>OZ014521.1:90997045-91597045 GCA_963966055.1 Lathyrus aphaca
CCAGTTACCATGGAACCTGTTGCTGAAGGAGATACTTCTTATACCATCCTTCACCCAGACATGCCTACTGACATGGAAGATTTACAGAGGTCCTGGATCCAGTTGAAGGAGCAAAGGGATACCTTCGAGGCTCATTATAAAGCAAGCCAAGAAAGGATCCTGGAACTAACAAAGCAACTTCATGAAGAGCGGAATCTCAACTCATACCTCAACACAAAGAGGAAACGTCCATGGGAGACTTAAAACCCCATCTCTTGTATTTATTTCATTTCATTTTCTGTAAGCCCAAGAGGCAAAACAAATTTATTACTAATAAAAGTTTACTTTCTTGTTTTGTTTAAGCAAATTTAAATCCTGCGGTCCTTGAAAACATTGCATATACATTCGCATACCATATCATTGCATCACAGGTTTCTTGTGTACAGGTTTCTCACCTTCTCACTGTTTATTTCAGCAATGGCTCTTGAACAAACAATTAAGGATTTCCAGGCACAAAATGCACAGTTCCAAGAGCTGATCCTAAACTTGTCCAAGGGGCAGGATGAATTGAAGACACTGTTGGCCAAGAAGACTAAGAAGACTAGAAGGTCAGGAGGCCTGATCAACATGGGAAGAAGGTTCAGAGGTCCTATCAAGACCAAAGAACAGGTGGAAGATTATGAGTCTGAAGAGTCTGAGAAAGAGGGAGGCAGTCTCCACAATACAATGGGGGACTCTGATTCTGAAGCTAACTACTATCATGAGCCTAATGAAGATAAGTTCAAGATGCTGGTGGATAGAATGGATGCTATGGAATTGCAAAAGTCTTCTGGGCTGGATTTTGAAGACCTGAGTCTGATATCTGGGGTGGTTATACCCATTGGTTTCAAGGTTCCTACTTTTGTAGTTTATGATGGTGTCTCTTGTCCCAAGCTGCATTTGAGGTCTTATGTCCGGAGAATCCAACCCCATACTGCTGATAAGAAGTTGTGGATCCATTTCTTCCAAGAGAGTTTATCTCGAGCTCAATTGGAGTGGTACTATCAGTTGGAGAGTGTCAACATCCGCGATTGGAATGATCTTGCTGAAGCCTTCTATAAGCAGTATCAATACAATGCTGATTTAGCCCCTACTCGCATGCAACTTCAGAGCATGTCTATGGGTGCTAAAGAAAGCTTCAAGGAGTATGCTCAGAAGTGGAGAGACTTGGCTGGAAGAGTACAACCCCCTTTAACTGACAGGGAGTTGGTTGATATGTTCATGTGTACGTTGAATGGTCCATTTTACAGTCATCTCATTGGAAGCTCATCATCTGGCTTCACTGAGTTGATAATGACTGGAGAGCGCGTAGAAAGTGGTATAAGGAGTGGCAAGATTCAAGTGGGTGCTTCTTCATCAAGTGCTGCAAAGAAACCTCCTAGTGGGAAGAAAGAGTTAAATGTTGTTTATGGTCAACCTGATCGTAATAGAAGACATCAGTCTGTGAGTGCAGTTCATATTTCCAATCCAACTACTGCAACAACAGAGCAGCCACAGGGAAATCAACAGAGGGCTAGAAGGCAGTTCACTAAGATCAACATGTCAATGGCCCAAGCCTTGCAACACTTGTTGAAGGCTGAGCTGATCACTCTGAAAGATCCTCCTCAGAATCCTAATGTTACCTCTCCTAGGTACAATCCTAATGCACGATGTGCATATCATTCGAATTGTCAGGGACATGATACCAATAGTTGCTGGGTATTGAAGAACAAAATTCAAGATATGATTGAGGCTGGAGAAATTGAGTTTGACCCTCCGGGTACTCCAAATGTGATTACTGCTCCCATGCCAAATCATGAGAAGACTGTCAATGCCATTGATGAAGATTCACATATTTCCTCAGTTGCAGATTTGACTACACCATTGTCTATTATTAAGAAGAAGTTGGTGCAAGCTGGGTTCTTTCCAGGTTGTCGTGAAGATTGTGTCTATTGTGCCTATAAGCCGGATAGTTGCTGGAGGTTGAAGGACGGAATTCAACGCCTCATGAATAATTACACCATAGTATTTGAGAGAACTCCACCTTCTGTGGAAAGCATGGTTGATCATATAACTAAGCGTGCGAAGATTGAAGAGGTGGATATGGTTGATAAAGTGCCGGTGAGGATTACTTCCAAGGGTCCTGTCAAAATCACTCATAAGGGTCCAATTAAGATTACTGCTGAAGGCCCTGTGAAGATTGTTGCTGAAGCTAGAGTGGCTCCTATGATCATTACCACTCCTGGTCCCATTCCGTATGCTTCTGATAAAGTTGTGCCTTGGCATTATGGGTCTGATGTTTATATCCATGGTGTTAAGCAGGAACCCTTAGCTGATATGCCTGTTGATGTTGATAACATTGCTGGATCTAGTAAGATCACACGAAGCGGAAGAGTTTTCTCTCCTCCAATTACCTCCAAGAATGCAGTTACTCCAGCTGCTACCTCCACCACTGATGCTCGGGGCAAAGGTCCTGTTATTGAACCTATACCAACTGATGTGCCAGCTGCTGATGATCTCTCTAAGCAGATGGAAGAAGTATTGAAGATCATTCGCAAGAGTGATTATGACATTGTTGATCAATTGGGGCATACTCCCTCCAAGATTTCTATGTTGTCTTTACTATTGTGTTCTGAAGCTCATGCCAAGGCCTTGATTAAATTTCTGAAGACTGCTCATGTACCAAATGAAATTTCTGTTGACTAGTTTGAAAATTCTGTTGCACACCTGACCTATGATAATGGGTTAGGTTTCTCCGATGCTGATTTGACTCCTGCCAAGAGGGATCATAACAGGGCTCTACACATCTCAATTGAATGCAGGGGTACTACCCTGTCACATGTGCTAATAGACAATGGTTCCTCGCTGAATGTGTTGCCCAAAGAAGTCCTGAATAAGCTTAGTCCTGAAGATGCTGTGCTAAAACCCAGTAATATAGTGGTAAAGGCTTTTGATGGCTCGAGAAGAGCGGTGCATGGAGAAATTGATCTCCCAATCAAAGTAGGTTCTCAGGTTTTCAATGCTACATTTTATGTAATGGATATTTGTCCGTCGTATTCTTGTTTGCTTGGGCGTCCCTGGATCCATGGGGCAGGTGTTGTAACCTCTACATTACATCAAAAGCTGAGGTATCCAGTGGAGGGGAAGGTTGTTACTGTTTACGGAGAGGAAGGGTATATGATTAGCCATGTGAACACCTTTAAATATATTGAAGTGGAAGGTGAATATGTTGAAACTCCGTGTCATACATTTGAAGTGGTTCCTTGGATTGTTAATGATTATTGTCGCTCCCGGGATTTTCATCCTAGTACAAACGCGAAAGTGGCGCGGAAAAGGTAGAGTCGCCAGCCAGACATTTTTATCCCGAATGAATGGGAAAGGTAATGTTGCACAAACCTAAGGAAGAAGGAAAGGACAAGGTCCTGCGAACCAAAGATCTGAGTTCGGGAGTCGGTTACGAACTGGGAAGGTATTAGCACCCCAGATCGTCCGTCGTACCCGACGGGATCCACGCTTGCTTGCTTGTTTCAAAGGGTGAGAAATAAAGAATGTTGCTGAATAAAACTGCTACTGGAACTGGAATGGAAATGAAAACTGAAATAAGAAAATGGAAAGAAAGGGGAAATGTAGGGAAAATAAAGAGTGTGCTCGAACGGGCCCTACCCCGCTGCCTACGTACCTCATCAGGATAATGAGGATCAGAGACGCCGTAGTTCCCCTAACTAGGGGTACTAAAAGGAGATTGCTTGTGAATTAAAGGCTTGAACTGCCTATGTCAATGCTCAGGTGTTGCAGGCTCGGACGACGAGTGCGTAACTGTCTTGCAAAGTGACAAGTAGGAGCAAGTTCGCGTACGGAGCGAATGAGGTGAGAAAAGAATTCCCGAAGGAAAGACGCTTATTGTTTGTTTGGTGTTTTTTAGAAGCTTTTATGAGTGAAGGTTTGCATAGGTAAGTGTACCTAAGTCTTACTCAATGGGATGTGTACATCTCACATCATCCCGAAATGGAATGCGCAAGAGGCACACCTATCTATGGAGGAAATCCCCAAAGCTAGTCCCTCAAGTGAAGGCTCAAGCACACTGGCCTATTACCCTTATTAAGTGTTTTTGTGGTTTTTTGGTTAAGAAGTGTTTTTTAGCTTTTCTTTGTGAGGTACCCATGCTAAGACCTATCCACCACGAGTGATGACTCACACCTCGCCCCGAAATGGAACGCATGTGAGCATCTCATAGCAAAGTCTCATGTCACATGAAAGTACTCAACCTTTATTAAATGAATTAGAATTAAGTTTGAAGATGAGAAGAGAAAGCACCAAAGGATCTCAAAGGAAAAATTCTGAAGGGGGACTAAAATAAACCTAAGTATTCACATGCATGGATATCCTAAAGGTTAGTGAGGTTTCTATCCTAATGAAGAAGGAAGAAGAAGATAGAAGAAGGGATGAGAAAGGCCTAGGCCCAACAAAAGAGGGTTAGTTCACATAAACATAAAATAAAGAGATAAGAATTAGAGATGTGGAACTCAATTCCCACATCTCACACTTACCATAGCCCCTGCAAGGTTAGCATGCACAAATGAATACAAGCACAAAGTTCAAAACCAGAATCAAAATGATATGAAGAATGGCCTAAGAAGCCAGCAAGATGAAGAGAGAAGTCACACAATACCAAACAATATCAAAATAAAAGCAACGGAATCAAGATATGGAATTTAAGCGCTTAAAGAAACAAATGACTTGAATATGAAGCAAACTCAAAAATTCAGAATAAGCAAGACCTCTCCTAGGACCAGGAAGGTATCCATACCCCAAAGAAACCCCAAATGAGAAGAAGAAGTTGGCACAAGTTCCCTTCTAAGCCTATAAGAAATCCAATGAACCAAAAGAAGCAAAATGGGACAAGGTGAGAACAAAAATCCACAAATAATCAACCAGCCATCTAAAAATTCTACAACTGAAACCAAATGATCATGAAACACATTATATCAACTTGCCAAAAGGATTTGCAAAAATTCAGAGAGGAACTAGGTCAAATGGATGTACAAACACAAGCTAGGACAGAAAACTTACATCACAAGATACCTGGCCAAAACTCAAGAAATAATTTCCTAAAAATTCTGAGAAAAATCACATGAAAACTACAGGATCTTAGGAACACAATGCAAAAAGAATGGGATCAAAACTCCAAATATTGAAGTCTATAGAAAATCAACAAGACAGGATGGTCAAGAAATGAAGCAAATGAAGCTATGTACATTGGTGATTTAATTCTGGCACGCTAATCAATGAAAAAAATAAAATAAAAATGCTACAAAATACTAGAGACACAAAGGAACATCTATGATTTATTTGAGAATTTTTGGGAGAATTATTCTATTTTATACGAATTAAAATGAAACTGGATTAAAATGAAAAAATAAAGAAAAAGAATTTAAGAAAGGAAAAGGGGGGAGGTGCTGGAAGCAGGCCTTGGAAGTGAATTCGAATGGGCCAGGCAGGGTAGGGGGTGCGAAAATCATTCTGGTATGGGCCCAGGTCTGAACACACAAAACAATTCTTTAAACTTCTCTTATTCCTTAAACCATTATCATTATGCTAATTAAACCTAATATTAAATTCCTAACAAACATTAAACTAATCTCTATCTTTTCATATTTTCTAAACCTCATTATTCTAAACATTATCAACTAACTAAACTCTTTCTATTTCCTAAACAATTTTATTCTAATTAATCTCAACTAATTAAAATCTTTTTATTTTCTAACAATTATACTAACTAATCTCCACTAATTAAAATCTTTTTATTTTCTAACAATTATTTCCCTAAACATTATTCACTAATACTAACAATTATATTTCCTAACAGTTTTTTTTTCTAAACATAATATTTCCTAAAAAAAAAAATTGTTAACTAATCAAGCATTATGTTAAAATTTCTAAACAATTATTTCCTAATCTATTCTAAACAATTATTCAACAATTATGCTACCTAAACTCCAATATATTTTCCAAACAATTTTTCTAAACAACATTATATACTAAACTCCACTATATTTTCTAAACAATGATTAAACTGAACTATTCTATTATACTAAACTTCCTAAAGCTTATTCAAAATCCTAAACATTTTACATTAACTAAACAATATTAGATTAACTAAAACTATTATTTCTAAACTTTTATTTAATTAAACTCTTTGTATTCCTAAGCAGTTATCTAAACATTATACTAATTAATTCTATTATATTCCCAAACAATGCATCAACTTAACTAAACAACATTCTAATCACTTATTTTCTAAACAATTTTCTAAACAATTAAACTCTTAAATTCTATTATATTTTCTAAACAATTATCTAACAATTATCAACTAATTAATCTATTCTATTTTCTAAACAATTATTCTAAACAAATATCAACTAATTAATCTATTCTATTTTCTAAACAGTTTTTTTTTCTAAACATAATTAACTAAATGAACTCTTCATATTTCCTAAAAATTGTTAACTAATCAAACATTATATTAAATTTCTAAACCATTACTATCCTAATTAATTCTTTATATTTTCTGAACTTTCATTAACTAATTAACATTTTTATAGTTTCTAAACAATCTATTATCTAATTAAACCTTTTATAGTTTCTAAACAATTATTTAAACTTACTAACATTTTATATTCCCTAACAATTATTATGCTAGTCAAACTCTTTATATTTTCTAAACCATTATTATACTAATTAAGCTTTATATTTCCTAAACAAATTATTCAACTACTTAAACTCTATTATATTTTCTACACAATTTTTCTAAACATGATATTAATCCTAAAACTCTATTAAATTAATTAACTTGCTTCTAAGAAGCCAAATACACAGCAAAAGCAGTATAAGCTTTCTCTCCCTCTCTCAAACTCGATCCCCTTTCCCTAACCCTAGAAGCCTCCACCACTGTTCATCTTCCTCACCATACCTTGCCGCTCGTCATCCCCTTCTTTCTTCATACCTAGCCGCCGCCGCCGCAGCTCACCATCGCCGCTTGGCCACTTCATCTTCTTCGTTTAAACCGCCGCCGGATCTCCTCTCTTCCTCTCCCACAACGTTAAACCTCAAACATAAACCCTCACTAAAACGTCTTCTCTCAACCTAGATTCGGATTCTCCTTCTCCGGCAAAACGCAAACCACAGAGGCAAAAAACTCAAAGCCGAAAACATACACGAAACCAGTACAGCAAAGACAAGCAACGAGATATGAAATTCACCAACCTACGACGCCGTGGCTCGCGTCGGTTAAACGCCGGAGTGACCAAGTCCGATTGCTTATGATGATTCACGGTGACGTACGTACTGCTTGAAGAACAAAGCAACGACGCTGATGAATATCGAAGGTGCGACGAAGGCGGTTGATGCGGTTCTGATTAATGCGAGCTTGCTGAAGACGACGAAGCTAACTCGATTGACTCGGCTTTCGATGCTTGAAAAATCTCTTCTGTTTGCAGGTTGATGAGAAGAATAGATGGATGTAGCTATCTTGATGATGAAGGAGATGATATGTAGCCGTCGAGGATGGTGAAGGGCGAATATTGTGAGTTTGACGAAGAAAAGCTATTGGAATCGAAAAAGCTATTCGAATTTGGAGATGGAGAAGAGGATGCTACTGGTTGTGATCCTGTGATGACGAAAAGAATGGCATCTGTTTCTCTGTTTTTGATGAAGATTGCAGGTGGTTAGCAAAAATGATGAGAGATTGATGATGAAAAAGTGACGAGTTCGCGGATCTTCGGTGGTGAAAAAAAAGATGAAAGTGAATTCTATTTTTCGATCCTGAATGAGTCATGAATTGATTCTGTTTTTTTTTGTTTTCTTTTTCGCGAGCCATCCCTTCTGTGTATGAAAAATCTCTTTGAATTGTTATTGATTTTCTTCTTTTTTTTCCTAACAGAATTCTGTTATCTCTTTCTTGTTCAACTTTCTGTTATGGATTTTATTTTCTTTATTTTCCATTTCACTGCGTTTCGATTCACGATTTGTGCATGCTGATGTTTTGGCTGGTGAAATTGGGTTGGAAAAATGTGAGTGCTGGACAGGTCACGTGGTATCATCATCCTTATTATTATTTATTTCTTTTTTGTAAATTTGTACTATGTATTGGGCTTATCAAGAAAAAGCATTGAGAAAAAAAAGATGAGGATCAAAGAGGATTAGAATGGATATTATAATAATCTTATGGAAAAGATGAAATTTAGTATTGGAAAAATAAAGAATTATTTAGTAAATGGATTATGAGAATAAAGGGATTACAAAAAAGGAGGTGGGCTATAAGAAAATGAATTAAGAAAATGGATTAAGAAAATAACGGGATTAAAAGAAAAGGATAAAGAAAAAATAGATTTAAATGAAAATATGGATTATGACTCATGGTTAAAAACGAAGGTGAATATGGTTCAAATGTAAAATGGAAATGAATAGAATCGGTTTAATTGGACAAAATGGTTTAAAAATGGATATGGAACTTGATATTTTGGGGAACGGGACAATTGCCACCAATCACGCACATAACCACGAAATCTTAACCAATCACTTCATTCAACTCAGCCCTCTTGCATCGTTTCCACATAAACTATTTAATCAGAGAGAAAACACTACCACCGAACAATTCACAAGTGAAACAATGATCATTTGAATAAATCATTCTCGGAGCATTTGACCGGAATCACTTCAAATTAATCTGAAACATTCCCTGGGAAAATAAATCCGTAGATGCACACAATTGAATATATAATCATGACTAGCCTGAATCATTGAATCCAAAACCATCTCGTGAACCACTGCCTGGCAAACTGATGACCTCTGCACATAACTCGGCCCGACCTTGAAACACGTTGCCTGAGAAATAACCACCAATGCAGATGGCTTGGAGTTGAGATAATCCCTCGATAGTTTGACCAAGATTAGGTCAAACGTCCCTCTGAATCGAATCAATGAACTGAAATCACTGCCAGCTCATGCTATGCTTCAACAATGAATGTCATGCTTCATTTTTCTATGCAAAGATGCAATGCGAAGTATGCTATGATATGCTGGATGCTATGAAAATGAGAGGGCAAATTTAGGGTGTTACAGCTGCCCCTATTCAATCATCAGTTAATCTGAAAAGGACGATAGTACGGGCTATCGACCATTCAAGATAAACTGTGGTTGAATACCAAAAAGACCAGGAATTTGCACTCTGACGAAGAATGCAACACTGGGAAATAAACCCAACCAGATGACGCTCTGGGGATATGAGGTGGAGAAAAAAGCAGACGAGCTTCTTCCAAGTTGAAACTGATATCTGGAATAATAACATGTTGACAGACGAGTCTTCAAACCATCCTGTGACGCCAGGAACCGGACGCACGAGTCCTCAAAACACTTCAAGAACATACACTGGGACGAACGAGTCTCCATACCAATCCTGTGATGCCAGTAGCTGGACAGACGAGTCCTCAAACACTGCATATAGCATGAAACAGACGAGTCTCCTTCGGATTTACCTGTTACGCCAGGACCGATAATCCTCTCGACTTTTAATTCCCACTGTCAGGATTTGAAACCTCTTCAATACAGACGAGTATTGGATGATCATCAAGATAACACAGACGAGTGCCTCAAGCAATGATACAGACGAGTATCATCAACTGGTATAGACGAATACCAGAGATTCAAACACAGACGAGCATTTGAAGTAGCCACGGCAATATCATGATAAACAACAAATCTTCACATTCAGGTGCAAGCTAGCACAGACGAGTGCTGAGGATGATACAGACGAGTATCGAAGTAAAGCAGACGAGCTTCAGAACACAAACGACTTCTGGGGGATAAAAGCAGACGAGCTTCAAACAAACACAGACGAGTGTTGGACAGTTGCGGACGAGCAACAACAGAGAATACATATCAAGGCACAGACGGGTGCAGCGAAGGATCCAATACCAAACACGGACGAGTGCTGGGACGTTGCAGACGAGCAACAACAAATATCATATCGGAACACAGACGAGTGTTGAGGAGTTGCGGATGAGCAACTATCATAACCAAACACAGACGAGTGCTGGAAAGTTGCAGACGAGCAACCGCATATGAGATTCTACAACACAGACGAGTGTTGAGAAGTTGCAGACGAGCAACAACATATGAGATTCCACAACACAGACGAGTGTTGAGAAGTTGCAGACGAGCGACAACAAATAATTATAACCAAACACAGACGAGTGTTGGGCAGTTGCAGACGAGCAACAGCAAATGTGATATCACAACACAGACGAGTGTTGAGGAGTTGCAGACGAGCAACAGACAAATGCCTGATTGGCCGCAAAAGTTACAACTCTGCAGGGGAAGACAAGTCAAGAGGTCTGGACACTCAACTCTGACTGAGGTGATGAATACCTGGATGTATCATCAAATACCCAAAAGTATGGCAACTTGGCTGAGAAATATTTCACGGACGGAGGTGAAAATCCAATATGAACTCTGTGGGGAATATCATCTAGTGACATCTTGCATTTTCTGGACTAGTTGATTGCTCGAAGATCAACCTAAGAGGATTTTACAGAAGACATGACATCCGAAATGCCCAAGTCTTCAAACTCTTTAGAGATTCGTCGAATCTTGACATAACTGCCCCAGACTGTATAGACTATGGAAGAATTTGTCTCGCAAGGATTCCTGACAACCTCGTGTCACTGCGAAATACTGTGCCCTGTAAGCACAAAGATATGCACACTTGCCCCTGGCATAAATGAATCTAGTGGTTGAACTTTGATGTTGTGATTTTGAATTTCCTTTCATGACAGATTCACTGGGTATCAACTCAAGGGTTGAAGAAGTGAAGACTATGATATCGACTCAAGGGTCGTAAGAAACAGAAATATCGACTCAAGGGTCGAGGAGAACACAACAACATCAACTCGAGGGTTGAGGAGTAAAGCGACAACATCATCGACTCGATGGTCGAGGAAACGAAAGTAACAATATCGACTCAAGGGCCGAGGATATCAAAGCAACAATATCGACTCAAGGGTCGAGGATAACAAAACAACATCAACTCGAGGGTTGAGGAAATAAGACGACAATATCGACTCGAGGGTCGAGAAAAACAACACAACATCAACTCGAGGGCTGAGGAAATAAGACGACAATATCATCGACTCGAGGGTCAAGGAAACGAAACAACATCAACTCGAGGGTTGAGAAAACAGAAGCGATGATATCGACTCGAGGGTCGAGGAGATGCCAACAAAGATTGGACTTTAACCTTGAAGATGCCAATGACTATTGGACTTTAACCGTATATGATGATCAGACGAAGTAACCACAACGTCTAAGGAGAAATTCTCTGACTAGGGAAGCACCCTACTGAGATAAATCATCAGACATTCATTCTGGGAACGGCCTTGCATACCGTAATATTGTCTCAAGAGGATTTTACAGAAAACATAGCATCTGAAATGCTTCAGTGTTTCCAAACTCTTGAATATCCCGAAGTAATCACCTCAAACTGTATAGTCCATGAAGGAATTTTGCCCCAAGATCTTGCATCATTATGAGGTGTCCTGCCCCAATATTCTGAACCTTGGGTAGGTGCATTTGATTAGTCGTCTTCTGGAGATAATAACTTCTATTTCTTCTAGGGTGACCTGCCCCAGTACGAGTATTGCTTTGGAGAAAACACCCATGCTAACTGCTCTGTGAGAGATTTAAATCTCGAAGTGATTGCCCCAGATTGACTGGAATTTGAAGAAATTGATCGACGTGATCGCCACTGATTGGCTGCATTTAACCCGACTGGTTGGAAAAGGTCCTATTCAACGAAGTTTCTTGGAAAAGTGCCCCTTGACATGAATGTCCTTCAGAAGTTTCCGCCTTCACAACTTGGCAAGATTAAGCTTCTATACTGAGGTTCCATATGTGAACTTCTTTGATGCCCAACAAATGTGTGCAAGCAGAAAATGTTTTATTCTGAGAATGAAAATTCTAATGCAACACATGTTAGTCTTGAAGCTTTTATTAAAAAGATGTCGTTTATGAACGAGTCACTGGTTAAGACAGTACAATGTATATATTTTTGAAATGAACATGCATATGCAATACCAACGAGGGTCTTTTAGCACAGCTCGTAGGAGTCAGGAACGCTATCTCATGGTGACACGCTCTCGAATTAACCCTGCTTCAATTAGGACTTTTAAGGGTTGTATCGTGGCCTGGCTCACGGTTATAGAAACAAAGGATATAGGCTCGAATTTTATATGTGCCCACCCATCTTCGTGATGTCCTTCCATTCCTATGTCCAACTAGTTTTCGCAAACGCTCATCTTTCCTAAAGGTTTCGTATTGGTTGAGGAACCATTACTCTAACAGTTTAAGCACCATTGAGGTTATTGTTGGGTATAACAGTCACCCTTATTGTCTTTTGTGCCTGTACCACACGACTTGTTCTTGCTTAAGGATCTTTCTCATGTAATCCTTTCCATTTTTCGTTTTTGTTTCATTTTTTGCTTATCCCTAACTTTTGCCTGGACTGATTCTTGTGAATCTTTTGTAATTGGAGTCCAGCGGGATGCCCTAATTTTTGCCTAAGTCGCTTGTTTTCAAGCTTCAACTTAGCGGGCTTTTCATATTCTCTTTTTTCTTTATTTTTGTCCGAACAAATCGTGCGACACTGTTTGTCTTGACTGTTTTGTAAGGGTTGTGACTGTCTCACTTTTTGGTCGTTGATGGATAACCATTGTGGTTTCTGGTCTTTATACCTCTTGATTTGGCACAATGAAATGTTAGGGATCCTCAGATACACTCCTTTATGGAAGCATGAACGCCTGGTCCAACTAGCTGACACCTACCCTGCCCCGGGTTAAATGCGAGGGTTTTTCATGTGAAAAGAAAACTCCTACTTCAAGGCTCAAAAGGGGTTAACGAAGGTTTATCTCCCTTATATCTCCGGTGTTTGGGATTTGAAACAAAGCATGTACATCGTCAACAGGGTCTTATTCAAGAGCACACAAATGGAGATTTTTGCGTTTTCATTTCGTCATCCTCCATCACAGAGTTTAAGAACAACAGTTGGTATTGCAATGCATACGCAAAATTATAAGTAAAAAAATACGGATTAATTACTTCAAGATAAACATGTGCCTTTCATTAGTTAACATTCAAAACAAACAAGTTTCATGCAAGCATACAAATGTTCAAACAAACGGATAAAAGCTACACATGAAAATGCAGTAAAGAAACTGAGCAATGCCATTGTTGAGGAGACTTGACTCCGTCTGGACTTGTTGATCTTGAATACTTTCAGTAGTCAACACTTTTCTTGATGATACTTGCAGTCTTCAATCAAATGACCATGTGTCAGCACCATACTTCATTCTCAATTATTCTGACCTGAAGCTTCCGACATTCAAACATTGACACGAGACGTCTGAAGAGAAGAGTGACACTGTGATGAAATTGCCACATAAGTTTGACACCTAAGGTTGCTCGGAAAGACCTGACGATCTTCTGCCTACGTATCTCCATTGACCAAAGGCCAATGGAGAATCAGAGCGACGTAGTTCCCCTCAATAGGGATCAAAGTGACGTACATAGCCGCTCTTCAGAATCAAACTGAGAATCACCTTCACATACATCTTCAATAAATTCCTCCATAACATGAGCTGACGAACCCACATGATCAAACGGAGACTTGTTAACTTGAATGCCTTGAGGCGTCACTGAAATCAACCCAGACTCAATCAAATCTTGAACCTTATCCCTGAGAGGCTTGCATTCTTCAGCTGAATGTCCTGGTGCGTTGCCATGGAATCCACATTGAACATTGGGATCAAAACTTGGTGGATATGGAGAAGGTACCCGACCTGGCTTCTTCGGCACTATCAATCCACTATTGATCAGGCATGGGAGTATCTGACTGTATGGTACTGGCAATGGATCAAAATACCTTTTGGATCTCTTAGTGTAGTAACGACGCCTTTGCGGAGTATGCTTCTGTTGGCATGGTATTTGTTGGTACTGATGAGATTCACTGTTAACTGAAATCTGACATACGGATTCAGAAGGTTGCTGACTCTGAGCAGCTGAAATGCATGGGTAATTTGGATAAGTTAATGGAGTTTGAGGATCTTCCCGGATTGCATCAATCACATCCTTATCTTGGGAACTGACAAAAGATTCATTCTCTTCAGCTGAGCCATCTGAAATGCCTTGGATCTTTCCCATCTTGATAAAACTCTCAATGCGTTCTCCCACTATCACCAAGTCTGAGAAACTCGAACTTCCACTACCACTCAACCTCTCCAAATACGGCCCCTGTAAGGTCTCTATGAAAAGACCAACCAATTCTCTGTCTGATAGCGGGGGTTGCACTCGAGCAGCTACTTCTCTCCACCTCTGGGCATACTCTCTGAAAGATTCACCATCTCTTTGGGATAAAACTTGCAAATCCATGCGACTAAGAGCCCTGTCAAGATTGTAGTCATACTGCTTCACAAATGCATTGGCTAGGTCTGACCATGACTGAATACGACTGCTCTCTAACTGCATATACCAATTCGACGATGCCTCACTCAGGCTGTATTGGAAACAATGAATCATCAATTTGTCATTATGCTCATGTGAGGCCATCCTTCTACAAAATCTTACCAAATGCTGCCTTGGACAACTATCCCCTTTGTACTTTTCAAACTTCGGTACTTTGAACTTTGGAGGTATTACAAGGCCATGCACCAGACACATGCTTGCAGCACTTAGATCAATGAAATTACGACTTTGAAGGGTTTTGATCTCTTCTTCCAACACACGAAATCTTTCCTCCCTCTCCACAACTCGTGGATCTTGGATTCTCACTACAGGGATTGCCTCTTGAGGATCTGGCATAGTGAAAGCGAAACTGTGATAATCTGCAGCATCAACAGAAGAAGAATGTCCACTTCGGGCGACCTGGCGCTCTTGAACATCTGGATTCCCAACAGGGGTCTGTACAGGCTGAGCTTGAGCGGAATTACGGTAATCCTGCCTTGCCAAAGTCATCATAGCCTCCAAAAGTTGGTCCCACTGATCTTTTGTCAAACCAACACTCGCATACTGGCTTTGCTCTCCAGGGTCCATGATCTTCACAAAAGTTGCTTCAAGTCTGATACGAGAACTGGAGTCTCAACTGCAGATGGTGAACAAAGAACGGATGAGCCCTGCCTGTGAAACAGAAATGCAATGCAAATGACATGAGATGCCATGTTCAGTTACTTCCGAAGAATCTATCTGCTTTGATCCACACTTTTATACAAAAATCCGACAGAAATAATTCAGGGATGAGATCCTCAGAAATAACTGAACATGTATGCTAGAATGCTATGATGGCATGTATGCAACTGGCAAGTGATCGAGAACTGGTGTCTGTCTGGATACGGAACACTGAGTTGAGAACCAAGCAACTGATGATATATGCCCTCTGAATAATAATCATCTGATAAGAACTCAAAACCAAGGATCAAGAACTCCATGATCATAATAACCGGATCAAAACATAGTATCACTGATGATGAAGGGTATGTTGAGATCAAGGGTTCCTGCAAACCTGTAAACCCCTCCCAATCTCACGGGTAAGCTCCGGGTCAGACATCACGGACTCTCAAAGCCGAATAGCAATAATACTTTCACCATTTCCGAGAAATGGCTCATGACCAAATCAGGGAATCGGTTAGGCATTATGTACTACGCAGGGAAGCCTCAGCTGAGTCCGGGAAAAACAAGCATCCCCTATAGGTTCCCAGCTTCAAGCGCTGTAATCGAGAAACAATAGTACATTCAGCCCGTAGGATACAGTACTAATGTCATACGACCAGATGCTTTGACTGAGTTCCTATAAGAGAACCAGGCCATCCTATGCGAGTCCCCAGTGGACCCTCGGGTGCGAATGGGTTTGCCACAAAATGTGGTCTGCCACTGTCACCACTGGAGAGGGTTGTTTCCACAAAGGTTCTCAATGATCGGTCCCCAGATGCACATAACTATCAAGGTCCTATCCCGAAGTGGAGGAAATCCCCACACAAGATATTTCCAAGACAGTCGCAATCTAGGCGTGAAACACATCGCCACTCATCATGCCACATGCGAGTACAATATGTCCACTCTAATCCTAGGGTGCACTCAAGCCGGGTACTTGGCTTATCTCTCAAAAAACAGTATCACCCATCCCACCAAACAGAAAACCAGTCCAGACAGTCCAGTATGATATACATGATGCAGGAAATAAATACTGAAAACTGTAAATAAAGCTGTAAACAAAAGCGGTAAACAAACAACAATACGATATAACAAGCCACAACAAACAAACATCACCCAAAGAAACAGAAACAAACAAGCGCTAGGAGAGACTCACAAGGGAACCAAAGATCATCTGGTGTGCAGTCCCCAGCAGAGTCGCCAGCTGTCGCTCCCGGGATTTTTATCCTAGTACAAACGCGAAAGTGGCGCGGAAAAGGTAGAGTCGCCATCCAGACATTTTTATCCCGAATGAATGGGAAAGGTAATGTTGCACAAACCTAAGGAAGAAGGAAAGGACAAGGTCCTGCGAACCAAAGATCTGAGTTCGGGAGTCGGTTACGAACTGGGAAGGTATTAGCACCCCAGATCGTCCGTCGTACCCGACGGGATCCACGCTTGCTTGCTTGTTTCAAAGGGTGAGAAATAAAGAATGTTGCTGAATAAAACTGCTACTGGAACTGGAATGGAAATGAAAACTGAAATAAGAAAATGGAAAGAAAGGGGAAATGTAGGGAAAATAAAGAGTGTGCTCGAACGGGCCCTACCCCGCTGCCTACGTACCTCATCAGGATAATGAGGATCAGAGACGCCGTAGTTCCCCTAACTAGGGGTACTAAAAGGAGATTGCTTGTGAATTAAAGGCTTGAACTGCCTATGTCAATGCTCAGGTGTTGCAGGCTCGGACGACGAGTGCGTAACCGTCTTGCAAAGTGACAAGTAGGAGCAAGTTCGCGTACGGAGCGAATGAGGTGAGAAAAGAATTCCCGAAGGAAAGACGCTTATTGTTTGTTTGGTGTTTTTTAGAAGCTTTTATGAGTGAAGGTTTGCATAGGTAAGTGTACCTAAGTCTTACTCAATGGGATGTGTACATCTCACATCATCCCGAAATGGAATGCGCAAGAGGCACACCTATCTATGGAGGAAATCCCCAAAGCTAGTCCCTCAAGTGAAGGCTCAAGCACACTGGCCTATTACCCTTATTAAGTGTTTTTGTGGTTTTTTGGTTAATAAGTGTTTTTTAGCTTTTCTTTGTGAGGTACCCATGCTAAGACCTATCCACCACGAGTGATGACTCACACCTCGCCCCGAAATGGAACGCATGTGAGCATCTCATAGCAAAGTCTCATGTCACATGAAAGTACTCAACCTTTATTAAATGAATTAGAATTAAGTTTGAAGATGAGAAGAGAAAGCACCAAAGGATCTCAAAGGAAAAATTCTGAAGGGGGACTAAAATAAACCTAAGTATTCACATGCATGGATATCCTAAAGGTTAGTGAGGTTTCTATCCTAATGAAGAAGGAAGAAGAAGATAGAAGAAGGGATGAGAAAGGCCTAGGCCCAACAAAAGAGGGTTAGTTCACATAAACATAAAAGAAAGAGATAAGAATTAGAGATGTGGAACTCAATTCCCACATCTCACACTTACCATAGCCCCTGCAAGGTTAGCATGCACAAATGAATACAAGCACAAAGTTCAAAACCAGAATCAAAATGATATGAAGAATGGCCTAAGAAGCCAGCAAGATGAAGAGAGAAGTCACACAATACCAAACAATATCAAAATAAAAGCAACGGAATCAAGATATGGAATTTAAGCGCTTAAAGAAACAAATGACTTGAATATGAAGCAAACTCAAAAATTCAGAATAAGCAAGACCTCTCCTATGACCAGGAAGGTATCCATACCCCAAAGAAACCCCAAATGAGAAGAAGAAGTTGGCACAAGTTCCCTTCTAAGCCTATAAGAAATCCAATGAACCAAAAGAAGCAAAATGGGACAAGGTGAGAACAAAAATCCACAAATAATCAACCAGCCATCTAAAAATTCTACAACTGAAACCAAATGATCATGAAACACATTATATCAACTTGCCAAAAGGATTTGCAAAAATTCAAAGAGGAACTAGGTCAAATGGATGTACAAACACAAGCTAGGACATAAAACTTACATCACAAGATACCTGGTCAAAACTCAAGAAATAATTTCCTAAAAATTCTGAGAAAAATCACATGAAAACTACAGGATCTTAGGAACACAATGCAAAAAGAATGGGATCAAAACTCCAAATATTGAAGTCTATAGAAAATCAACAAGACAGGATGGTCAAGAAATGAAGCAAATGAAGCTATGTACATTGGTGATTTAATTCTGGCACGCTAATCAATGAAAAAAATAAAATAAAAATGCTACAAAATACTAGAGACACAAAGGAACATCTATGATTTATTTGAGAATTTTTGGGAGAATTATTCTATTTTATACGAATTAAAATGAAACTGGATTAAAATGAAAAAATAAAGAAAAAGAATTTAAGAAAGGAAAAGGGGGGAGGTGCTGGAAGCAGGCCTTGGAAGTGAATTCGAATGGGCCAGGCAGGGTAGGGGGTGCGAAAATCATTCTGGTATGGGCCCAGGTCTGAACACACAAAACAATTCTTTAAACTTCTCTTATTCCTTAAACCATTATCATTATGCTAATTAAACCTAATATTAAATTCCTAACAAACATTAAACTAATCTCTATCTTTTCATATTTTCTAAACCTCATTATTCTAAACATTATCAACTAACTAAACTCTTTCTATTTCCTAAACAATTTTATTCTAATTAATCTCAACTAATTAAAATCTTTTTATTTTCTAACAATTATACTAACTAATCTCCACTAATTAAAATCTTTTTATTTTCTAACAATTATTTCCCTAAACATTATTCACTAATACTAACAATTATATTTCCTAACAGTTTTTTTTTCTAAACATAATATTTCCTAAAAAAAAAAATTGTTAACTAATCAAGCATTATGTTAAAATTTCTAAACAATTATTTCCTAATCTATTCTAAACAATTATTCAACAATTATGCTACCTAAACTCCAATATATTTTCCAAACAATTTTTCTAAACAACATTATATACTAAACTCCACTATATTTTCTAAACAATGATTAAACTGAACTATTCTATTATACTAAACTTCCTAAAGCTTATTCAAAATCCTAAACATTTTACATTAACTAAACAATATTAGATTAACTAAAACTATTATTTCTAAACTTTTATTTAATTAAACTCTTTGTATTCCTAAGCAGTTATCTAAACATTATACTAATTAATTCTATTATATTCCCAAACAATGCATCAACTTAACTAAACAACATTCTAATCACTTATTTTCTAAACAATTTTCTAAACAATTAAACTCTTAAATTCTATTATATTTTCTAAACAATTATCTAACAATTATCAACTAATTAATCTATTCTATTTTCTAAACAATTATTCTAAACAAATATCAACTAATTAATCTATTCTATTTTCTAAACAGTTTTTTTTCTAAACATAATTAACTAAATGAACTCTTCATATTTCCTAAAAATTGTTAACTAATCAAACATTATATTAAATTTCTAAACCATTACTATCCTAATTAATTCTTTATATTTTCTGAACTTTCATTAACTAATTAACATTTTTATAGTTTCTAAACAATCTATTATCTAATTAAACCTTTTATAGTTTCTAAACAATTATTTAAACTTACTAACATTTTATATTCCCTAACAATTATTATGCTAGTCAAACTCTTTATATTTTCTAAACCATTATTATACTAATTAAGCTTTATATTTCCTAAACAAATTATTCAACTACTTAAACTCTATTATATTTTCTACACAATTTTTCTAAACATGATATTAATCCTAAAACTCTATTAAATTAATTAACTTGCTTCTAAGAAGCCAAATACACAGCAAAAGCAGTATAAGCTTTCTCTCCCTCTCTCAAACTCGATCCCCTTTCCCTAACCCTAGAAGCCTCCACCACTGTTCATCTTCCTCACCATACCTTGCCGCTCGTCATCCCCTTCTTTCTTCATACCTAGCCGCCGCCGCCGCAGCTCACCATCGCCGCTTGGCCACTTCATCTTCTTCGTTTAAACCGCCGCCGGATCTCCTCTCTTCCTCTCCCACAACGTTAAACCTCAAACATAAACCCTCACTAAAACGTCTTCTCTCAACCTAGATTCGGATTCTCCTTCTCCGGCAAAACGCAAACCACAGAGGCAAAAAACTCAAAGCCGAAAACATACACGAAACCAGTACAGCAAAGACAAGCAACGAGATATGAAATTCACCAACCTACGACGCCGTGGCTCGCGTCGGTTAAACGCCGGAGTGACCAAGTCCGATTGCTTATGATGATTCACGGTGACGTACGTACTGCTTGAAGAACAAAGCAACGACGCTGATGAATATCGAAGGTGCGACGAAGGCGGTTGATGCGGTTCTGATTAATGCGAGCTTGCTGAAGACGACGAAGCTAACTCGATTGACTCGGCTTTCGATGCTTGAAAAATCTCTTCTGTTTGCAGGTTGATGAGAAGAATAGATGGATGTAGCTATCTTGATGATGAAGGAGATGATATGTAGCCGTCGAGGATGGTGAAGGGCGAATATTGTGAGTTTGACGAAGAAAAGCTATTGGAATCGAAAAAGCTATTCGAATTTGGAGATGGAGAAGAGGATGCTACTGGTTGTGATCCTGTGATGACGAAAAGAATGGCATCTGTTTCTCTGTTTTTGATGAAGATTGCAGGTGGTTAGCAAAAATGATGAGAGATTGATGATGAAAAAGTGACGAGTTCGCGGATCTTCGGTGGTGAAAAAAAAGATGAAAGTGAATTCTATTTTTCGATCCTGAATGAGTCATGAATTGATTCTGTTTTTTTTTGTTTTCTTTTTCGCGAGCCATCCCTTCTGTGTATGAAAAATCTCTTTGAATTGTTATTGATTTTCTTCTTTTTTTTCCTAACAGAATTCTGTTATCTCTTTCTTGTTCAACTTTCTGTTATGGATTTTATTTTCTTTATTTTCCATTTCACTGCGTTTCGATTCACGATTTGTGCATGCTGATGTTTTGGCTGGTGAAATTGGGTTGGAAAAATGTGAGTGCTGGACAGGTCACGTGGTATCATCATCCTTATTATTATTTATTTCTTTTTTGTAAATTTGTACTATGTATTGGGCTTATCAAGAAAAAGCATTGAGAAAAAAAAGATGAGGATCAAAGAGGATTAGAATGGATATTATAATAATCTTATGGAAAAGATGAAATTTAGTATTGGAAAAATAAAGAATTATTTAGTAAATGGATTATGAGAATAAAGGGATTACAAAAAAGGAGGTGGGCTATAAGAAAATGAATTAAGAAAATGGATTAAGAAAATAACGGGATTAAAAGAAAAGGATAAAGAAAAAATAGATTTAAATGAAAATATGGATTATGACTCATGGTTAAAAACGAAGGTGAATATGGTTCAAATGTAAAATGGAAATGAATAGAATCGGTTTAATTGGACAAAATGGTTTAAAAATGGATATGGAACTTGATATTTTGGGGAACGGGACAATTGCCACCAATCACGCACATAACCACGAAATCTTAACCAATCACTTCATTCAACTCAGCCCTCTTGCATCGTTTCCACATAAACTATTTAATCAGAGAGAAAACACTACCACCGAACAATTCACAAGTGAAACAATGATCATTTGAATAAATCATTCTCGGAGCATCTGACCGGAATCACTTCAAATTAATCTGAAACATTCCCTGGGAAAATAAATCCGTAGATGCACACAATTGAATATATAATCATGACTAGCCTGAATCATTGAATCCAAAACCATCTCGTGAACCACTGCCTGGCAAACTGATGACCTCTGCACATAACTCGGCCCGACCTTGAAACACGTTGCCTGAGAAATAACCACCAATGCAGATGGCTTGGAGTTGAGATAATCCCTCAATAGTTTGACCAAGATTAGGTCAAACGTCCCTCTGAATCGAATCAATGAACTGAAATCACTGCCAGCTCATGCTATGTTTCAACAATGAATGTCATGCTTCATTTTTCTATGCAAAGATGCAATGCGAAGTATGCTATGATATGCTGGATGCTATGAAAATGAGAGGGCAAATTTAGGGTGTTACAATTATGAAGCTCCTCCTGTTGTCAAGAAAGTTCATGTTGTCACCAGAGTACCTCCAACAATGGCCTCCCTCAAAGATGCTAGAGCTGTGGTGGATGAAGGTGGTTGTACTATTTGGGGTCAACTTCCTGACATTCCTTACAAGTCTGACAAATTTGGTTTGGGTTTCACTGCAGAGTCCCAGAAGGTTGTTCGTCGTGCTCGTGCTGTTCGTATCACCAATCAGGGGATTATGAAGAATCAAATCAATGCTGTGGGTGACTATGATGAAGACTACAACTTGGATGCTTGGATTTTTCCTACTGTGGGTGCTGGGCTCAACAACTGGAAAGCTGAAGATATTATTCCTATCTCCTTTAGTCAGGAGTAAATACTATTACTGTGTTGTTACCTTTAAAGTTTGTAATTTCTTGAACAATCGAACTCTTAAAGCCTTGTGCCTTACCCGGGGCACAATGGTATGCTTGTTACGGGATGTCATTTCATTTGCATACTTCATTCAATAAAAATCAGTGGACGTTTCGTTTTTGTAAATATTGTGTTCCTTGTCTTTCTTTTATTTTATTTTTGTTTTATCAGCTATGTGTTCTTACACACACCCACATCACTAAAATGCAGATCCTCATCCACTCTGGATCCTGTTGATAACAGTTCTACTATTGCCAATTATAATTTCGAGAATCTGATCTATCAAGCTGAAGACGGAAATGAGGATGATTGTGAAGTACCTGTAGAGCTTGCTAGGTTGTTACAACAAGAAGAGAAAGCTATACAGCCACATGAAGAGCCAGTCGAAGTTGTGAATCTGGGAACTGAAGAAAACAGGAAAGAAGTCAAGATAGGGGCTGAATTAGAGGATAGTGTCAAGAGCAGATTGATTCAGATGCTACGTGACTATGTGGAAATCTTTGCTTGGTCCTACGAAGATATGCCAGGGTTGGATACAGACATTGTGGTTCACCGTTTACCAGTAAAAGAAGATTGTCGTCCAAAGAAGCAGAAGGTTCGTCGCATGCGTCCTGAAATGTCAGAGAAGATTAAAGCAGAGGTAATAAAACAGTTTGATGCAGGGTTCTTAGCTGTGACTTCTTATCCTTAATGGGTTGCAAATGTGGTGCCGGTACCTAAGAAAGATGGTAAGGTACGTATGTGTGTAGACTACAGGGATTTGAACAAGGCTAGCCCCAAAGATGACTTTCCACTTCCTCATATTGATGTTCTGGTAGACAACACTGCTCAGCATAAGGTATTCTCTTTTATGGATGGTTTCTCTGGTTACAATCAAATCAAAATGGCACCTGAAGATATGGAGAAGACCATATTTGTTACACAGTGGGGCACTTTTTGTTATAAGGTGATGCCATTTGGTTTGAAGAATGCAGGGGCAACATATCAGCGTGCTATGGTGGCTTTGTTTCACGATATGATTCATCATGAGATAGAGGTATACGTGGATGATATGATAGCCAGATCCCAGAATGAAGAACAACATCTTGATCATCTGCATAAGTTGTTTGAGAGGTTGAAGAAATACAAGTTGAGATTGAACCCAAACAAGTGTACTTTTGGAGTTAGATCTGGTAAGCTCCTGGGTTTCATTGCCAGTGGAAAAGGTATTGAAGTAGATCCTGCAAAAGTGAAAGCTATACAAGAGATGCCAGCTCCCCGTACTGAGAAGGAAGTTAGAGGTTTCTTGGGACGATTGAATTACATTGCAAGATTTATTTCCCAATTAACTGCCACCTGTGAGCCAATCTTCAAGTTGTTGAAGAAAGATTAGGTAATGGAATGGAATGATGAGTGCCAGACTGCCTTTGATGAAATCAAGAAGTATCTTCTAGAACCTCCAATTTTGATGCCACCAGTTGATGGAAGACCCTTGATTATGTACTTAACAGTGTTAGACAACTCAATGGGGTGTTTGTTGGGGCAACATGACGAGTCTGGTCGAAAAGAGCAGGCAATATACTACCTTAGCAAAAAGTTTACCGACTGTGAAACAAGATACTCACTGCTCGAGAAAACTTGTTGCGCTTTGGCATGGGCTGCTCGCCGACTAAGACAGTATATGTTGACTCATACTACCATGTTGATTTCAAAGATGGATCCAATCAAGTACATATTCGAGAAACCTGCTCTCTCCGGAAGAATTGCAAGATGGCAAATGATCTTAACAGAATATGACATACAGTATACTACTCAAAAGGCCATTAAAGGAAGTGTTGTAGCTGATCATTTGGCTCATCAAGCAGTGGATGATTATCAGTCAATGAGTTTTGAGTTCCCTGATGAAGACATTATGATTATTACCAAAGAACCTGGACAATATGACGGACCTGAACAAGGATCCCGATGGACTATGGTTTTTGATGGTGCTTGTAATGCACTTGGTAGTTGTGTTGGTGTTGTGATCAGTTCCCCTGAAGGTTGTCATACCCCTATTACTGCCAGACTTTGTTTCTATTGTACCAATAATATGGCTAAGTATGAGGCATGTATCCTGGGTATCAAAGCTGCCATTGATATGAAGATTCAGTTCCTGGACGTATATGGAGATTCAGCCCTGGTAGTAAGTCAGATTAAAGGAGATTGGGATACCAAGCATGATAATCTCATTCCTTACAGAGAGCATATGTTGTCTTTGATCCCACATTTTAAAGAGATTACCTTTGGACATATTCCACGAAGAGAGAATCAGTTGGCAGATGCATTAGCTACCATGGCATCCATGTTTGAGATCAGCTGGGATGATGAAGCTCCCAAGATTACTATTGATAGATTTGAAAAGCCTGCATACTGCAATGAGATTGACACTGAAGAGGCAGAGGAGAAACCTTGGTTCTATGAAGTGAAAAGATATCTTGAAGCTCAGGAGTTCCCTGAAGGGGCATCTGTCAAAGATAGGAAGTTTCTGAGAAGGTTTTCTGCTAAGTTCTTTTTGAGTAATGGGATTTTGTACAAGCGCAATCATGATTCAACTATGCTTCGTTGTGTGGATAAGAAGGAAGCAACAGAGATTATGGAAGACATGCATGATGGGATCTTTGGCACTCATTCTAGTGGTCATACTATGGCAAAGAAGATATTGAGAGCAGGTTACTATTGGTCTACCATGGAAGCTGATTGCTATCAACACTCCAGAACATGTCACAAGTGTCAAATCTATGCTGATAAAGTGCATATACCTCCGTCACCATTGAATGTGTTGACTGCTCCTTGGCCTTTTGCTATGTGGGGCATTGATATGATTGGTGAAATCAAACCTACTGCTTCTAATGGGCATCGTTTCATCCTGGTTGCTATTGATTACTTCACGAAGTGGGTAGACGCAGATTCATTTGCATCTGTTACCAAGAATGTTGTGGCTCGATTCATTAAGAATAATCTCATATGTAGGTATGGCATCCCTGAAAGGATTATTACTGACAATGGCTCTAATCTGAACAACACTATGATTACTGATCTCTGCACGCAATTCAAGATTAAGCATCACAACTCTTCTCCGTATCGTCTGAAGATGAATGGGGCAGTTGAAGCTGCTAATAAGAACATTAAGAAGATTGTACAGAAGATGACTGTTACTTATAAGGATTGGCATGAGATGTTACCGTTTGCTCTTCATGGTTATTGTACTATAATACGTACTTCAACAGGGGCAACCCCATTCTCCTTAGTCTATGGTATGGAAGCAGTTCTGCCCATTGAAGTTCAGATCCCCTCCTTAAGAATTATGAAGGATGCAGGCTTGGATGAAGATGAGTGGATTCAGACTCGACTTGACCAGATAAATTTGATTGATGAAAAGAGGCTAGCAGCAGTTTGTCATGGCCAGATGTACCAAAAACGAATGATCAAAGCTTTTAACAAGAAGGTTAAGCCAAAGGTATATCAGGCTGGTGACTTGGTAATCAAGCGTATCATATTACCACAGGGTGATCTTAGGGGCAAGTGGACTCCTACATATGAAGGACCGTTTGTAGTCAAAACAGTATTCTCAGGGGGTGCCATGATACTTACTACTATGGATGGTGAAGACTTCCCACAGCCTGTAAACGCATACATAGTTAAAAAATACTACGCATAAAAAGAGACCCGCTAGGTTGATTGGCCTAGGAAAAAATAAGGGCATCCCGGCGAACCAAAAGGGTTCGGGCAAAAATTAGGGATATATATATAAAAAATGTACACCCGGCAAGTCGAAAACCTGAAAAGGCGGCTTAGGCAAAAAAGGGTATCCCGGTGGATTGAAAACCTGAAAAGGCAATCCAGGCAAAAGTTAGGGATTAAAGCGTATGACTATGTCTCGTTTGGATCACCCATGTAACTACAACCAGTTGTGCTACTTAATCAAGGTCAAACAGATAAAGCTCAGTCCAATCGTTTCCGTCTCAACGGCAGAAGATGAGATACTTGAAGATAATGGCAATAGTAGAATTGAAACTCAATAGGATTATTTCTCACATAGCTGATTTTCTTTGTAAGCAAAAACTTTATGACAAATTCCTCTTACTAGGATTTCTGTCTCCTTGTACAAAATTACCCACGTATGGGTCACTTTGTGATATAAATAAAATTCCATCTTTGAATCCATATTTACTTTTACCCTATTTACATAAGCGAAACGTCCATTGGTTGTGTTTGAATGTGTGTATGTTTTTGAATATGATTGATGTTTACCAGAAATGCATAAATGCTTAATATGATTGATGTTTACCAGAAATGCATGAAAATGCAGTAATAGTATTTACTAAGGACGAGCGAGGGAAGGATTTCAACGAAGCTTTGCCGGTTCATTCCCACAAGACAGTTGCAAATCCCTCAGTAGGGCAAATCCATCTTCATAAAAACTTCGAGTCACATCTCCCCTGGAATTTATATCCATCTCTTTTATCCTCATACGGATATTCGGGAATTTATTCTTCCAATAGAAGTACGACGAACGAAGGCGGGAGGTTATGTATACCCTACTGTTGCACCCCAAAATTTGCCCTCACAATACAAAACTTTGTGTTCTAAGAAGGTTCACAAGGTTCACAAGATTCACAAGGCTTTCAAAACCTTTCATGAGGTTCATGAAGTCTACAAGTTACTTTATGAAGGTTCACAAGGTTCACAAGTTTCCCAATGCTTTCAAGACCTTTCATGAGGTTTATGAAGTCTACAAGTCACTTTATGAAGGTTCACAAGGTTCACAAGTTTCTCAACATTTACAAGATCTCTCATGAGGTTCATGAAGTCTACAAGTTACTTTATGAAGGTTCACAAGCTTCACAATGCTTACATGACCTTTCATGAGGTTCATGAAGTCTACAAGTCACTTTATGAGGTTCACAAGGTTCACAAGGTTCACAATACCTCCCATGAGTATCACAAGACATTTCACAAGGTTCACAAGGTTCACAAAGTTCATAATTGGTCAGAAGAGTTGACAATCCCCTCAGACAATGCACCTCCTAGGTAGTGCATCCAAAACTAGGGTTTTGACTTTAATCAGGCTAAATGGACTTCCAAGACTTCAAGTGAGCTTCATAAAATCTTATATGTGTGTAAGAACCCCCATGACAAGTTTCAAGACTTTTCTCAGAAGTTTGCTCAGTCAGATGATCAGATAAGTCAAAATCAGTCAATGCAGTTAAAAAGTCAAACTGAGGTCAATTGTGGTCAAACCAAAGTAAAACTTCATGATTTTTTGCCAATATCAAGTATATGAAGTAAAATTCATCATTTGATCAAGGGTTGATCATGATTCATCAAGGAGATTTCAGATCATCAAGAATCAGGAGTTTCTAAATTAGGGTTTCCTTAGTAAAAGTCAACTGAACTTTGACCAGCCATAACTTTCACATACTTCATCACCAAGTCTCCACTCAAAGCTCATTTTGAAGGAAATTGAATTCTCTACAACTTTGTGTCTCACAAGCCAAGCCCAAAAATGCTTCATTTGGAAGGTATGAGCTAAGACATTATAGGTCCTTTTGAAAGTCAACAAAAAGTCAACAACTTCAAAAGGGCATAACTTGAGATTGGTAAATGATATGGACATGAAACCAGTGGGGTTATTTATAGGACTCTTCAAGCTTTCCAAAATGTCCAAGAACACCCTCATAGCATTAAAATTGAAGGATATGTGCCCTTACAAAGTTGGGAAATTTTAGGTTGGTTTATGATGAAAATGGAGGTCTAAAACCAATTTCTTCCAAATGGGCTTGCCAAATGATGACCCAATCCATATAACAACTTCATGCACGACCCAAACCATTAAAAATCAGATTTTTATTATTTTTATTTTTATTTATTTTGATTTAATTCATTAAAAATCATTTTAAATAAAAATAAAATATGAAAATAAGAGATTTAATTTGGATCAAGCTTCTAGAAAGTTTTAAATACTGATTTGAGTTGAAGAGGAAAGAAATCATGAGATTTGTCCAAAAATAGCAAGCATTCACACAAGAATATTTGATTTTCAAGGCATGATATTTTTGAATCTTTTTACATCAAATCTTCCAAGCAATGACCTAGTTTTTGAGCTTAATTTGATTGTCCTATAAGTACTTAGTGTAACCCTATTGCAAGCCACGAATTCTCTGCCTCCAAAAGTAAGTTTCACAAATTGAAAAACCATCCAAAAACTCACATTCGGTTTCGGATTTCCAGAGCTTTAAAAGGTATTTTGAGGACATGACCATGACTATGGGACATCACTGAGTCATTATCAATCACCATTTGCATCAAAAGCCTCATGAATTGCATAACCCGAGCAAAACTTTGTTCTTGAATATGATTTTTCGATTCCATTGATTGACTGTATTTGACTTGTTTTTGATTGTTTGGTGATGTTTATGATGAACCTTAGAACGATTCTGGGCTATTCAATTAAGTTTTTCGTGCAGGTATGAGAATTCACCATGATTAGGGTTCACGGCCCCCTTTAGGGTTTCATGGTTTCATCATGATAAATGGATTCTAAAAACGTAGGACAATTGCAAAACTCAGTAGCAACTCAATGACATAATTAATTTTGTGAAATTTGGTTGTTTGGTTGAAGTTTGTGATTCGCAGGAATGAAGAACACGCAGGAGATTTCGCAGGTAAAATTGCATGAAATTTCGCAGGAAATTTGGAGAAGAAGAAGCTAGTTGGCGCGCTCAGGAAAATTCAAATTTGATTTAAAATATTTTATGTTATCTTGTTGGTTTGTTATCACCACAGGTTGTGTGGCCCAGTGGAAACTCAGGCGTGCGTTTGATGAGAGGGCGAGGGATCGAAACCTGGCTGTGACAAATATTTTTGTATTTTCTCATTTATACGTTGAACTTAATATATTATTATTGTTTGATGGTTTGTTAACAGATTGGCTCACCCAGCCGGATGGTCATGCGTGCGTTTGTGTGTTTGAGAGGTCCTGGGTTCAATTCTCCCCCAGGCCTTTTTGCTTGTTCACTATTTTTCCTGATTTTTCAAAGTTAAGGAACAAAACAACTTGGAGTTCCTCTTTCTTGAAGCAGCAGCACGCAGCCCAGTTGGCAAGCCTCTCCAATATTCAGGTTAGGGACCTGGGTTCAAATCCCAGGTCCAATTTTTTTCGATTTTCTTATTTTCTTTTATATTTCCTATTTACTACATTATATTAAAATATGTTTTTAAATTGTAAAATGCAACCATTATATTTTTTAAATTATAAAGTATATATGTCTTCTAAATTCTAAAAAAAAATTAATTTATTTAAATTATAAAATGTATATATGTACTATTTAATTAATTGATTTGTATATTAAATTAAAAACCCTAAATATTTTTTTTCTAAACAAACCCTAATTTTGTAAAACCTAATTTATTTTCTAAATAATAAAAAAACTAATTTTAGTTTTATGATTTAAATTTCTAATCTTTTTGTAAATATAATATCTAATATAATTGAATCTTAGTAAATATAATTATAATCAAATTTTTTTTTTATAATAGGTAATTGTTTCTATAATTCGTTCATAATCTAAATTTTATTCTTTTATTTTATATATGTTTAAAAACAACTAAATTTTATAATTATAATTTTTTTTATGTTTAGAATTAATAAGTTGCATATAATTTTTAAATTTTATAATTAAATTGTTCATATTTCTTAATAGTTTCTAATTCTTATTTTGTTTATTATTATTACTAACCATATTATTACTAATCTATTTATTTTATTATTATGCTTATTATTATTATTATTTCACTAACCTTATTTTATTCTTAATTATTATTATTACTAACCCCTATTATATTTATTTATTGCTTATTTATTTATTCTTACTTATTTATTTATATTTTGCTTCTATATTTATTTTACTATTTATTTTTTAATTGCTTATTATAATTATTATGTAATGGCTCCTTGGTGTAAATTTTTGTAAATATTTAAGTTATTTAATTTTTATGCTATGGTTAGTAATTTAGGGAGTGTAAACATGTATTATATTTTAAAATTGAATTTAGATCATTTTAATTATAAGATAAATTAAATTAAACACTCACACACGTAAGTCGATTTTTAATCGCCATCTCACTTTCTAGGGTTGCCTCTCAATGTTGCCTAATCATAAGGTCAAGTGGGGTGTATAAAGCAAAGTCCCTTAAAAGAAAAGTCATCAAGTCCCTCAATGGTTGCCTTTAAAAAATCAAGTCCCTTTCGAATAATGATGACAGTCCCTCCAAAAAGTTGCTTAATACACCCCACAGTTGCCTAATCACAGATGTCCCTTCATTGGTCCCTCATACATCCAAGGTAATGACTACCTATTCCTTAATAATAGGGATAGTCTTACCACTTAAAGGATAAAGAACAGAAAAGACTTAAAACTTAGGGTAGGTTCCTCTTAGATACTTGCTCACTCTTCAAAAACTTTTCAAACACTTCACACATTTCAAACAAATTTTCAAAACAAAGGTTTATACGCATCCATACATGGGCCATTATAAACTCTTAAGAAAATTTTTATTCACACACTTCACATTTCAAAAAACATTTTAAAGTGAGCTAAGTAACTAAGAGCCCATGGATAACCATGGATGTAAAGGGTGCTAACACCTTCCCTTTACATAACCTACCCCCCGGACCCAAAAATCTTTTAAAAGGTCTTTCCTGTTCTTTTATGCCTTTCCTTTGGATAAAATAAAAGTCGGTGGCGACTCTTGCTATCCGCAACATAACTAAAGTCAGTTCTCCCACCGTGTTACAGAACTGGCGACTCTGCTGGGGATTTAATAAAAGAGGGGTACCCTTAGGAATTAAGATCACTTTAAAATTGTTTGCCTTGTTTGCTTTATATTATCTTGTTGGGGTGCTCTTATGTGTGAAAGGTCCTAACCCGGATCTAGTGTACCTTAGGTAAATGGCAATAGACCAAGGAAACTGTACGACGTATATCGATACGGTTGATCTGGTGGCCATAGTTAGTGCGACTTCTTGGTCGGTGCTTATATTCCTTAAGTCAAGTTGAGGATAATATGAGGCTGCCATATGTTGTCAATGCATTAACTAACTTTTAGAACCCTAGTTAACTCATCTTGGCCTTTAGAAAGTAGTGAGGTAACCGGCTTTGGTGCAGACTGAAGTTGGTTGACACTCGATACTACACTCATTGAGATCTTAAACTTGGAGGGTTTTGGTTGGCAAGTAAGTTGCCTTCTGATCAACCACCCTTGTGAAGGATCAATGATATTGAGATCCCTTAAAACCTGGTTACTTTTGTAGGACAGGATGAACCACCTAACTTCAGGGGAGGGTACTTACCTTTGAACCTCATGCAAGCCTTTAAACCTAGGGCTATTGTGTGACTTGCTTGTGTGTGCCACATGTTTGTGATTGAGCATAACATCATGACATCATCATGCATCATAAGCATAGCATTTTCACTAACCATTTCAAGGACCAAGGGATTTATCTTTGTTCTTTGTTGTAGGTCATGGCTTCAGCTCGTAGAAACACCATCAGGATCAACTTTGTGGGGATACCTCCCAAGCTTAAAGAGTTGGTTTCTCAAGTGTCTGATCATCCCCAGTTCAACAAGAGACATGGTCACCTATTGGATCTAGTCATTTCAGGATTCAATGAAGACATGATGAGTGTTCTGTTTCAGTTCTTTGATCCTAAGCACCATTGCTTTACATTCCTCGACTACCAACTGGTTCCAACCATGGAAGAGTTCTCTAAACTTCTGGGTATACCTGTTCTTGATCAAAAACCCTTCACAGGCTTGGAGAAGGAACTTAAACCAGAAGTTATTGCTGCAGCTCTACATCTGAAGAAGTCTGATATTGTTCTAGAAATGAGAAGTGGAGTCAAGGGTGTTCTAGCTAAGGTATTGATAGAGAAGGCTCAAATGTTTTTGAAGGCCATGAGTCATGATGCTTTTGAGGAGATCTTAGCTTTGCTGATATATGGCTTAGTATTGTTTCCCAATCCAGATCAGTTCATAGATGTTCATGCCATCAACATTTTCCTGAGTCACAATCCAGTGCCTACATTGCTTTGAGACATACTACATTCTCTTCATACCCGTACTACAAGGGCAAGAGGAACTTTGATGTGTTGCATACCTTTGCTCTCTAGGTGGTTTATTTCTCACCTTCCTCGCTCAGTAATGAAGAATGAGCAAGGGTTCAGATGGTCCAAGAGGATCATGTCACTTTCTCATTCAGATATCCATTGGTGCTCCAGATCTATGGAGAATGTCACCATCATTGACCGTTGTGGGGAGTTTCCTAATGTGCCACTTCTAGGCATAAGAGGAGGCATCACCTACAACCCCTCTCTAGCTTTACGATAGTTTGGTTACGCTCGGAGTGATGGTCCACATGACATGTTGATTCAGGGCATTGTATTTGATTACGACAACGATCTTCAAGGTTACCGTCAGAGGTTCATACGAGCATGGGGAAAAGTGAACAAGGTTGACAGCAAGACTCTGGAGCCTAAGTGCACTATTCCTATGGAGGCTTATCTCAGATGGGTACGATCTCGAGCTCAGACTCTCATGATGCCATACCCTGCTATCCTGCCAGTTACCATGGAACCTGTTGCTGAAGGAGACACTGCTTATACCATCCTTCACCCAGACATGCCTACTGATATGGAAGACTTGCAGAGATCTTGGATCCAACTGAAGGAGCAAAGGGATACTTTCGAGGCTCATTACAAAGCAAGCCAAGAAAGAATCCTAGAACTAACAAAGCAACTTCATGAGGAACGGAATCTCAACTCATACCTCAACACAAAGAGGAAACCTCCATGGGAGACTTAAAACCCCATCTTTTGTACTTATTTCATTTCATGTTTTTGTAAGCCCAAGAGGCAAAACAAAGTTATCACTAATAAAAGTTTACCTTCTTGTCTGTCTAAGCAAATTTAAATCCTGCGGTCCTTGAAAACATTGCATACGCATTAAAACATCATATCATTACATCACAGGTTTAATTGTGCACAGGTTTCTCATCTTCTCGCTGTTTATTTCAGCAATGGCTCTTGAACAATCAGTTAAGGATCTTCAGGCACAGAATGCACAGTTCCAAGAGCTGATCCTGAACCTATCCAAGGGGCAGGATGAATTGAAGACACTGCTGGCCAAGAAGACTAAGAAGACTAGAAGGTCAGGTGGCCTGCTCAACATGGGAAGAAGGTTCAGAGGTCCTGTCAAGACCAAAGAACAGATTGAAGACTATGAATCTGAGGAATCTGAAAAAGAGGGAGGCAGTCTCCACAACACTATGGGGGACTCTGATTCTGAGGCTAATTATTACCATGATCCTAATGAAGACAAGTTCAAGAGGCTGGTGGATAGAATGGATGCCATGGAGTTGCAGAAATCATCTGGGTTGGATTTTGAGGATTTGAGTCTGATATCTGGGGTTGTCATACCCATTGGTTTCAAGGTTCCTACCTTTGTTGTTTATGATGGGGTCTCTTGTCCCAAGCTGCATTTGAGGTCTTATGTCAGAAGAATCCAACCTCACACTGCTGATAAAAAGTTGTGGATCCACTTTTTCTAAGAGAGCTTATCTGGAGCTCAATTGGAGTGGTATTATCAATTGGAAAGTGTCAACATCAGAGACTGGAATGATCTTGCTGAAGCTTTCTATAAGCAGTATCAATACAATGCTGACTTAGCTCCCACTCGCATGCAGCTGCAAAGCATGTCCATGGGTGCCAAAGAAAGTTTCAAGGAGTATGCTCAGAAATGGAGGGACTTAGCTGGAAGAGTTCAACCCCCTTTGACTGACAGGGAATTGGTTGATATGTTCATGTGTACGCTGAATGGTCCGTTTTACAGTCATCTCATTGGAAGCTCATCATCTGCCTTCACTGAGTTGATCATGACAGGAGAGCGAGTAGAGAATGGTATAAAGAATGGTAAGATCCAAGTGGGTACTTCCTCATCAGGTGCTGCAAAGAAGCCTCCCACTGGGAAGAAAGAATCCAATGCTGTTTATGGTCAGCCTGATCGTAATAGAAGGCATCAGTCTGTGAGTGCAGTTCATATTTCAAATCCAACTCCTGCAACAACAGAGCAGCCACAGGGCAATGAACAGAGAGCTAGAAGGCAGTTCACGAAGATCAACATGTCAATGGCTCAGGCATTGCAACACTTGTTGAAGGCTGAACTTATTACTTTGAAAGAGGCTCCTCAGAATCCTAATGTTACCTCACCCAGGTACAATCCCAATGCACGATGTGCATATCATTCAAACTGTCAGGGTCATGATACTAATAACTGCTGGGTCTTGAAGAACAAAATTCAAGATATGATTGAGGCTGGAGAGATTGAGTTTGACCCTCCGGGTACTCCAAATGTGATTACTGCTCCAATGCCAAATCACGAGAAGACTGTCAATGCCATTGATGAAGATCTACATGTCTATTCAGTTATGGAGTTGACCACACCATTGTCTGTCATCAAGAAGAAGTTAGTACAGGCTGGGCTCTTTCCAGGTTGTCGTGAAGATTGTTTGTATTGTACCTATAAGCCAGATAGTTGCTTCAGATTGAGAGATGGAATTCAACGTCTCATGGATAAGTATATTATAGTGTTTGAGAGGACCCCATCGTCTGTAGAAAGTATGGTGGATCATCTTACTCGAGGTAAGAAGATTGAAGAGGTTGATATGGTTGACAAAGTACCGGTAAGAATCACTTCAAAGAGACCTGTTAAAATCACCCATCAGGGTCCAATCAAGATCACTGCTGAAGGCCCTGTGAAAGTTGTTGCTGAAGCTAGAGTGGCTCCTCTGATCATTACTACTCCTGGTCCTATTCCATATACATCTGATAAAGTTGTGCCTTGGCACTATGGGTCTGATGTTTACATCCATGGCATTAAGCAGGAGCCCTTAGCTGATGTGCCTGTTGATATTGATAATATTGCTGGATCTAGCAAGATCACACGTAGTGGAAGAGTCTTCTCACCTCCAGTTACTTCCAAGAATGCAGTCACTCCTGCTGCTACCTCTACCACTGACGCTCGGGGCAAGGGTCCTGTTATTGAGCCTATATCTGCTGATGTGCCAGCTGCTGATGACCTCTCCAAACAGATGGAGGAAGTATTGAAAATCATTCGCAAGAGTGATTATGACATTGTTGATCAGTTGGGGCATACTCCCTCAAAAATTTCTATGTTGTCCTTGTTGTTATGTTCTGAGGCTCATGCCAAGTCCTTGATCAAGTTTCTGAAGACTGCTCATGTGCCCAATGCCATTTCTGTTGACCAGTTTGAGAATTGTGTTGCCCACCTGACTTATGATAATGGGTTGGGATTTTCTGATGCTGATTTGACCCCTGCCAAGAGGGATCATAACAGGGCCTTGCATATTTCAATTGAATGCAGGGGCACTACCCTGTCACATGTATTGATAGACAATGGTTCCTCTCTAAATGTGTTGCCCAAGGAAGTCCTGAATAAGCTAAGTCCTGAAGATGCTGTGCTGAAGCCCAGTAATATTGTGGTAAAGGCTTTTGATGGTTCTAGAAGAGTAGTGCATGGGGAAATTGATCTTCCAATCAAAGTTGGCTCCCAGGTTTTTACTGCTACATTTTATGTGATGGATATTCGTCCTTCATACTCTTGTCTGCTTGGTCGTCCCTGGATCCATGGGGCAGGTGCTGTAACCTCTACATTACACCAAAAGTTGAGATATCCGGTGGAAGGAAAGGTTGTTACTGTCTATGGAGAAGAAGAATACTTTGTCAGCCATGTAAACACTTTCAAGTATCTGGAAGTGGAAGGTGAATACATTGAAACTCCGTGTCAGACGTTTGAAGTGGTTCCCTGGGTTGTTAATGATTATGTAGCTCCTCCTGTTGCGAAGAAAGTTCCTGTGGTCACCAGAAAGCCTCCAACAATGGCAATGGCCTCCCTCAATGATGCTAGGGTTGTGGTAGATGAAGGTGGTTGTACTATTTGGGGTCAGCTTCCTGATATTCCATACAAGTCTGACAAGTTTGGTTTGGGTTTCACTGCAGAGTCCCAGAAGGTTGTTCGTCGTGCTCGTGCTGTTCGTATCACCAATCAAGGGGTTATGAAAGATCAGATCAATGCTGTGGGAGACTATGATGAAGACTACAACTTGGATGCTTGGATCTTTCCTACTGTGGGTGCTGGACTCAATAATTGGAAAGCTGAAGATGTTATCCCTATCTCCTTTAGTCAGGAGTAAATACTATTACTGTGTTGTTGCTTTTTAAGTTTGTAATTTCTTGAACAATAAAACTTTCAAGCCTTGTGCCTTACCCGGGGCATAATGATATGCTTGTTATGGGCTGTCATTTCATTTGCATACTTCATTCAATAAAATCAGTGGACGTTTCGTTTTAGTAAATATTGTGTTCCTTGTCTTTCTTTTTCTTTTACTTTTGCTTTATCAGCTATGTGTTCTTACACACACCCACATCACTAAAATGCAGATCCTCATCCACTCTGGATCCTGTTGATAACAGTCCTCCTATTGCCAATTATAATTTCGAGAATCCGATCTATCAAACTGAAGACGGAAATGAGGACGATTGTGAAATACCTGTAGAGCTTGCTAGGTTGTTACAACAAGAAGAGAAAGCTATACAGCCACATGAAGAGCCAGTCGAAGTTGTGAATCTGGGAACTGAAGAAAACAGAAAAGAGGTCAAGATAGGGGCTGATTTAGAGGACAGTGTCAAGAGCAGATTGATTCAGATGTTACGTGACTATGTGGAGATCTTTGCTTGGTCTTATGAAGATATGCCAGGGTTGGATATAGACATTGTGGTTCACCGTTTACCAGTGAAAGAAGATTGTCATCCAAAGAAGCAGAAGGTTCGTCGTATGCGTCCTGAAATGTCAGAAAAGATCAAGGCAGAGGTAATGAAACAGTTCAATGCAGGGTTCTTAGCAGTGACTTCTTATCCTCAGTGGGTTGCAAATGTGGTACCAGTTCCTAAGAAAGATGGTAAGGTACGTATGTGTGTAGACTACAGAGATTTGAACAAAGCTAGCCCCAAAGATGACTTTCCACTTCCTCATATTGATATCCTGGTAGACAACACTGCTCAGCATAAGGTATTCTCTTTTATGGATGGTTTCTCTGGTTACAATCAAATCAAGATGGCTCCCGAAGACATGGAGAAGACAACATTTGTGACACAGTGGGGAACTTTTTGCTATAAGGTGATGCCATTTGGTTTGAAGAATGCAGGGGCAACATATCAGCGTGCTATGGTGGCTTTGTTTCATGATATGATTCATCATGAGATAGAGGTATATGTGGATGATATGATAGCCAGATCCCAGAATGAAGAGCAACATCTTGATCATTTGTATAAATTGTTTGAGAGGTTGAAGAAATACAAGTTGAGATTGAATCCAAACAAGTGTACTTTTGGAGTTAGATCTGGAAAGCTCTTGGGTTTCATTGTCAGTGGAAAAGGTATTGAAGTGGATCCTGCAAAAGTGAAAGCTATACGAGAGATGCCAGCTCCCCGTACTGAGAAGGAGGTTAGAGGTTTCTTGGGACGATTGAATTACATTGCAAGATTTATTTCCCAGTTAACTGCCATCTGTGAGCCAATCTTCAAGTTGTTGAAGAAAGATCAGGTGATGGAATGGAATGATGAGTGCCAGACTGCCTTTGATGAAATCAAGAGATATTTGCTAGAACCTCCAATTTTGATGCCACCAGTTGATGGAAGACCCTTGATTATGTACTTAACAGTGTTAGACAACTCAATGGGGTGTGTGTTGGGGCAACATGACGAGTCTGGTCGAAAAGAGCAGGCAATATACTACCTTAGCAAAAAGTTTACCGACTGTGAAACAAGATACTCACTGCTCGAGAAAACTTGCTGCGCTTTGGCATGGGCTGCTCGCCGACTAAGACAGTACATGTTGACTCATACTACCTTATTGATTTCAAAGATGGATCCAATCAAGTACATATTTGAGAAACCTGCTCTCTCCGGAAGAATTGCAAGATGGCAAATGATCTTGACAGAATATGATATACAGTATACTACTCAGAAGGCCATCAAGGGAAGTGTTGTTGCTGATCATTTGGCTCATCAAGCAGTGGATGATTACCAGTCAATGAGTTTTGAATTCCCTGATGAAGACATTATGATTATTACTAAAGAACCTGGACAATATGACGGACCTGAACAAGGATCCCGATGGACTATGGTTTTTGATGGTGCCTCTAATGCACTTGGTAATGGTGTTGGTGTTGTGATTAGTTCCCCTGAAGGTTGTCATACCCCGATTACTGCCAGACTTTGTTTCTATTGTACCAATAATATGGCTGAGTATGAGGCATGTATCCTGGGTATTAAAGCCGCTATTGATATGAAGATTCAATTCCTTGATGTGTATGGAGATTCAGCCCTGGTAGTTAGTCAGATAAAAGGAGATTGGGATACCAAACATGATAATCTTATTCCTTACAGAGAGCATGTGTTGTCTTTGATCCCACATTTCAAAGAAATTACCTTTGGTCATATTCCACGAAGAGAGAATCAGTTGGCAGATGCCTTGGCCACCATGGCATCCATGTTTGAGATCAGCTGGGATGATGAAGCTCCCAAGATTACTATTGATAGATTTGAGAAGCCTGCATACTGCAATGAGATTGACACTGAAGGGGCAGAGGAGAAACCTTGGTTCTATGAAGTGAAAAGATATCTTGAAGCTCAGGAGTTCCCTGAAGGGGCATCTGTCAAAGATAGGAAGTTCCTGAGAAGGTTCTCTGCTAAGTTCTTTTTGAGTAATGGGATTCTGTACAAGCGCAATCATGATTCAACTATGCTTCGTTGTGTGGATAAGAAGGAAGCTACAGAAATCATGGAAGAGATGCATGATGGGACCTTTGGCACTCATTTTAGTGGTCATACTATGGCAAAAAAGATATTGAGAGCAGGTTACTATTGGTCTACCATGGAAGCTGATTGCTATCAACACTCCAGAACATGTCACAAGTGCCAAATTTATGCTGATATAATACATGTACCTCCATCACCATTAAATGTGTTGACTGCTCCTTGGCCCTTTGCCATGTGGGGCATTGATATGATTGGTGAGATCAAGCCTACTGCTTCTAATGGGCATCGTTTCATCCTGGTTGCTATTGAATACTTCACAAAGTGGGTGGAGGCAGCTTTATTTGCATCTGTTACCAAGAATGTTGTGGCTCGATTCATTAAGAATAATCTCATATGTAGGTATGGCATCCCTGAAAGGATTATTACCGACAATGGCTCTAATCTGAACAACACTATGATTACTGATCTCTGCACGCAGTTCAAGATTAAGCATCACAACTCTTCTCCGTACCGTCCAAAGATGAATGGGGCAGTTGAAGCTGCTAATAAGAACATTAAGAAGATTGTACAGAAGATGACTGTTACTTACAAGGATTGGCATGAGATGTTACCATTTGCTCTTCATGGTTATCGTACCACAATACGTACTTCAACAGGGGCAACCCCATTCTCCTTAGTCTATGGTATGGAAGCAGTTCTGCCCATTGAAGTTCAGATTCCCTCTTTAAGAATTATGAAGGATGCAGGCTTGGATGAAGATGAATGGATTCAGACTCGACTTGACCAGATAAATTTAATTGATGAGAAGAGGTTAGCAGCAGTTTGTCACGGCCAGATGTACCAGAAACGAATGATCAAAGCTTTTAACAAGAAGGTTAAGCCAAATGTATATCAGGCTGGTGACTTGGTAATCAAGCGTATCATATTACCACAGGGTGATCCTAGGGGCAAGTGGACTCCAACATATGAAGGACCATTTGTAGTCAAGACAGTGTTCTCAGGAGGTGCCATGATACTCACTACAATGGATGGTGAAGACTTCCCACAGCCTGTAAACGCAGACATAGTTAAAAAATACTACGCATAAAAAGAGACCCGCTAGGTTGACAGGCCTAGGCAAAAATAAGGGCATCCCGGCAAACCAAAAGGGTTTGGGCAAAAATTAGGGATATATATAAAAAGATGTACACCCGGCAAGTCGAAAACCTGAAAAGGCGGCTTGGGCAAAAAAGGGTATCCCGGTGGATTGAAAACCTGAAAGGGCAATCCAGGCAAAAGTTAGGGATTAAAGCGTATGACTATGTCTCGTTTGGATCACCCATGAAACTGCAACCAATTGTGTTACTTAATCAAGCTCGAACAGATAAAGCTCAATCCAATCATTTTCATCTCAACAACAGAAGATGAGATACTTGAAGATAATGGCAATAGTAGAATTGAAACTCAATAGGATTATTTCCCACATAGCTGATTTTCTTTGTTTTGTAAAAACTTTATGGCAAAATCCTCTTACTAGGGTTTATGTCTCCTTGTACAAATCTACCCATGTATGGGTCACTCTTTGATATAAATAAATTCCATCTTTTGAATCCAGATTTACTTTTACCCTATTTACATAAGCGAAACATCCATTGGTTGTGTTTGAATGTATGTATGCTTTTGAATATGATTGATGTTTACCAGAAATGCATGTATGTTCTTAATATGATTGATGTTTACCAAAAATGCATGAAAATGCAGTAATAGTATTTACTAAGGACGAACGAGGGAAGGATTTCAACGAAGCTTCGCCGGTTCATCTCTACAAAACAGTTACAAACCCTCAGTAGGACAAATCCATAAAGTCACATCTCCCCTGGAATTTATATCCATCTCTTTTATCCTCATACGGATATACGGGAAATTACTTTCCAATAATGGTACGACGAACGAAGGCGGAGGTTAGGTATACCCTACTATCAAACGAAGACGAAGGTTATATATACCTTGCTATCCCCAGCAGACGGGAGGTTATATATACCTTGCTATCCCCAACAGACGGGAGGTTATTGCTATCCCCAGCAGACGGGAGGTTATTGCTATCCCCGCCATACAGAAGGTTATGTATAATATATTATCAAACAAGACGGGAACGAGTTCCTCATATTCTTCAGCAACGAATCGGGATTTATTTTCCCTGGCCAGCAGTTGTTATATGCAGATATCCAGACGCTTCAGGCAGTGTCATATCATACATACAACATTTAAATCATACCATACCATACATATACATAGATGCATAGTACATTACCTAAGTGCATCATATCATACATGCATACATAATGCATAAACTAATATTATTATACAGAATGCTACCTTGTTTTCAGGTTAATTATCCAGCAAACAAACTTATGATTATCAGGATTGCTTTATCCTCCTGAAAGTTATCATTTCTCAGGATTGCTTTATCCTCCTGAAAGCATATCATCCATCAGGACTGCTTTATCCTCCTGAAAACTTATCATCTCTCAAGACTGCTTCATCCTCTTGAGAACATATTACTACATCAGGATTGCTTCATCCTCCTGACAGCTATCATCATTACTTCAGAATTGCTCTATCCTCCTGAAAATTCCTATTACATCAGGATTGCTTTATCCTCCTGAAATCACATTACTACCTCAGGATTGCTTTATCCTCCTGACAGCTCGTTATTACATCAGGACTGCTTCATCCTCCTGAAAGCATATTATCAATACCTCAGGGTTGCTTTATCCCCCTGACAGCTTCTTTCCCTCAGGGTTGCTTTATCCCCCTGACAGCTTCTTACTACATCAGGATTGCTTCATCCTCCTGAAATCATATCATTGCCTCAGGACTGCTCCATCCTCCTGACAGCTATCATTATACTTCTATATGTTGGACTGCTTCATCCTCCAAGACATGTATCTGAAGAATTTTCCTCCAAGTGGCATCTTTAAGCCCACTCAATCATATTCAACTAGCCATCTGTATCACTCTATGCACTGATGAGTGCAAATTTTTGGGCTTTTGTGTTCAATCCCTTTCAACCTTCCAGGTCACGACTGGCAAACATACCAATCTAACCCCTCAGGTTTCAGAAAATTGAACAGGGGCAGCTGTTGCACCCCAAAATTTGCCCTCACAATACAAAACTTTGTGTTCTAAGAAGGTTCACAAGGTTCACAAGATTCACAAGGCTTTCAAAACCTTTCATGAGGTTCATGAAGTCTACAAGTTACTTTATGAAGGTTCACAAGGTTCACAAGTTTCCCAATGCTTTCAAGACCTTTCATGAGGTTCATGAAGTCTACAAGTCACTTTATGAAGGTTCACAAGGTTCACAAGTTTCTCAACATTTACAAGATCTCTCATGAGGTTCATGAAGTCTACAAGTTACTTTATGAAGGTTCACAAGGTTCACAAGCTTCACAATGCTTACATGACCTTTCATGAGGTTCATGAAGTCTACAAGTCACTTTATGAGGTTCACAAGGTTCACAATACCTCCCATGAGTATCACAAGACATTTCACAAGGTTCACAAGGTTCACAAAGTTCATAATTGGTCAGAAGAGTTGACAATCCCCTCAGACAATGCACCTCCTAGGTAGTGCATCCAAAACTAGGGTTTTGACTTTAATCAGGCTAAATGGACTTCCAAGACTTCAAGTGAGCTTCATAACATCTTATATGTGTGTAAGAACCCCCATGACAAGTTTCAATACTTTTCTCAGAAGTTTGCTCAGTCAGATGATCAGATAAGTCAAAATCAGTCAATGCAGTTAAAAAGTCAAACTGAGGTCAATTGTGGTCAAACCAAAGTCAAACTTCATGATTTTTTTCCAATATCAAGTATATGAAGTAAAATTCATCATTTGATCAAGGGTTGATCATGATTCATCAAGGAGATTTCAGATCATCAAGAATCAGGAGTTTCTAAATTAGGGTTTCCTCAGTAAAAGTCAACTGAACTTTGACCAGCCATAACTTTCACATACTTCATCACCAAGTCTCCACTCAAAGCTCATTTTGAAGGAAATTGAATTCTCTACAACTTTGTGTATCACAAGCCAAGCCCAAAAATGCTTCATTTGGAAGGTATGAGCTAAGACATTATAGGTCCTTTTGAAAGTCAACAAAAAGTCAACAACTTCAAAAGGGCATAACTTGAGATTGGTAAATGATATGGACATGAAACCAATGGGGTTGTTTAGAGGACTCTTCAAGATTTCCAAAATGTCCAAGAACACCCTCATAGCATTAAAATTTAAGGATATGTGCCCTTGCAAAGTTGGGAAATTTTAGGTTGGTTTATGATGAAAATGGAGGTCTAAAACCAATTTCTTCCAAATGGGCTTGCCAAATGATGACCCAATCCATATAACAACTTCATGCACGACCCAAACCATTAAAAATCAGATTTTTATTATTTTTATTTTTATTTATTTTGATTTAATTCATTAAAAATCATTTTAAATAAAAATAAAATATGAAAATAAGAGATTTAATTTGGATCAAGCTTCTAGAAAGTTTTAAATACTGATTTGAGTTGAAGAGGAAAGAAATCATGAGATTTGTCCAAAAATAGCAAGCATTCACACAAGAATATTTGATTTTCAAGGCATGATATTTTTGAATCTTTTTACATCAAATCTTCCAAGCAATGACCTAGTTTTTGAGCTTAATTTGATTGTCCTATAAGTACTTAGTGTAACCCTATTGCAAGCCACGAATTCTCTGCCTCCAAAAGTAAGTTTCACAAATTGAAAAACCATCCAAAAACTCACATTCGGTTTTGGATTTCCAGAGCTTTAAAAGGTATTTTGAGGACATGACCATGACTATGGGACATCACTGAGTCATTATCAATCACCATTTGCATCAAAAGCCTCATGAATTGCATAACCCGAGCAAAACTTTGTTCTTGAATATGATTTTTCGATTCCATTGATTGACTGTATTTGACTTGTTTTTGATTGTTTGGTGATGTTTATGATGAACCTTAGAACGATTCTGGGCTATTCAATTAAGTTTTTCGTGCAGGTATGAGAATTCACCATGATTAGGGTTCACGGCCCCCTTTAGGGTTTCATGGTTTCATCATGATAAATGGATTCTAAAAACGTAGGACAGTTGCAAAACTCAGTAGCAACTCAATGACATAATTAATTTTGTGAAATTTGGTTGTTTGGTTGAAGTTTGTGATTCGCAGGAATGAAGAACACGCAGGAGATTTCGCAGGTAAAATTGCATGAAATTTCGCAGGAAATTTGGAGAAGAAGAAGCTAGTTGGCGCGCTCAGGAAAATTCAAATTTGATTTAAAATATTTTATGTTATCTTGTTGGTTTGTTATCATCACAGGTTGTGTGGCCCAGTGGAAACTCAGGCGTGCGTTTGATGAGAGGGCGAGGGATCGAAACCTGGCTGTGACAAATATTTTTGTATTTTCTCATTTATACGTTGAACTTAATATATTATTATTGTTTGATGGTTTGTTAACAGATTGGCTCACCCAGCCGGATGGTCATGCGTGCGTTTGTGTGTTTGAGAGGTCCTGGGTTCAATTCTCCCCCAGGCCTTTTTGCTTGTTCACTATTTTTCCTGATTTTTCAAAGTTAAGGAACAAAACAACTTGGAGTTCCTCTTTCTTGCAGCAGCAGCACGCAGCCCAGTTGGCAAGCCTCTCCAATATTCAGGTTAGGGACCTGGGTTCAAATCCCAGGTCCAATTTTTTTTTATTTTCTTATTTTCTTTTATATTTCCTATTTACTACATTATATTAAAATATGTTTTTAAATTGTAAAATGCAACCATTATATTTTTTAAATTATAAAGTATATATGTCTTCTAAATTCTAAAAAAAAATTAATTTATTTAAATTATAAAATGTATATATGTACTATTTAATTAATTGATTTGTATATTAAATTAAAAACCCTAAATATTTTTTTTCTAAACAAACCCTAATTTTGTAAAACCTAATTTATTTTCTAAATAATAAAAAAACTAATTTTATTTTTATGATTTAAATTTCTAATCTTTTTTGTAAATATAATATCTAATATAATTGAATCTTAGTAAATATAATTATAATCAAAATTTTTTTTATAATAGGTAATTGTTTCTATAATTCGTTCATAATCTAAATTTTATTCTTTTATTTTATATATGTTTAAAAACAACTAAATTTTATAATTATAATTTTTTTTATGTTTAGAATTAATAAGTTGCATATAATTTTTAAATTTTATAATTAAATTGTTCATATTTCTTAATAGTTTCTAATTCTTATTTTGTTTATTATTATTACTAACCATATTATTACTAATCTATTTATTTTATTATTATGCTTATTATTATTATTATTATTATTTCACTAACCTTATTTTATTCTTAATTATTATTATTACTAACCCCTATTATATTTATTTATTGCTTATTTATTTATTCTTACTTATTTATTTATATTTTGCTTCTATATTTATTTTACTATTTATTTTTTAATTGCTTATTATAATTATTATGTAATGGCTCCTTGGTGTAAATTTTTGTAAATATTTAAGTTATTTAATTTTTATGCTATGGTTAGTAATTTAGGGAGTGTAAACATGTATTATATTTTAAAATTGAATTTAGATCATTTTAATTATAAGATAAATTAAATTAAACACTCACACACGTAAGTCGATTTTTAATCGCCATCTCACTTTCTAGGGTTGCCTCTCAATGTTGCCTAATCATAAGGTCAAGTGGGGTGTATAAAGCAAAGTCCCTTAAAAGAAAAGTCATCAAGTCCCTCAATGGTTGCCTTTAAAAAATCAAGTCCCTTTCGAATAATGATGACAGTCCCTCCAAAAAGTTGCTTAATACACCCCATAGTTGCCTAATCACAGATGTCCCTTCATTGGTCCCTCATACATCCAAGGTAATGACTACCTATTCCTTAATAATAGGGATAGTCTTACCACTTAAAGGATAAAGAACAGAAAAGACTTAAAACTTAGGGTAGGTTCCTCTTAGATACTTGCTCACTCTTCAAAAACTTTTCAAACACTTCACACATTTCAAACAAATTTTCAAAACAAAGGTTTATACGCATCCATACATGGGCCATTATAAACTCTTAAGAAAATTTTTATTCACACACTTCACATTTCAAAAAACATTTTAAAGTGAGCTAAGTAACTAAGAGCCCATGGATAACCATGGATGTAAAGGGTGCTAACACCTTCCCTTTACATAACCTACCCCCCGGACCCAAAAATCTTTTAAAAGGTCTTTCCTGTTCTTTTATGCCTTTCCTTTGGATAAAATAAAAGTCGGTGGCGACTCTTGCTATCCGCAACATAACTAAAGTCAGTTCTCCCACCGTGTTACACCTACTATCAAACGAAGACGGGAGGTTATTGATATCTATATTATCAAACGAAACGGGAATGAGGTCCTCCTATTCTTCAGTAACGAATCGGGATTTATTTTCTCTGGCCAGCAGTTGTTATACGAAGATATTCAGGCGCTTCAAGCTACATGATGCATACATACATCATTTACATCATAACATACATATACATAGATACATAATACATTACTTAAGTGCATCATATTATACATGCATACATAATGCATAAGCTAATATTATCATACAGAATGTTATAATCTTGTTTTTCAGATTAATTCTCCAGCAGACAAATTTCATCAACAACTTGTGACTATTGGGCCGTTATTTATCTTCCCAAAAGTTATACTTATACCTCAGGACGTTGTTTATCTTCCTGAAAGCTATCATCATACCTCAGGACGTTGTTTATCCTCCTGAAAGCAATCTTGACCTTGGGCCGTTGTTTATCCTCCCAAAGGTTGCTTCATTACCTCAGGACGTTGTTTATCCTCCTGAAAGCAATCATTACCTCAGGACGTTGTTTATCCTCCTGAAAGCAATCATTACCTCAGGACGTTGTTTATCCTCCTGAAAGCTATCATGACCTTGGGCCGTTGTTTATCTTCCCAAAGGTTACCTCATTATCATGGGACGTCGTTTATCTTCCCGAAGGCTATCTTGAGACGTCGTTTATCTTCTCAAAAGCCATATCATGACTATTGGGTCGTTGTTTATCCTCCCAAAATTTATACTTATACCTCAGGACGTCGTTTATCTTCCTGAAAGCTACCATTTCCTCAGGACATTGTTTATCCTCCTGAAAGCTACCATTATATCTTCATATTTTGGACTGCTTTATCCTCCAAGAAACATATTTGAAGAATTCTTCTCCAAGTGGCATCTTTAAGCCCACTCAAGCATATACAACTAGTCATCAGTATCGCTCTACGCACCGGTGAGTGCAAATTTTTGGGCTTTTGTGTTCAATCCCCTTCAACCTTCCAGGTCACGACTGGCAAATATACCAATCTAACCCCTCAGGTTTCAGAAAATTGAACAGGGGCAGCTGTTGCACCCCAAAATTTGCCCTCACAATACAAGACTTTGTGTGCTAAGAGGTTCACAAGGTTCACAAAGTTCATCATGGGTCAGAAGATTTGACAAATCCCTCAGGCAAGGCATTCTCCTAAGCAGTGCATCCAAAACTAGGGTTTTGACTTTAATCAGGATAAATGGATTTCCAAGACTTCAAGTGAGCTTCATAACATCTTATATGTGTCTAAGAATCCCCATGATAAATTTCAGAACTTTTCTCAAAGGTTTGCTCAGTCAAATGATCAGATAGGTCAAAATCAGTCAAAGTAGTTAAAAAGTCAAACTGAGGTCAACTGTGGTCAAACCAAAGTCAAACTTCATTATTTTTTTGCCAACATCAATTATATGAAGTAAAATTCATCATTTGATCAAGGGTTGATCATGATTCATCAAGGATATTTCAGATCATCAAGAATCAGAGGTTTCTAAATTAGGGTTTCCTCAAGAAAAGTCAACTGAACTTTGACCAGCCATAACTTTCACATTCTTCATCACATTTTTCCCATCCAAAGCTCATTTTGAAGGAAATTGAATTCTCTACAACTTTGTGTCTCACAAGCCAATCCCAAAAATGCTTCATTTGGAAGGTATGAGCTAAGACATTATAGGTCCCTTTGAAAGTCAACAAAAAGTCAACAACTTCAAAAGGGCATAATTTGAGAATGGTAAATGATATGGACATAAAACCAATGGGGTTGGTTAGAGGCCTCTTCAAGCTTTCCAAAATGTCCAATAACACCCTCATAGCATTAAAATTGAAGGATGTGTGCCCTTGCAAAGTTGGGAAATATTTGGGTGGTTTATGAAGAAAATAGGGTCTTAAAACCAAATTTTTCTAAATGGGCTGAACTTTTTGTGACCCAAAGTGTTCCATGACATCATGCACGGAATTTATTTGATATTTTCATAATTTTATTTTATTTAATATATTTATTATGATTTTTTATATTAAAAATCATTTTAAATTTAAATAAAATATCAAATGTGAAAATTTAAAATATATTTTTGTTCTAGAAGGTCATTATTATGATTTGGATTGAATTGATTCACAATTGATGAAGATTGGCTTGAAATAGAAAGGTCTCATTCACGAATATTTGAAATTTAAGTTCTAATCTTTTTCAATCTCCAAAATCAAAAAGTCCATACAAGGATCCAATCTTTTGACCTAATTTCATTGTACTATAAATATACAAACTCATCACAATGCATAGGGACGAATTCCCTGCCTCAAAGAGTAAGTTTGCATATCAAAAAAATCACCAAAACCTTCAATTCGGATTCTCCATTACCAAGTGTTTCAAGGTATTTTAAGGACACTATCAGCTTCCTCAAGCATTCCTGAGTCGAAACCAATCATCATACACCTCTGAATCATGACATAATGCACAAACCGAATCCATGTTTATCATAAAATTGAAATTTTCGATTTCATTCACACAAGCATTCTAACATGATTTTGGTTATTGATTCTTGTTTGTGATTGTATGTGGATGGTTTCTGGCATATTTGATTTCATTTTTGGTGCAGGAACAAGGAATTGCCATTGTTAGGGTTTCGGCCAAGCTTTTAGGGTTCCATGATAAACCTAAAATAAATGAATTCTAAGAACATAGAACGATCATATGAACTCTGGGGATCATAATGCACCAATTAATTTTGAAAAATTTCACTGTTTTGATAGTATTCCAATTTCGTAGGTTTCTGTTTTGAAAAATTCGCAGGAAACTTCGTAAGGGATTTTGCAGGTGTTTTCGCAGGAAAAAGGTTGAAGACGAAGGCCCTTGGCGCCAAGTTCTTCATTCAAATACTTGATATAATATTTTTTGAATTGTTTGTTGTTTTGTTTCACAATTGCAGTGTTGGCTCAGTGGCAAGAAACGCGTGCGTTATGCTTGAAGGTCCTTGGTTCGAATCCTGGGCTCAACAACTTTTTCTTATTTTTCCATTTAATTAACAGACTTAATATATAATTGATTGTGTTGGATATACCATCAGTTGCGCCCTCCCGGCTGGATGGTAAGTGTGCTTGCGTATTGTGTGAAGGTCCTGGGTTCGAATCCCTCCCCATGCCTTTTGTGTTATTTTCTTTTGCTTTTGTCATGATTTTTTCCAGGTTAGCAACAAAACCTCATGGAGTTCTTTCCTTAGCACCTGCGCGCGCATGGTCCAGTGGTTGGTGTGTTGGTCCTGAGGGTGGAAAGCTTAGGGACTGGGTTCAAATCCCAGCCCAGGTAAGTTTTTGTTTTTTCATTCTTTTTCTTTTTTTTTCTTATTTATTTAATTTATATTTAAATAAACTTAAATAATAAAAAATGTAGAATGTTTATATTATTATTATATTTTAGGATTCATCTTTTTTATTTAAATCTTATTAGAAAAATCATTTATTTTTTATAAATTATTAATATGGTATAATTTTGTATAATTATTTAATTAATCCTAATTTATTATTCTAAAATTCATAACCCTAATTTTCTAAAACCCTAAATATTTTTAAAACCTAATTATTTTCATAAACTCTAATTGTAAATATTAATTTGTTAATTATCACTTTCAATAAACTTTAATTATGTGTATAATTTTTATAATTGGTTTGTAATTATTATTTAAATAGTTTTTAGTGTATGCTTAAAAATAATTAAAATTTGCTAAATATAATTTATTTTCATAATATGTTCATAATTAATCTAATTTTTATAATTCGTATATAATTTAAAACTTTATAATAATTAGTATAATATGAATTGTTTATATTTTCTTCTTAATCTTAAAAAATAATTGTTTATATAAAAAAATTGAACTTTTAATTACTATGCTAATATTCTTGTTTATTTTATTATTAATTTTATTTATTTTCATATATTATTACTAACCCCATATATATATATATATATATATATATATATATATATATATATATATATATATATATATATATATATATATATATATATATATATATATATATATATTGTGATTTATTATTATTATTATTATTACTAACCCAATTATATTATTATTACTATTTTGCTTATTTATTTAATTTGTTAATTATTATTATTTTGTAATTGTCTCCTTTATGTAATATTTTATTAGTAATATTTAATACTTATTTTTAAATGCTATGGTTAGTAAAATAGGGAGTGAAAACGTATTTGTATTTAAAATTGATTTAGATCACTAATTTAAAAAAGATAAATATTTAAAATTGTACACTCACACACGTAAGTCGATCTTTGATCGCCATCTCACTTCCTTAAGGATACCTCTCATGTTGCCTAAATAAAAGGTCAAGTAGGGTGTATAAAGCAAAGTCCCTTATTTCACATCATCTAGTCCCTTAAATAGATAAAAAGATCAAGTCCCTTCGAATGTTGCCTTCGTAATGATCTTGTCCCTTTCGAATAAAGATGATAAGTCCCTTCGAATTGCTTATACACCCCACAGTTGCCTAAATAACAGATGTCCCTTCACTTGTCCTTCACATCCAAGGTAATGACTACCTATTCCTTAATAATAGGGATAGTCTTACCATTTAAAGGATTCAAGAACAGAAAAGACTTAAACTTAGGGTAGGTTCCTCTTAGATACTTGCTCACTCTTCAAAACATTTCAAACACTTCATACATTTCAAACAAATTTTCAAAACAAAGGTTTTATACGCATCCGTACATGGATCATTATAAAACACTTAAGAAAATTTCTATTCACACACTTCACATTTTTAAAAAAACATTTTAAAGTGAGCTAAGTAACTAAGAGCCCATGGATAACCATGGATGTAAAGGGTGCTAACACCTTCCCTTTACATAACCTACCCCCCAGACCCAAAAATCTTTTTAAAAGGTCTTTCCTGTTCTTTTATGCCTTTCCTTTTGGATAAAATAAAAGTCGGTGGCGACTCTTGCTATCTGCAACATAACTAAAGTCAGTTCTCCCACTGTGTTACACTCTGCACCATGATGAAGTGATTTACCATGTTGAGCCCAGTGAAGGCGTTGGTGTAACTGAAAGACTTGATGATTTTCAAGGCCATTTTGTTGAGTTACAGAGAGAGATGAGAGCCTTGAAGCACAAAGATTTGTTTGGTAAATATGCTTATGATCTTTGTCTGGTTCCTAATGTCAAGGTTTCGTACAAGTTCAGGTTGCCTGGGTTCGAGAAGTATAAAGGCAACACGTGTCCTCTGAGTCATCTGACTATGTATGCTAGGAAGATGTCTGCTCAGACAAACAGTAATCAGTTGCTGATTCATTATTTCTAGGATATTTTGACTGGTGCAGCCATGAGATGGTACATGAGTTTGGATAGCAGCCAAATCAATACTTTAAATGATTTGGGAGAGGCTTTTGTTAGGAAATACAAGTATAATGTTGATATGGCACCGGAACAGAGATCAGCTCTGTGTTATGTTCCAGAAGGACAAAGAAACTTTCAAAGAGTATGCGTAGAGATGGCGCGAGTTAGGAGCTCAAATTGTTCCTCCTCTATAAGAGAAAGAGATGACGAAGATCTTTTTGAAGACTTTAGGTTCTTTCTACTACGAGAAGATGATTACAAGTGCTCCTTCTGACTTCACTAAAATGGTGAGTATGGGGATGCATTTAGAAGAAGGTGTTTGTGGGGGACGGTTGAACAAAGAGATTAATGTTAGCTCGAGCTCTAAGAGGTTCGGCTTTGGTAAGAAAAAAGAAGATGAGACTAATGCAGTATCCCGTGAAAATTACAGAAGATCTCGCGGTCGTGAGAATCGTCATCATCAACATGTAGCTTATGTAACTCCGATGATTAATGTGACTCCAATTGTGCCGACATCTCCAAAGTATCAGTCTAGTTATCAACAACTGTTTATGCAACAGAGTGGTAATCAACAGGATCGTGCTAAGCCAAATTTTGATCCCATTTTAATGTTATATGTGGATTTGCTTCCATCTTTGATTGCAAAGAATCTTGTGCAAACACGTTCTCCACCTCCAGTTCCAGAATCTATCCCATGGTGGTATAAGCTAGAGGCTCATTGTGCGTTCCATCAAGGTGCCCCGGGGCACGATGTCGAGAACTGTTATCCATTGAAGTTTGAAGTGCATATATTGATAAGGAACAACGTTCTATCCTTCAATGATGTTAATCCAAATGTGAAGACAAATCCTCTTCCGAATCATGGTAATACGTCTGTAAACATGGTCGATAGTTGTCCTGGATTGTTCAAAATTTATGAGGTCCGCCACATTCGAAGGTCTTTGGTTGAGATGCATGCTTTCTTAAGTGAATATCACGATATTGATCATGATTATGCTGGTTGTTGCATTTGCTCGGTGAACCCTCGTGGTTGCATGATTGTCAAGAGAGACATTCAAAAGATGATGGATGATAAGTTGATTGAAGTGACAGCGAAAAGAGATGAGTATGACAATTAAGTGAATGTTATTGTGCCTCAGTTCAATATTCCTGAGAAGGTTGTTCCTGAGAAGGTGGTTATTTCTTTTGAAAGCCGAAAAAATGTTGTTACTCCTTTGATGATCAATTTTCCTGGTCCAATGCCATATGATTCTAATAAAGTTGTTCTGTACTGGTATAATGCTACGATGATAGAAAATGGTAAGGAAGTTCCCATTCCCTCTCTAGAGTTTGTGGTTAGCATGGCTGACGTGACAAAAGTTACTCGAAGTGGTTGAGTTTATGCTTCGGATCCTCCGAAGAGAGATGAAGATTCAAATGCGAGTAAGCAGATTGAGGATATTGTTATTAGGTCAAATGCCGGTTTGAAAGATAGTGAAAATGAAGTGTTGAAACTGATAAAGAAAAGCGAGTACAATGTTACAGAGCAATTGTTGCATACTCCGTCGAAGATATCAGTTTTATCACTCTTGATATGCTGTGAGGCTCATAGGCAGTCTTTGCAGAAGATTCTTGATCAAGCTTATGTTGATCATGATGTGAATGTTGATAAATTTGATAGCATTGTGGCTAATATCACATCGTGCAACAATCTGAGTTTCTGTGATGATGACTTGCCTGAAGAAGGAAGAAACCATAATTTGGCTCTGCATATTTCAGTGAATTGTCAGGAAGATGCTATGTCTAAAGTGCTGGTTGATACTGGGTCTTCTCTGAATGTGATTCCGAAGTCGACCTTGTTAAGGCTTGCGTACCAAGGTTCTCCCATGAGGCATGGTGGGATTATTATGAAAGCTTTTGACGGATCGAAGAAGACTGTGATTGGTGAAGTTGATCTTCCTATTCTGATTGGACCGTTTATATTCCAGATTACTTTTCAAGTAATGGATATACGTCTCGCTTACAGTTGTCTCTTTGGAAGACCCTGGATTCATGAGGCAGGAGCTATGACATCTACTCTCCATCAGAAGCTGAAATTTGTGAAAGATGGGAAGTTAGTAACTATTGGCGGTGAACAGACGATGCTAGTGAGCAATTTGTCATTGTTCTCATATATTGATGTTGAAGAAAAGGTGGGAACTTCATTCCAGGATCTTTCTGTTATTGATAATGTTGCTAAGAAGAATGTTATGCCTATGACTTCTCTCAAGGATGCTCTGCACGTGCTTGAAACTGGTCGATCTGACGGTTGGGGACGAGTTATTGACACTGTTGACAACAAAGAAGGATTTGGTATTGGTTTTGCACCAGGTGTGACTCTCAATAACCTGAAGACTATTCAGGAAGGATTCCGAAGTGTTGGGTTTATCAACGATCATTCCGCTGCTGCCATCATTGAAGATGATGAAGATGAAGAAATGCCTAACTTTGTTACGCACAGAAAGATTTGCAAGAATTGGATTGTTGTTGATGTTCCTTCTATTGTTCATACTTCAAAGTAATTTGTTTTATTTTCTTTCAAAAATTATTTCACTCTGCCCAAGGTGAAAGTGATGTTTGTAGGGCTTTGTTTCAAATTTTATCATCATCAATAAAATGATATTTTGTTGTTTCCATAAGTGTTTTTCCTTTTTTGCTTTATTCTGAAAAATGGTAACATAAAAAACCCAAAATAATAATAACCATTGTTTATCTGCATAATGTTTGCACTTTTGTTCATACTCTAAAATAAAAGTAAAATCATTGTGCAGATTGATTGATAAACCCATTGAAAACAATGATCCTATGTCCACTCCCAACTTTAAATTCCATGTGTTTGAAGCCGAGGAATAGGATGTTAAAGAGATTCCTGATGAAATTTCTCGGTTACTTGAGCACGAGGAGAAGGTTATCCAGCCTCATGGAGAGTCTATAGAATTGGTCAACTTGGGTTCTTAAGATGATAAGAAAGAAGTCAATATTGGGGCATTGCTTGGTCCTAAGGTTAAGAAGAGAATGATAGAGCTTCTTAGAGAATATGTTGATGTGTTTGCTGGGTCCTATCAGGACATGCCGGGTCTTGATACTGATATTGTAGAGCATAGATTGCCGTTGAAGCCTGAATGTCCACCTATGAAGCAAAAGTTGAGAAGAACTTATCCTGATATGGCAGTAAAGATCAAAGAGGAGGTTCAAAAGCAGATTGATGCATGTTTTCTTGTGACATCTAATTATTCTCAATGGGTGGCCAATATTGTGTCTGTTCCAAAGAAAGACGGAAAAGTCTGAATGTGTGTTGATTACAGATATTTGAATAAAGCCAGTCCAAAAGATGATTTTCCACTGCCACACATTGATGTGTTGATAGATAATACGGATAAGTTTGATGTGTTCTCCTTCATGGATGGATTTTCTGGTTATAATCAAATAAAGATGGCACCCTAGGTGTAACACGGTGGGAGAACTGACTTTAGTTAAATGTTGCGGATAGCAAGAGTCGCCACCGACTTTTATTTTATCCAAAGGAAAGGCATAAAAGAACAGGAAAGACCTTTAAAAGATTTTTGGGTTCGGGGGGTAGGTTATGTAAAGGGAAGGTGTTAGCACCCTTTACATCCATGGTTATCCATGGGCTCTTAGTTACTTAGCTCACTTTAAAATGTTTTTGAGAAGTGTAGTGTGTGTTTAGAAATTTTCTTAAGTACTTTATAATGATCCATGTACGAATATATATAAAGCCTTTGTTTTGAAAATTGCTTGAAAAATGTGAAGTGTTTGAAATGTTTTTGAAAAAAGTGAGCAAGTTCATAAGAGGAACCTACCCTAAGTTAAATCTTTTTTGTTCTTAAATATCCTTTAAGTGGTAAGACTATCCCTATTATTGAGGAATAGGGAGTCATTACCTTGGATGTATGAGGTACATGTGAAGGGTCATATGTTATTTAGGCAACTGTGAGGTGTATAAGCAATTCGAAGGGGCTTATCATCTTTATTCGAAAGGGACAAGATCATTACGAAGGCAACATTCGAAGGGACTTGATCTTTTTATCTGTTAAGGGACTAGATGATATAAGATAAGGGACTTTGCTTTATACACCCTACTTGACCTTTTGTTTAGGCAACTTGAGAGGTAACCCTTAAGAAGTGAGATGGTGATCCAGGATCGACTTACGTGTGTGAGTGTATCAATTCAAATATTTATCTTGAGATTTAATGATCTAAATTCAATTTTTACATACAAACATATCTTGCACTCCCTATTTTACTAACCATAGCATTTAAAATTAAATATTAAAAATTACTACAACTATTACATATTGGATACAATTACATAATAATTAAAAATAATTAAAATAAATAAGCAAATAATAATAAATAAATAATTGGGTTAGAAATAATAATAATAAAATAAATAATCACATAAGAAGTAAATAAATAAATAAAGGGGGTTAGTAATAATAGAATAAATAAGAATAAGAATAATAATAAATAATAAATTAAAAGTTCAATTTTAAATGAATAATTATTTTTAAGGTTTTTTAATTAATAATAGAAATAAATGATAAATATTATATATTAACAAAATATGACTAATAGTCTAATTATTTTAATTTCATATACATATTATAAAAATATCTAATCAAAATTAAATAAGCATAAATTATATATACAAACTAAAATTAGGGTTTAATTATTTAGAAAAATACATTAGGATTTACTACTTAATTAAAATATAAGCAAAAATTATGAAATTAAAATAAACAAATAAATTAATATTTACAATTAGGGTTTATAAAAATATTAGGTTTTATATGAAAATATTAGGGTTTATTAATTAATTAAGTTATTTACATATAATTACTATATTCAATAATAATTATAAACAAATTATAAAATAATGTACATAATTAAAATTTACAAATAAACAAACTTATAATATAATTAAGGTTTATAAAAAATTAAGTTTTATGAAAATATTAAGGTTAACATAAATAATTTAGGGTTTATGATTATTTAGAAAAATAAGGTTTTATTTATTAATTTACAAAATAAATTTAATTATTCACAAATTATATATATTTAATAATATAGGCATACAAATTAATTTTCAATCATATATAATCCTATTATATTATTTTTTATTATAAACTATTTTAATTAAAATTAAAGAAATAGAAGAAATAGAAAACAATTAAAAGAAAATAATAAAAAAACTTACCTGATGGAGCCTGGGGTCGAACCCAGGTCTCAAGCTTCATTCCCCCAAGACTAGCACGCCAACCACTGGGACAAGCCTGCGCATGTGTAGGGGATACAGGTTGCATTCGTTTTGTGCCTTATCTTGCAAATATGTTGAAAATTAAAAAAACAAAAGGGGCTGGGGACGATTCGAACCCAGGACTCCTCATCCATCACACATGCGCCTCAACCAACTGAGCTACCAAGCCATCTGTGAAATAAAATGCAAACGATTTCATAAAATATTAAAACAAAAATTTAAATCTCCACTGCGTGCCAAGAACTTCGTCTTCTTCCTCTGGCCTTGCGTTTTTTGCTGCGAATTTTCCTATGAACTTTCCTGCGATTTTCATTCCTGCGAATAGCAAACTCTATGCAAACAGCAAAATTTCACAAAATTAACTTCACCATTGAATTCCTAATGAGTTTTGCAACCATCCTATGTTCTTATAATTCATTTATTTTGACTCAATGACAAAACCCTAAAAGAGGCCGTGAACCCTAATCATGGTGAAATTCAATACCTGCATAGAAAACTTAATTAAATAGCCCAGAATCAATCTAGGGTTCATCACAATCATCATCAAACAATCAAAAACAATTTAAATCCAGCCAATCAATGGAATCGAAAATCAAAAATTTCTTGAAGAACATGATTCGGTTTATGTATTATGGCATGATTCAAAGGCATATGATGATTGGTTTCGATTCAAGGATGCTTGAGGAAGCTTGTAGTGTCCTTAAAATACCTTGAAAAGCTTGGTAATGAAGAATCCGAATTGAAGTTTTTTGGTGAATTTTGAAAATTGGAAACTTACTCTTGAGGCAGCAAAAATCGTCCCTAATGCTTGTGATATGTTTATGTACTTATAGTAGATGAAACTAGGTCAAAAAATTGTTGGGTTGTTTGGACTTTTTGATCATTGAAGATTGAAAAAGATCATGTCTTAAAATTCAAATATTTTTGAATGTAACCTTGCTATTTTAAGACAATCACCATAATTCTCATATCAATTTAATCTAATTATCTTTCATGACCTTCTAGAATCAAAATATATTTTAAATCTTCACATTTTATATTTTATTTGAATTTAAAATGATTTTTAATATAAAAAATCATAATAAATAAAATTATGAAAATATTAAATAAATTTCGTGCATGATGTCATGGAACACCTTGGGTCACAAAAAGTTCAGCCCATTTGAAGAATTATGGTTTTAAGACCCCATTTACTTCATAAACCACCCAAAAATTTCCCAACTTTGCAAAGGCACAAATCCTTCAATTTTAATTCTATGAGGGTGTTCTTGCACATTTTGGAAAGCTTAAAGAATCCTATAACCAACCCCATTGGTTTCATGTCCATATCTTTTACCATTCTCAAGTTACGCCCTTTTGAAGTTGTTGACTTTTTGTTGACTTTCAAAAGGACCTATAATGTCTTAGCTCATACCTTCCAAATGAAGCATTTTTGGGATTGGCTTGTGAGACACAAAGTTGTAGATAATTCAATTTCCTTCAAAATGAGCTTTGGATGGGAAAAATTTGATGAAGCATGTGAAAGTTATGGCTGGTCAAAGTTCAGTTGACTTTTCCTAAGGAAACCCTAATTTAGAAACTCCTGATTCTTGATGATCTGAAATCTCCTTGATGAATCATGATCAACCCTTGATCAAATGATGAATTTTACTTCATATACTTGATGTTGGCAAAAAATCATGAAGTTTGACTTTGGTTTGACCACAGTTGACCTTAGTTTGACTTTTTAACTGCTTTGACTGATTTTGACCTATCTGATCATCTGACTGAGCAAACCTTTGGGAAAAGTCTTGAAACTTGTCATGGGGATTCTTAAACATATATAAGATGTTATGAAGCTCACTTGAAGTCTTGGAAGTCCATTTAGCCTGATTAAAGTCAAAACCCTAGTTTTGGATGCCCTGCTTAGGAGGAGGCATTGTCTGAGAGAATTGTCAAACTTTCTGACTAATTGTGAACCTTGTGAATCTCATAAGATGTCTTGTGAACCTTGTGAACCTCATGAGAGGTCTTGTGAACCTTGTGAACCTCATGGGAAGTCTTGTGAACCTTGTGAACCTCATGAACCTTGTGAGCCTCTTAGTACACAAAGTCTTGTCTTGTGAGGGCAAATTTTGGGGTGCAACAGTTGCCCCTGTTCAATTTTCTGAAACCTGAGGGGTTAGATTGGTATATGTGCCAGTCGTAACTTGGAAGGTTGAAGGGGATTGAACACAAAATCCCAAAAATTTTCACTCACCAGTGCATAAAGTAATATTGATGATATGTTGTATATGCTTGAGTGGGCTTAAAGATGCCACTTGGAGGAACAGGATATGGGCTTAGAGATGCCATCTGGAGAAAAATTCTTCAAATATAGTTCTTGGAGAATCAAGTAGTCCAAAGTATGAAGATATAGCTTTTTGGGAAGATAAACAACGTCTCAACATTACCTTTGGGAAGATAAACAACGGCCCAAGGTAATGGAATGACTTTTGGGAAGATGAACGACGACCCAAAGTCATGATAGCTTTCAGGAGGATAAACAACGTCCCGAGGTATAATAGGGTGCTTGGGAAGATAAACAACGGCCCAAGGTAAGGATATGGCTTTTGAGAAGATAAACGACGTCTCAAGATAGCTTTTGGGAAGATAAACGACGTCCCAATGTAATGAGATAACCTTTGGGAAGATAAACAACGGCCCAAGGTAAGAGTATGACTTTTGGGAGGATAAACAACGGCCCAAAGTCATGATAGCTTTCAGGAAGATGAACAACGTCCCGAGGTAATGGGATAACTTTTGGGAAGATAAACAACGGCCCAAAGTTATGATAGCTTTTAGGAGGATAAACAACGTCCTGAGGTATAAGTGTAACTTTTGGGAAGATAAACAACGGCCCAAAGTCATGATAGCTTTCAGGAGGATAAACAACGTCCTGAGGTATAAGTTGTTGATGTAGTTTGTCTGCTGGAGAATTAATCTGAAAAACAAGATTAGTTCGATGCAAATATCATGATGTATATAACATTCTGCAAGATAATATTAGTTTATGCATTATGTATGCATGTATAGTATGATGCACTGAAGTAATGTATTATGTAATTATGGATATGTATGTTATGGTATGATGTAAATGATGTATGTATGCATCATGCAGCTTGAAGCGTCCGGATATCTTTGTATAACAATTGCTGGCCAGGAAAAATAAATCCCGATTTGTTGCTGAAGAATATAAGGAACTTGTTCCCGTCTTTTTTTGATAACATAGTGTCGCTCCCGATAGATGGGACCAGGCCCCAGATAAAGGTACAGACGCGAACGGTCGGCGAAAGGGACAATGAGAACACACAGCAGTGAACCCACTGGAGATGAAAAGAGTCGCCAGCTAGGCATTTTTTATCCCGGAGGAAAGGCAATGCTGCATAGACCTAGAAAGACATGGATAAGACGGTTGCGAACCAGAGAGACTGAGAAAGGGGGTTGGTTACAACCTGGGAAGGTATTAGCACCCAAATTGTCCGCCGTACTCGACGGGATCCACGCTTAAAAGATTTGTGTTTTAAAGGGGTAGTGTCAGTGCTATCTGTGTATAAAAGAGCTGGAAAAGGATGTACAGGTGTCAGTGTATAGTGTATAAGTGATATGAAGTATGAAGGTGTCAGTGTAAGAGCAGAGTGAAATGCTCAAGATCATGAGGCTAAAGAATAAGGTTGGAAAGAGGGGGAATATACAGAGACTTTTGTTCGATAACTGTTAAGTTATGCCTACGTATCCTCTCGTGCAATGAGGAAGTCAGAACACCGTAGTTCGACCCAAAGAGACTGAAAGATGAATTGACTTGTGAACTGCCTGCTTGTCTATGCTCAAGTGTATGATCTGTCTGGCACAGATGCAAACTGTCTTGCATTAGACGGAAGAAGCAAGTTCTCAGTTGTGAGTGAATGAGATGAGAAAAGAATCCCGGAGGAGACGATTATTGTTTGTTTTTTGAGTTTTCAGTCTTTTATTGCTTTTGAAAGTTTGTCGTAAGTTAATGAGCTTAAGCTTAAACCAATGGGTTAGCAAACTCATCACATCTTCCCTCTGATTAGGGGTAATGAGAGTACCTTAAGTGTGAAGTCAGATTCTCACACTTAATCACCTTTGATATAGGATTAGGATCATTAACCTATTTGTGATTATTTAGATGTTTTTGTTGGTTTTTGTTTAGTGTTGAGTGATGAGGTTAAGCCATAATCAGGGATTAAACAGACTCATTACACCATCCTAATAGAAGGATAATAGATGAGAATGTTTAAGCTGAGGAAAGCTCCTCAACTTAATCCATGATTAGGGATTAAACTCATAACAAAACAAGCCTTTGATTAAGTGAATTTTATTTAATGATATGATGATGAAATGAATTTTAGGGTTTGTAAGACAACTTGAGGGGGACTTGTCCATTAACACTAGGGTTAGTCCTTCTTAACCAATTAAGGAAGAATTAGAACCCTAATGCAAGGCCCAAGTTACAAGTGTGATGTCTTGATGATTATTAGGTGAATTGATTAAGAGATTTAAACACATTAAGGGTTTAACACTTAGGATTAAAGTTATACACTCCATCCTAATAGAAGGATGCAGGCATAAACTTAATCACAAAGCCTTAAAGCCTTTAGGGTTTAGTCCCTGATTATGAGATGGGAAGAGAAGACTCAAGAGAGACACAAAGGTAAAACTAAGAGGGGAGACTAATCAAAACCCTAATCATTGTCATGCTTGGTTGTTCCTAAGGTTTTGTCGCTCCCGACAAATGAAAACTGGGTCCAGATGAAGGTACAGACACGAACGGTCGGCGAGAGGGAACAGTGAGAACACACAGCCGTGAACTCACTGGAGATGAAAAGAGTCGCCAGCTAGGCATTTTTATCCCGGAGGAAAGGTAATGCTGCATAGACCTAGAAAGATACGGATAAGACGGTCGCGAACCAGAGAGACTGAGAAAGGGGGTTGGTTACAACCTGGGAAGGTATTAGCACCCAGATTGTCCGCCGTACTCGACGGGATCCACGCTTAAAAGATTTGTGTTTTAAAGGGGTAGTGTCAGTGCAGTTTGTGTATAAAATAGCTGGAAAGAATGTACAGGTGTCGGTGTAAAAGAGTGTGAAGTGTATAAATGATGTGTCAGTGTAAGAATGAGAATGAATTGCTCATGACCATGAGGCTAAAAGAATAATGCTGGAAGGAGGGGGAATGAACAGAGACTTTTGTTCGATAACTGTTAAGTTATGCCTACGTATCCTCTCGTGCAATGAGGAAGTCAGAACGCCGTAGTTCGACCCAAAGAGACTGAAAGGTGAATTGACTTGATGAACTGCTTGCTTGCCTATGCTCAAGTGTATGACCTGTCTGGCTCAGGTGCAAACTGTCTTGCATTAGACGGAAGAAGCAAGTTCTCGTTTGTGAGTGAATGAGGTGGGAAAAGAATCCCGATGGAGACGATTATTGTTTGTTTTTGAGTTTTCAGTCTTTTATTGCTTTTTGGATTTTGTCATAAGTTAATGAGCTTAAGCCTAAACCAATGGGTTAGTAAACTCATCACATCTTCCCTCTGATTAGGGGTAATGAGAATACCTTAAGTGTGAAGTCAGATTCTCACACTTAATCACCTTTGATGTAGGATTAAGATCATTAACCTACTTTTGATTATTTAGATGTTTTTGTTGTTTTTGTTTAGTGTTAAGTAATGAGGTTAAGCCATAATCAGGGATTAAACAGACCCATTATACCATCCTAAAAGAAGGATGATAGATGAGAATGTTTAAGCTGAGGAAGACTCCTCAACTTAATCCATGATTAGGGATTAAACCCATGACAAAACAAGCCTTTATTAAGTGGATTTTATTTAATGGTATGATGATGAAGTGAGTTTTATGGTTTGTAAGACAACTTGAGGGGGACTTGTCCATTAACACTAGGGTTAGTCCTTCTTAACCACTTAAGGAAGAATTAGAACCCTAACGCAAGGCCCAAGTTACAAGTGTGATGTCTTGATTTATTAAGTGGATTAATTAAGAGATTTAAACACATTAAGGGTACAAGACTTAGGATTAAAGTTATACACTCCATCCTAAGAGAAGGATGCAGGCATAAGCTTAATCACAAAGTCTTAAAGCCTTTAGGGTTTAGTCCCTGATTATGAGGTGAGAAGAGAGGACTCAAAGAGAGACACAAAGGTAAAACTAAGAGGGGATACTAATCAAAACCCTAATTCATTATCATGCTTGGTTGGTCCTAAGGTTTGTGAGGTTTTCAAGAACAATCTTCAGAAGAACCACCAGGAAACAGATGAACAGGATCAAGAGAAGCAAAGTGACTTGCTTCATTCAAGAAGTCAAGTCACTTGAAGAAAGAAAGTGGGAGGAAGAAGAATGAGCAAGCTCAAACTCAAACACATATAAGAATGCAGCAATGGATGCAAGAGAAATGAAAAGAAAAGTTATGAGAAGTGAAGGCAAATCCACTTCTCAAGTTTACTTACCACCTGAAATGTTAGAAAGAAATGCAATGCAATGCAAGATGAGATGAAATGATATGATGCAAAGCAAGACCAGAAGCATGTTGATGATGATTATGATGTTATGAGGTGCTGCAAACATGAGGCAAGGCAATGGAAATGATCATACAAGATTATGAATGCAAATGATGCAAGTTAAGGAGCATGAACAAACATGAAATGTTATGAAGCATACAAGACAAATGACATGGAAAATATGCAATGCAATGATCAAACATGCTTTCTATATGTCCTAAGATGTCAAATGAATCACAAGAATGCACAAAATGCAAAGACAAGTCATGTTATGCAAGGAAATGCAAGGAGGATGCAAAAGAAAGCCCAAATTAGGGTTCATGGATCAAACATCAAACAAAAACCCAAGACAGAAGCAAACCTCATGATAAAAAATGGAAAATGGCACCCAAAGAAACCCTAGGCCTATGATGAACCACTGCCCAAAGGGGAGCTCTCAACTCTCAACCAAACTCAAGATATGAATTTTGCAAGTTATTAGGGTTTTTTAGGGTTCTTAACAAAACAAATGCCAAACAATTTAAAAATGCAAGAACAAATCATGGCCTTTTTATCCTAGGAACTACATGCAAAACAAAAGACAATGCAAGAAGAATCAATGTCTCAACCTTCACCAATTGGCAGAAATGAATTTTTGGATCCATGATCAAAATAATGCATAAAAAATGATTTAATTCAATGAAAAATTCTTAAAATGCATCAAGATCAAAAAAGAAATTTGGTTTGAAGGTTGGACAATATTTCTAAATGTCTTAGAACATTTCATGAATTTTTTGGTGATTTTTAAATACCTAAAAGTATTTTTAATTAATTAATTCTCATTAATCAATTAAAAATAATCTTTTAAATATTTAAAAATACTTTTTTAATGATAAAAAATAAAATAAAAATATTTTTGGGTCTTAAAAATTAATAAAACCTTAAGGAAAAAGTTTCATAATTTTTAAGAATTTTTTGCTATTTTAAATTAAATGTGCAAGTTAAATGAAATAAAAATGAATAAAAACCAAATAAAATAGGAAGTAATCAGGATGGATGGATGAGATTGATTCTGAGTTCAAATGTGTTGACTGCGCGCGTGATCTTGTGGTTCAGATTCAAACTAGGTTAATCTTAATTAATTAAATAAATTAAACCTAATTAAAACTAATGACAAGATCCAGGCCTTCCATTCACGCGCGGGAAACAGGATCTAAAGGCCCAGGTTCAAAGTTGGTGCCCTAACCCTAATTAGTGATTAATGACTTTCAGGCTGCCGGAGAAGACTTCCGGTCGTCTTCTCCGGCCAGCCCTCACCTGAGAAACCTCAAAACCTCTCAAAACGTAACAAAAACAAAATCTATGAATTGGGAAATGATCTCCAGCCTCTCACGAATCAAACCCCTCTCTCAAAACAAATTTATATTTCCTAAACAAGCTGAATCGAAGAGAAGAAGTTCTAGGTCACGCAAGCTTCAGAAACAAATTAAATGCTCATTTCAAAACCATTTTAAAAACTAAGAACATCAGGATGATCAGCAAGACATGAAGAACAAGTTTGTAACAAGAAAAATGATTTCTGGAAAAAATTATTTTCGAGCTACCTGAGATTTGGAGCTTTCAACTTGAGGACTTTCAGGCCACTTTTCCTTGTGCAAACCACTCCACTTGATCTCCCAAAGATGTTTGAATGCTCAAAATGAGTTTGAGTTGGCTGGATAGTGAGATTCGACAGCTTCTGCTCAAGCTTGCTCAGAAATGGCAATGGTGTTTCTGGAGGTTTCAGGCCATTGTGAATGAAGGTTTGAGGTCCAAATGATGTATGGAGAAGCTTTGCAAGGTTTGTTTGTGTGTTTGCAAGCTGTGGTGAGAGTTTCGAAGAGAAATGCAGACTGAGGGTGAGCAATGGCTATGGGGTATTCTGGCTATATCAGGCTTGTGTTCTTGGTGCTGGGTGATCTATGAAGTGTGGTGAGATGATTGATGAAGTTGGCTTGAATGTTTAGTGGCTGTGGAGAGGAATTCGAAGCAAGTTGCAAGATGGTGAGTTTTTGTGTATGTGTTGAATGAGTTGGTTTCAGCCTTGCTTGCCCTTATGTTTTGCTTGCAAATTGTCCACATAACTCTCTCTCATTGGTCAGTTGATTTGACATGTGCTTTATGGATAGGTGAGGCAACTTTTGCAATTTGTCAACTCTTGTGTAAGAGAAAGTATGGTGAGGTGCTAGCTTGGTACAAGGCATGGGCTATGCGCAGCAAGATGAGGGGGAAATGTCAGCTTGGTCCAGCATCCAAGGCTGCAAGTGGTAGGGAGTGAAATGAGTGTTTTGCAACTTGTGGCAACTTTGGTTCACATGTGATTCCTTTGCCTAACCAAACATAAAACCATGGCATTCTTAGTTCAAATCTGATTTTTAGGACTTAGAGAATGTTCATGCAATGGTTTGAGATGAATTAGAGGTCACATGATGCATTGGTTCAAGGTTTTGCAAAATTTCCAAATGAGGCATGCCTTGAAAATTAATGATTTTAGCCAACTTTGCATTGCCATAACTTTTGATCCAAGAAGAGTTTGATCATGTTCTTGTACTTTTTGAAAAGGGAAAGATGAGATCTACAACTTTCATGACCAAAGTTTTTCCATTTGAAGCCTTTTTGGACCAAGAATCAAAGCTTGAAACTTGACCTAAAATGATGCATTCTTGAAAAGTCAACTATGCCCAAAAAGTCAACCTTTGCAAAAACCCTAAATTCTTGATTTCTATGAACTTCAACCTTCTTCCATGATCAAATAAAGATCATATACACTCAAAATGATGAAGATCACCCATTGGTTGGGTCATTGGGGGCCTCAGATGCCCTGATTTTGCACTGACTTGTCTAGAAAGTCAACTCTTGATCAGATGACTTCCCCATGGAATTTCTTCATGAAAATTGATATGTATACTACCTATACCATATAGAGATCAATGAAAACAAGAATGACCAAAAAATTTGGAGTTATGGCCTCTGAAACCAAAACCCTAATTTTCAGTCAACTGTGCAGTTCATCCTGGCTCTGCATCCACTCAAACCCCCAGTTCTTGTGATTCCTCTGCATTTTTGACTTTGAGGAGATGGAATATGATATAAGAACACACATGGACCCCTTTGAGTTGATTGGTTGCCTTTGGAATGGCTCAAGAAGCTTTGGGATTGCTCAGATCACAAACCCTAGGTGCAGATGCCTTTGAATCTATGCAGTGAATCAAAAATGAGATGTGAGATGATATGATTGTATTTATGCATATGAGGATGATCACAAGCCATGGTGTGAATGGGTGAGGGCAAATTTGGGGTGTTTATAGCTGCCCCTATTCAAGCATGAGTTAGCTGTGCAGGTTGTAAGCGACGGCTTAACAAGCAAACAGGATAACTTGTGGTTGAATACCAAAGACAGTCCAAAATTTGCACTCACAGAATGAAGAAGAAAAGGGATATAGATTGTAAAAATAAAGTATATTGTAAAGTATGGGCGACGGAGGACGACCGTCGAGCAGGGGAAGACTGCTGGGTAAAGTGGTATGCGAAGCAAAGCGATGACGGGGACGGCCGACATGCTGGTAAAGTGCAGGAAATAAAGTGATGACGGGGACGGCCGACATGCTGGGGATAAAAAGTAAAGCTAAGACGGGGACGGCCGACTAGCTGGGGAAAAACAAGTAAAGCTAAGACGGGGACGGCCGACTAGCTGGGGAAAATAGGATATTATGATGGGGACGGCCATCAAGATAAAGCTGTAAAATTTTTCTGGGGGTTAATGAAACATGACGGGGACGGCCATCAAGTTCATAAAGGTAAAGTAACCAACGATGGGGACGGCCATCGGGTTAGAAGGAGAAGGGACCACGACGGGGACGACCATCGGGTTAAAAGGAAAAGGGACCACGACGGGGACGGCCATCGGGTTAAAGAATAAATGAAACAAACAGCTGATGGGGTACGGCCATCAAAGGTGAAGGACGATCACCTAGCAGGGTACGGCTGCTCTGTTGGGTATAAAAGAAAAAAATGATGGGGACGGCCATCAAAGGTGGAGGACGACCACCTGGCAGGGTACGGCTGCCGAAAATATCAACGATGGGGACGGCCATCGGATAGATAAGGTCAACGATGGGGACGGCCATCGGACGAGCAAGATGGAGGACGACCATCAAGAAGTGGAGGACGACCACTCAGCAGGGGACGGCTGCTCTCAGGGTTATCATGACACAGGACGAGTGTCAGATAACCAAAAATCAACAATGGGGACGGCCATTGGATAAAGTGATGAAGGACGATCATCAAAAGGTGGAGGACGACCACCTAGCAGGGGACGGCTGCTAAAAATCAACGATGGGGACGGCCATCGGATGAGCATGATGGAGGACGACCATCAAGAAGTGGAGGACGACCACTCAGCAGGGTACGGCTGCTCTCAAAGGTATCATAACACAGGACGAGTGTTAGATAAAAAAGAAAATTTGTTGGTGATCTATTGGGGATATAGTAAACACGGACGAGCGTTTACATCCGGGAAACAAAAGGTATAAGTGTTTGGTATTGTGTATAGATTAAAGATGCGGACGAGCATCCTTAAGACTATGATACGGACGAGTATCATGTAGAAACAAACTGACACATGTTCAGAGATGATGATACGGACGAGTATCAACTGGTTAACAAGGAACACGGACGAGTGCCGAATCTGTGGGGATATGAGTGATGATGTATACAAGATACGGACGAGTATCTGTATAAGTGTACCATGAGTAGTGAGTATTATATTGTATAGATGAGTGTTTTAACTGCTGGGGAGAGTGACACGGACGGGTGCCAAGAGAAAAGTATAATATTAACAAGTATATGAGTGATGAAAGGTGTAAGCGACTGCGCTGGGGATATGACACGGACGGGTGTCAAGAAAATGTATATAAGTATATGTGAGTGCAAAGAGGATGTCTTTGGCTTTTTGCTGGTGATTTGACACGGACGGGTGTCAGGAAGTATCTGTAATGAGGGTGATTTGTTTGAGTGTATTCAGGCGACCTTACTGGGGAAGGATGACACGGACGGGTGTCAAAATGAGTATATACTGGTGTTCGTGATTTGTGAGGGCAGCTGCTTTTGCTGGGACTCTGGTGGGGACTCTGGGGGAAAGTGATCTGTATTCTGATGAATGGTTACTAACCACAAGCGTTCAATTCACAACATGACTTATGATTATGCTATGCATTTGATTTTTTGCCGTAATGCTCCGTATTAGACGGAATGCTACGCTCTGGGGGTATAATATGATGCGAATGCCATGATTATGCAAAGAGACAGATCCGGGATTCGGATCCCGTTGCCGCGAAGATCTCCGGTTGATCTGCTTGAAGTGAACATCCCAGCTGGGGATGAGATCACTGGTAGATCTAATGATGCATTTGCTTGGGGATATATGTCACTGATTGACATATCCTTATAATATGGGACCCAGCTGGGGTTTGTAGAAGCTTTCGTACTTTGTTGTGATCTCTCCGTGCGTTGCTCTTCTGAATAGAAGCTGGGGATTCTGTGGGGAGATGATTCCCTGATTTCTGCATTCTGCTGAGGAAGAATGGTTGGCACTATAGCTGGGGAATGCTGTTGATAACTCAGCTGGGGAGAGTAATGAGAGGCAACTCGGCTGGCGAGAAAACATCCTGAGTATTAAACCTGTTAGTTGATTTGGCAACTTTGCTGGGGAAGCAATGGGGAGCAACTCAGCTGGGGATAGAGCATTTCGGATGCTGAGATTGAGTGTATGCTGATTTGGCAGCTCCGCTGGGGAAATGGGCATCTTCTAGTGCCATGTGGAAGATAGACCGAGTTGATAATGATTCGCCTACTTGCTGAGACATAACCTGCATGCCCCAGGTTGCGTTCTGGATACCTGCAATCCTGCAAAGGTAAGGAAACGTACAAAAGGTCCCGAGGTATCCCTTACTGGATTCCGTCATAGGAGTTAAGTACTTTCGAGAATAATCAGATTCCCTGTAAGCATGTGTTTTTTTTATTTTTATTTTAGAGAAAGGCATCTGTACTTATGCGATTGTGTTTTTAGAGATATCAGACAACTCTTTGCAAAACATAAATGTAAAACGAAACATGACTGAAAATCTGATTTTATTAATTCACGTGCCCTGAATTGGCAAGATACAGTCAAGGAAACATATCTCCTGAAATGAAGAGATTGTTACAAATTGAGAAACAAAATGCTGGCGATGCTGACGACGCTTTCAAGGAGCTTCCTCTTCTGCTATGACTCGTATGACAATGACGTTCTTCTCGTCTTGCCTTCTGGAGAGAGTTGATTCTGATTGAAGCTTGATCCTTTGTAGCTTACCAAGTTGTAAGTGATACAGACGAATTCAGAGTGCAGTTGTTCGCTTATTCCCTTATTTTGCATGGATCGCCCTTTCGGGTTTTCAATCCATCGGGATACCCATTTTTGCCTGAGCTGTCCAATGCGGCTTTTCAACTCAGCGGGTGTACATTTTTTTCATTTATTTCCCTTATTTTTGCCCGAGTCTTTTATTCTGTTTTTGACTCGCCGGGATGCCCTATTCTTGCCTGGACTTACATTCTGTTTTTATGTCCAGCGGGTCATTTTATGCAAAGTATTTTTTAACTGCATCTGAATTCACAGGGGACGGGAAATCTTCACCATCCATGGTGCTGAGCATCAGTGCTCCACCAGAGAAAACCTTTTTTACAACAAATGGTCCTTCATAATTTGGAGTCCATTTTCCCCTGTAGTCTGTATGAGGAGGGAGGATTCTTTTCAACACAAGATCTCCCACTTGGTACTCTCGGTGCCTGACTTTCTGATCGAAGGCTTTCTTCATTCTCTTCTGATATAACTGCCCATGGCAGATTGCAGCCAATCTTTTCTCTTCGATCAGACTCAGTTGTTCGTATCGGGACCGAACCCATTCTGCTTCACTCAGTTTAACATCCATTAATACCCGTAACGAGGGTAGTTCAACTTCAACAGGTAGGACTGCCTCCATACCATACACAAGTTGATACGGTGTTGCCCCAGTGGACGTTCTGATTGATGTGCGGTACCCATGCAAGGCAAATGGTAGCATTTCATGCCAGTCTTTGTAGGTGACTACCATCTTCTGCACAATCTTCTTAATATTCTTATTTGCTGCCTCAACAGCGCCATTCATCTTTGGCCTGTAAGGAGAAGAATTGTGATGTTGGATCTTGAAGTCCCGGCACAGCTCTGCCATCATTTTGTTGTTTAAATTGGAACCATTATCAGTAATGATTCGCTCGGGCACTCCATACCGACAGATGATATCTCTCTTCAGAAATCTGGCTACCACTTGTCTTGTAACATTTGCATATGAGGCTGCTTCAACCCACTTGGTGAAATAATCGATGGCGACCAAGATGAATCTGTGACCATTCGAAGCAGTTGGCTCAATCTTGCCAATCATATCAATGCCCCACATGGCAAAGGGCCACGGTGAAGATATTATGTTCAAAGGATTGGGAGGCACATGCACCTTATCTGCATAGATCTGGCATTTGTGGCATTTTCTGGCGTAAGCACAACAGTCTGCATCCATCGTGATCCAGTAATAGCCCGATCTTAACAATTTCTTAGCCATGGCATGCCCTCCAGCATGGGTACCAAAAGATCCTTCGTGCACTTCGTGCATCAACAGGTCTGCTTCTGTTTTGTCAACACATCTGAGGAGTACCATGTCAAAGTTCCTCTTGTATAAAGACCCGTCAGCGTTCAGAAAGAAACTACCAGCAAGCCTTCTCAAAGTCTTCTTATCATTGGAAGATGCCCTAGGTGGGTATGTCTGATCCTCCAAGAAGCACTTAATGTCATGGAACCAAGGTTTATCATCTTTTACAACATCCGCTGCAAATACATATGCTGGTCTGTTGAGTCTGGACACTGAAATCTGAGGTACAAAGTTAGCCGTTTGAACTTTGATCATGGATGAAATGGTAGCAAGAGCATCTGCAAACTGATTTTCGTCCCGAGGGATATACTCAAGTTTGACCGTTGTAAAGAAAGTCAGTAACCTTCTCGTATAATCCCTGTAAGGTATCAGATGATCTTGGTGGGTGTACCATTTTCCGTTGGTTTGATTGACTACCAAAGCTGAATCTCCGAATACGGTTAAAGTCTTGATCCTGAGGTCAATGGCTTCCTCAAGACCCATAATGCAAGCTTCGTATTCAGCTTCGTTGTTAGTGCAGTCGAAAGTGAGTTTTGCCGAGAAAGGCATGTGAACTCCTTTAGGTGTAATGAGTACTGCACCAACACCTCGGCCATTCATGTTAACAGCCCCATCAAACATCATAGTCCATTCTTCTTCCGGGTCAGGCCCTTCAGTGTGAACAGGCTCTTCATGATCTTTTGCTTTTATGAACATGATGTCTTCATCAGGGAAGTCAAATCTCATAGGCTGGTAGTCATCAATGGGTTGCTCAGCAAGATATTCAGATAGTACACTGCCCTTGATGGCTTTCTGAGATGTGTACTGTATGTCGTATTCTGTGAGAATCATCTGCCATCTTGCAACCCGTCCGGTAAGAGCTGGCTTCTCGAAAATGTACTTAACTGGATCCATTTTTGAGATTAATAAGGTAGTGTGGGTCAACATATACTGCCTCAGTCGGCGAGCAGCCCACGCTAAAGCACAGCAAGTTTTCTCGAGCAGTGAATAACGCTGTTCACAGTCGGTAAACTTTTTGCTTAGGTAGTATATTGCGTACTCTTTTCGACCAGACTCGTCATGCTGGCCCAGCACACACCCCATTGACTCTTCTAATACTGTCAAGTACATGATCAGAGGTCTTCCTTCAACTGGCGGCATGAGGATTGGAGGTTCTTGCAGATATTCCTTGATCTTGTCAAAAGCCTTCTGGCAATCTTCGTTCCACCTGACCGTTTGTTCTTTTCTTAACAGCTTGAACAAGGGTTCACAGGTTGCTGTGAGGTGAGATATGAACCGTGAAATGTAGTTCAATCGACCTAAGAACCCTCGAACTTCTTTCTCAGTTTTCGGTGCAGGCATCTCTTGAATAGCTTTGACTTTATCAGGGTCCACTTCAATCCCTTTCTCGCTTACAATAAAACCCAGCAGCTTACCGGATCGCACCCCGAATGTGCATTTGTTGGGGTTCAGCTTCAGTTGGTACTTCCTCAGGCGCTTGAACAACTTCAGCAGATTCACCAGGTGATCTTCCTCTGTAAGGGACTTGGCGATCATATCATCCACATAACATTCTATTTCTTTGTGGATCATATCATGGAATAATGTCACCATAGCCCGTTGATATGTGGCACCAGCATTCTTCAGTCCGAATGGCATCACTTTGTAACAGAATGTGCCCCAAGGTGTGATGAATGTTGTCTTCTCCATGTCTTCAGGTGACATCTTGATCTGGTTATATCCTGAAAATCCATCCATGAAGGAGAATACCGAGAACTGAGCCGTGTTATCCACCAATACGTCAATGTGAGGTAATGGGAAATCATCCTTCGGGCTGGCTCTGTTCAGATCCCGGTAATCAACACACATTCTTACTTTGCCGTCTTTCTTAGGCATAGGTACTATGTTAGCAACCCACGGCGGATAGCTAGTCACAGCAAGGAACCCGGCGTCCCATTGCTTTTGTACCTCTTCCTTGATTTTCATAGCCATGTCTGGGCGAGTTCGGCGCAACTTCTGTTTAACTGGCGGGCATTCTTCCCTCAGAGGCAGCTTGTGCACAACAATGTCGGTATCCAACCCTGGCATATCTTGATACGACCAAGCAAACACGTCAACATACTCTTGAAGCAGATCTATCAGTTGCCTCTTCACTGAGTCTTGCAGGCAGGCCCCGATTTTAACTTCTTTCACGTCTTCGTTTGTACCAAGATTAATCACTTCAACCTCCTCCTGGTGAGGAGTAATAACCTTTTCCTCCTGTCTCAACAACCTGGCTAGCTCTTCAGGAAGCTCATATTCTTCATCAACCCCTTCATCAGCTTGATTGATTGGATTGTCAAAGTCATACGATGTCATAGCCGTGCTGTTGTCGGTGCAGTCTGGAAGGCACTCTCTGCAAGGGTTAAGTCCGTTCATTTTAGTGATTGATTTTAATCTTGCTTTAGAAAAAGTGAAATGAAGTTATCATTTTGAAAACACCGCCATTTATTTTTGTACAAAAAGAAAAATGGAAAAACAGTGAACAGAAAAGAAAAAGACTTGTTTGCAAAAAGATGTCTGATATTTCATTAATTTAATCTTGTTTGCACAAAAGTACAGATGGCCCTGATTACAAAATGAGTCTTGTCATCTTGGGCAAGATGCAAGACTTTGATGCATGCTTATAAAAAATACAGGAAATAATAATTACTCTGCATGAGTAACTCTTATAATTTCCTGGGAAGACCAGTTCGAGACACTGCTCCCCGGGATCTTCGGACGAATCCAATTCTCCAGATTGCGCTCCTCTTCCAGCTCGTCTTCCAGACAGTTGATAGCATCGGGGGTAAGCATCCCCCCACTGACAAAACCAGGCTCTGCAGCAGCCTTTGCTTGATGTTGAGTTGGTTTGTAACCCAACCCAAATTTGTCCTTCTTCTCCTCCACAGCTAAAACCTTGCCCCAGCCTAGGGCAGTTCCTTCCTCAACAACCTTCCGGGCTTGTTGGTATGATGACATTGGGGTACCAGATACAGCAGATGCTTCATTCACATTCAAAGCTTCAAACCCCTGGCTCATTGTTTCATGGATCTCTCCATCCATCTCAATGTATTTATAGGTTGCCAGGTGGCTGACAAAAATGTCCTCTTCCCCACAGATTGTGACAACTTGGCCTTCCCACTCAAATTTTAACTTTTGGTGAAGGGTAGACGTTATTGCGCCGGCGGCGTGAATCCAGGGTCTACCCAACAAACAGCTCTAGGCGGGCTGAATGTCCATCACATAAAAGATAGTTTTAAAGGTCTGTGGGCCAATTGTCACAGGCAGCTCAATCTCTCCCAGAACCGATCTCTTAGAGCCATCAAAGGCTCTTACCACCAGGTTGCTGGGTCTCAATGCCAATCCATCATATTCTAACTTCACCAGAGCCTTCTTTGGTAAGACATTCAGGGAAGAACCTGTGTCCACCAGCACATGAGAAAGGACAGCTCCTTTGCATTCCATGGTTATGTGCAAGGCTTTGTTGTGGTTGCGGCCATCCGCTGTCAAATCAGAATTGGTAAACCCTAGCCCATTGCTAGCAGTAACGTTTCCAACCACGGTTTCCAATTGGTTGACGGTAATCTCCCCAGGCACGTAAGCTGCGTGCAGGACTTTAAGTAGTGCATTCCGGTGGGCTTCGGAGCACATAAGCAGTGAGAGGATGGAGATTTTGGATGGCGTCTGATGAAGCTGATCCACAATTTTGTAGTCACTCCTTTTGATGATTCTCATAAACTCATCAACTTCCTGATCAAATGGAGTCTTCAGGGCTTCTTTGGCAGCTGGATCTTCCTGCACCGGGCCTTTTCCTTTTGCCTTGGCAGCAGCTTCTGCTTCGGCAGTAGGTTTTTGAACTTGTGAAGCAAAGAGACGTCCGCTTCGAGTGAAGCCTCCGCCTCCCCCCACATTATCTACTTGTGGTGCAGGTGTTGATGTTTCAAGGGTGATTCTTTTTCCTTCGCAGTATACGTCAGAGCCATAGTGCCAAGGGATGGCCCTATTGCTTTCATATGGTACTGGTCCAGGCACCGTGACAGTGACTGGACTGATTGCTGCTGCTGAAGGGACTGTTATTGTTTGTGGATCGTAAAAGATTGTAACTGGTGCTCTGGCGGGAGCAGCACCTTCTGAATGGTAGGCGGAGTTATTTTCAGGATCGTAGAATATGGTGACGGTAGAGACATCTTCATGATTGATTGTTGGTGTTGTAGGAGGTACTGTTGGGAGGACTGATGTTGTTGTTGATGGAGAGTCGAAATGGAATGAAGCTGATGTTGCTGATGAATTGTCGGGAACAATAGTTGTTGCATTTGTAGGAGGTTCTGAAACCGTTGTTGATGAAGTTGCCGGATTTGCCGGAAATGATGTAGTGATCTGTAGTAGGCCATTCTGAATAAGGCTGTCAATGCCATTCCTCAGGTCCTCACACCCATTCCATGAGATATTGCAGTATGGACATCCTAGTTCACACCCCGGAAATATATTGTTTTCACGGAGTTGAGCTTTGATTTCCACCAATGGTGTCCTGATCTGATCCACACTAGTTATCAAATAAGATGGTTGGTCTTCTTCAATAGCATTAATTCGGGGACCACCATGGTTTGGCATAGGGTTTTTATTGACATTGGGCGGAGGTGCAAAATTCAGAGCCTTGGAGTCTACCAAGTCTTGTACCTTCATATGCAGAGCCCTGCATTTTTCTGTACTGTGACCAGGTGCGTTCGAATGAAAAGCACACCTAGTATTGGAGTCATAGTTTCTTGGTAAACTGTTGGGATCCGGAGGTGCCAACGTTCTTAGCTCAACTAGGTTGAGTTTTAGAAGTTGTGGCAGCAAGGCAGCATATGGCATTGGGATCGGGTCGATCACTCTGTTAGCTTGAGAGGGCCTCTGTTGGAATGGCCTCTGTTGATTGTTGTTGTTGGAGTTGCTGTTGTTGAAGTTTCTTGGAGGATATTGATTCTGATGATATTGAGGTTGTTGTTGGAAGTTTTGTTGAGGAGGTTGATAGACTGGCTGAGGATGAGCTGGAGCAGGGATGGTGACTGCTGCTATTGACCTTTGAGCATATTGGGGCCTACCCCTGTTGGTGTGAAGGGCATTGGTCTCGCCGGTTCTTCTCGGGCCTGCAAAAGGCTTTCTTGTATTACTGGACGAGCTTGCACCGTTGTCTGAGATCTTTCCCATTTTTAACAGGCTTTCAATTCTCTCCCCAGCTCTAACAACATCCGCAAAGCTAGTGGAAGAGAAAGCAGCTAACCTGTCAATATAGGTTCCCTGAAGAGTGTTCATAAACATGTCTGCCATTTCTCTCTCAGACATTGGTGGTTGAACGGCAGCGGCCAATTGCCTCCATCTTTGGGCATATTCTCTGAAGCTCTCCCTAGATGACTGTGACATTCCCATTAGGAGGGTCCTGTTGGGTGCCATATCTAGATTATACTGATACTGTCTGATGAAGGCCTCTGCCAGGTCCTTCCAGCATCTAATTGTTGCTCTTGTCAGATGGGAATACCATTCCCTCGACGCTCCAGTTAAGCTATCTTCGAAGTAGAACATCCAGAGTTTCTCATCCATTGTATAGGCCTTCAGCCTTCCCAGAAATGATTGCAAATGAGTCCGGGGGCATGAAGTCCCATTATACTTTTCGAAACAAGGTGGCTTGAACTTATGGGGGATCCTGACCCCTTCTACCAAACCCATGTCCATGACGTCGAACCCCAAAGAATTTTGAGATTCTAAGGACCTCAACTTCTCAGCTATCTCTTCCAATCGTCTATCATAAGTTTCCTCTCCGGCACCCATTACTGTATACTGGTCTTCCTGAGGATCTTCTTGAAGTACTCTGGCTGCAGTGGCTGTTCCTTGAACATTTGCGGGAATGTTAATCTCAGGATGTAGATGTGGGCCAAACACAGGAGGGTTAACATGGGGTTGCACCCTTTCATTGTTACTTGTGCCTGCAGTCCCCACATGGGGTTCCTCTTGATTCCTCCCTTCTACCAAAGTTCTGAGCCTCTCCTGGCTTTGAGCTAAGTTGTTCATTACTTCCATGAACTGTGTTATCTGCGTTCTCATCTCCAACCTCTCATTTGCCATCTGATTTCTGACCTCCGTAAGGTCTTGTTGCATCTGATCCATCTGAATTCCCGGAAGGTTGTTTCTAGTTGGGTACCTGTGTGGCCTGTTGAGGGGAAATACCCGGCGGCGAGCAATAATTCCTGAATATCACAACAGAGGTTAGCAACAACAAAACAAAAACCTACAAAACAAACAAAAGGGTTAGCATGCAATGCAGTTATGCTTATTTGTTCTCAAGGTATCCGGTTTGGTCTTCGGTTTTGACCCTCCCAGACCCTTGAAGATGATGCCGTTGAAGTTGCTTTTGATGTGAGCCCAGATAGAAACCAACACAGATATATTACAAAGGTGAAATAATACAATTTGTTCATTTTACAACACAAGCCCGCTAAGGGGTCAAAATACAGTACAAAAATAAAAGTACAAGGAAAGAAAGCAACAACAAACAAATGATCAAACTCCGAGGCCAAACTCATCCTCACGAACTTCCTTGAGAAGTGCTTCGGTCACAGGATCAGCCGGACGCTCCGTGAGACCTCTGATGAGAAGGTTTCTTGTTGCAACAGCTGCAGTCAACTTCTTGTTCTGACTTTGGTCCTTAGACCTCTTCACTCCTGCTTTGATTTTCAGCTCTGATATTTCCTCCTGGGCTGCTGCCAGGGCTTTTTCCATCTGTCCCATCTTGTCTTGAACTCTTTTGTCTTCTAGAGTACGGGCCTCAGTGATCCGGACCCACCTGGCCTGACTCTCTTTCAAATACAAGTCTGTTCTTGCTCTCTGAAACTGGGCTTCTTTACAAGCATTCTTCAGAATCTGTTCACCAGCTTTGGATTTGTTGATATAATCTCCAGACTTCTCAATCTTGGTCAAGTGTTCCACCCTCAACTTCTCCAATCTCTCAATCTCCCTCACACCTTCACTCCTCTCTCTGAGGGTCTTCTGCAAGGCTTGGGTTAACTTCTCATTTCTTTCCTTCAAGCTCTCAAACTCCTCCAAACTGATAGTGGCAGGGGGTGGTGCTGAAGATGACTCAGGCACGTCTTCTATGGTGAAGGGCATTCCTGAGAATTGGGCCCTGGCATGGGACCACTCATAATATTGGACTGATGCCACATTATTGCACTTACCCAGAATGGTGATTCCCTTGGTTTGAACATGATCCCAGGCCCAGGCAGCCTGCCTAACAACAGTCAAACTAATCTTGTTCTCACAGTAGAGGGTCTCCACCAAATCTTGTTCCCTAGGAGTATGAACCAGTGCATAGCCTAGTTGCCTTCTGAACAGCAAAGGATTGTAATTGATACTACCCTTAACTCCTATCAAAGGCACATTGGAAAAGTGCCCACAGCTGGTGATCATATCTCTGCCCTTGGTGCTTTGAGTACACCATCTGATGTCTGCTGAAGTTAGGACAGTGAGTCTCTTAGCCCAGTTGCTTTGCTGATGAGGATTTAGGAATGCATCTGTCCTGGGTAGATGCCTGAGAAGCCAAGCATGGAATAATGGAGCACAAATCCTCACTAATCTTCCCCTCTGCTTCTCATTTCTCTGATGTACTGAGTAATAGAGATCACCCAGTAAAGTTGGCACAGGGTTCTTCAGGATGAACAGGTGGATTGCATTCTTGCTAATGAATCGAGGCTCATCTGCAAACAACACAATTCCATATACACTTAAGGCCAACAGAGCACAAACAGCTTTCCACTCCCCCAAGGAGGCCTTCAAACTAGCTTGAGAAATCAGGAAGTCCAGATGTAAACCAGGGATTCCAGCTTTAGAGGTCATATGCTGTTCAATCAAAACAGGCTCCAGATACAAAGCTTTTGCTATCTCTCCATTGCTGGGAAAGACCATTTCAGGGTTGAATGGGATTTCTCTTTTGATGGGCAGACCAGTCAATGATGAGTATTCTTCTAGTAGAGGCCCCAACTGAAAGTCTTGAAAGGTGAAACATCTCAATGGGGGGTCATAAAACTGAATACAGGTGTGGATCAAACTCCTCTGTGAAGGGTCCAGATCCATAACCATGTCCAGTATATCTCCATAACTCTCCCTGAACAAAGGTATGTGATCTGGAGTGATCAGGGTTTGGATCCTCCTGATGTCTGACAAGTCTGGTTGGAAGAAATGATAGGTGATGTTGCTTTTCTTTGGAGCCATGATGCTGAAGACTGAGTAGGATAAGTGCTGATGAAGATGCTGAGGAGTGGGCCACTGGCTGGCTAGTGCAAGTATCTGAAGTATATGGCTGACAAACTGAAGCAAGTGCTGGTGGAGACAGGTCAATATAGCAGATGGGGTCAAAACCAAAACCAAAGGTGAAGGTGGATACCCTGAAACACAAATAAGCACATGTTAATATGGTGCAATGAGTATGTATGCAAATGATATGCAAGGGTTTGTGACTGAGCTGGATCTGATCAAAATGCCTTGGTATAGATCCATGTGTGTTCAAGAAATCCAGATGGAGGTCTATAAATCCAATAACCAAGGTAGGGGGACTCAAATAAAGAGCCACATGTCCAGGGTTTAGAATCACAAGAACTATCCAACATGGAGCATTCTTAACAAAGTCAAAGTAACAGGGTATTCTGAGGTCAAGGTACCTGCAAACCTGTAAACAGCCCAACCCCCTCACAGGTGGTGTTCTAGAACAAGGATCCTCAGACTTGGATCAGTTATGAGAAGTGTAAACACTTCTAACCCGGAGGTACAGTGTTTACAATAACCATAACAATTCCTCCTCTAATTCACCTCAGTTTCTGAAGGTCAATACTAAAAGGTCATCCAGACTTAGCAGGCTTCCCAGATAGCCCTAGCATTGCAGGAAATCTGCAACACAGAGTTCTCAAGAAGAAACCCATATCTGAACCGTGTTTCATATTCCCGCACCAGACCGAAATGGAATGGGAAAGAATATGATTCACTCTAGCCTAGGTGTCACTCAGGTCCCAGGTGTAGGACCTTAACTCTCAATGAATCACCCTCCCACCAAGGCAAACAACAGATCCAGCCAGCAACAATGACAATATGATATATAAATGCAGCAAAGAAAGCAGTAAAGTAAATGCACATAAAGCAATAAACAAAAATAAATACAAGCACAAACAAGCACATAACACCCCGGTAAACACAAATCAAACAAGCGCTAGGAGGAACCCACAAAAAGAACCAGAAGCCCTGGTTGCAGTATAAGGGTCCCCAGCAGAGTCGCCAAGCTGTCGCTCCCGACAAATGAAAACTGGGTCCAGATGAAGGTACAGACGCGAACGGTCGGCGAGAGGGAACAGTGAGAACACACAGCCGTGAACTCACTGGAGATGAAAAGAGTCGCCAGCTAGGCATTTTTATCCCGGAGGAAAGGTAATGCTGCATAGACCTAGAAAGATACGGATAAGACGGTCGCGAACCAGAGAGACTGAGAAAGGGGGTTGGTTACAACCTAGGAAGGTATTAGCACCCAGATTGTCCGCCGTACTCGACGGGATCCACGCTTAAAAGATTTGTGTTTTAAAGGGGTAGTGTCAGTGCAGTTTGTGTATAAAATAGCTGGAAAGAATGTACAGGTGTCGGTGTAAAAGAGTGTGAAGTGTATAAATGATGTGTCAGTGTAAGAATGAGAATGAATTGCTCATGACCATGAGGCTAAAAGAATAATGCTGGAAGGAGGGGGAATGAACAGAGACTTTTGTTCGATAACTGTTAAGTTATGCCTACGTATCCTCTCGTGCAATGAGGAAGTCAGAACGCCGTAGTTCGACCCAAAGAGACTGAAAGGTGAATTGACTTGATGAACTGCTTGCTTGCCTATGCTCAAGTGTATGACCTGTCTGGCTCAGGTGCAAACTGTCTTGCATTAGACGGAAGAAGCAAGTTCTCGTTTGTGAGTGAATGAGGTGGGAAAAGAATCCCGATGGAGACGATTATTGTTTGTTTTTGAGTTTTCAGTCTTTTATTGCTTTTTGGATTTTGTCATAAGTTAATGAGCTTAAGCCTAAACCAATGGGTTAGTAAACTCATCACATCTTCCCTCTGATTAGGGGTAATGAGAATACCTTAAGTGTGAAGTCAGATTCTCACACTTAATCACCTTTGATGTAGGATTAAGATCATTAACCTACTTTTGATTATTTAGATGTTTTTGTTGTTTTTGTTTAGTGTTAAGTAATGAGGTTAAGCCATAATCAGGGATTAAACAGACCCATTATACCATCCTAAAAGAAGGATGATAGATGAGAATGTTTAAGCTGAGGAAGACTCCTCAACTTAATCCATGATTAGGGATTAAACCCATGACAAAACAAGCCTTTATTAAGTGGATTTTATTTAATGGTATGATGATGAAGTGAGTTTTATGGTTTGTAAGACAACTTGAGGGGGACTTGTCCATTAACACTAGGGTTAGTCCTTCTTAACCACTTAAGGAAGAATTAGAACCCTAACGTAAGGCCCAAGTTACAAGTGTGATGTCTTGATATTTATTAAGTGGATTAATTAAGAGATTTAAACACATTAAGGGTACAAGACTTAGGATTAAAGTTATACACTCCATCCTAAGAGAAGGATGCAGGCATAAGCTTAATCACAAAGTCTTAAAGCCTTTAGGGTTTAGTCCCTGATTATGAGGTGAGAAGAGAGGACTCAAAGAGAGACACAAAGGTAAAACTAAGAGGGGATACTAATCAAAACCCTAATTCATTATCATGCTTGGTTGGTCCTAAGGTTTGTGAGGTTTTCAAGAACAATCTTCAGAAGAACCACCAGGAAACAGATGAACAGGATCAAGAGAAGCAAAGTGACTTGCTTCATTCAAGAAGTCAAGTCACTTGAAGAAAGAAAGTGGGAGGAAGAAGAATGAGCAAGCTCAAACTCAAACACATATAAGAATGCAGCAATGGATGCAAGAGAAATGAAAAGAAAAGTTATGAGAAGTGAAGGCAAATCCACTTCTCAAGTTTACTTACCACCTGAAATGTTAGAAAGAAATGCAATGCAATGCAAGATGAGATGAAATGATATGATGCAAAGCAAGACCAGAAGCATGTTGATGATGATTATGATGTTATGAGGTGCTGCAAACATGAGGCAAGGCAATGGAAATGATCATACAAGATTATGAATGCAAATGATGCAAGTTAAGGAGCATGAACAAACATGAAATGTTATGAAGCATACAAGACAAATGACATGGCAAATATGCAATGCAATGATCAAACATGCTTTCTATATGTCCTAAGATGTCAAATGAATCACAAGAATGCACAAAATGCAAAGACAAGTCATGTTATGCAAGGAAATGCAAGGAGGATGCAAAAGAAAGCCCAAATTAGGGTTCATGGATCAAACATCAAACAAAAACCCAAGACAGAAGCAAACCTCATGATAAAAAATGGAAAATGGCACCCAAAGAAACCCTAGGCCTATGATGAACCACTGCCCAAAGGGGAGCTCTCAACTCTCAACCAAACTCAAGATATGAATTTTGCAAGTTATTAGGGTTTTTTAGGGTTCTTAACAAAACAAATGCCAAACAATTTAAAAATGCAAGAACAAATCATGGCCTTTTTATCCTAGGAACTACATGCAAAACAAAAGACAATGCAAGAAGAATCAATGTCTCAACCTTCACCAATTGGCAGAAATGAATTTTTGGATCCATGATCAAAATAATGCATAAAAAATGATTTAATTCAATGAAAAATTCTTAAAATGAATCAAGATCAAAAAAGAAATTTGGTTTGAAGGTTGGACAATATTTCTAAATGTCTTAGAACATTTCATGAATTTTTTGGTGATTTTTAAATACCTAAAAGTATTTTTAATTAATTAATTCTCATTAATCAATTAAAAATAATCTTTTAAATATTTAAAAATACTTTTTTAATGATAAAAAAATAAAATAAAAATATTTTTGGGTCTTAAAAATTAATAAAACCTTAAGGAAAAAGTTTCATAATTTTTAATAATTTTTTGCTATTTTAAATTAAATGTGCAAGTTAAATGAAATAAAAATGAATAAAAACCAAATAAAATAGGAAGTAATCAGGATGGATGGATGAGATTGATTCTGAGTTCAAATGTGTTGACTGCGCGCGTGATCTTGTGGTTCAGATTCAAACTAGGTTAATCTTAATTAATTAAATAAATTAAACCTAATTAAAACTAATGACAAGATCCAGGCCTTCCATTCACGCGCGGGAAACAGGATCTAAAGGCCCAGGTTCAAAGTTGGTGCCCTAACCCTAATTAGTGATTAATGACTTTCAGGCTGCCGGAGAAGACTTCCGGTCGTCTTCTCCGGCCAGCCCTCACCTGAGAAACCTCAAAACCTCTCAAAACGTAACAAAAACAAAATCTATGAATTGGGAAATGATCTCCAGCCTCTCACGAATCAAACCCCTCTCTCAAAACAAATTTATATTTCCTAAACAAGCTGAATCGAAGAGAAGAAGTTCTAGGTCACGCAAGCTTCAGAAACAAATTAAATGCTCATTTCAAAACCATTTTAAAAACTAAGAACATCAGGATGATCAGCAAGACATGAAGAACAAGTTTGTAACAAGAAAAATGATTTCTGGAAAAAATTATTTTCGAGCTACCTGAGATTTGGAGCTTTCAACTTGAGGACTTTCAGGCCACTTTTCCTTGTGCAAACCACTCCACTTGATCTCCCAAAGATGTTTGAATGCTCAAAATGAGTTTGAGTTGGCTGGATAGTGAGATTCGACAGCTTCTGCTCAAGCTTGCTCAGAAATGGCAATGGTGTTTCTGGAGGTTTCAGGCCATTGTGAATGAAGGTTTGAGGTCCAAATGATGTATGGAGAAGCTTTGCAAGGTTTGTTTGTGTGTTTGCAAGCTGTGGTGAGAGTTTCGAAGAGAAATGCAGACTGAGGGTGAGCAATGGCTATGGGGTATTCTGGCTATATCAGGCTTGTGTTCTTGGTGCTGGGTGATCTATGAAGTGTGGTGAGATGATTGATGAAGTTGGCTTGAATGTTTAGTGGCTGTGGAGAGGAATTCGAAGCAAGTTGCAAGATGGTGAGTTTTTGTGTATGTGTTGAATGAGTTGGTTTCAGCCTTGCTTGCCCTTATGTTTTGCTTGCAAATTGTCCACATAACTCTCTCTCATTGGTCAGTTGATTTGACATGTGCTTTATGGATAGGTGAGGCAACTTTTGCAATTTGTTAACTCTTGTGTAAGAGAAAGTATGGTGAGGTGCTAGCTTGGTACAAGGCATGGGCTATGCGCAGCAAGATGAGGGGGAAATGTCAGCTTGGTCCAGCATCCAAGGCTGCAAGTGGTAGGGAGTGAAATGAGTGTTTTGCAACTTGTGGCAACTTTGGTTCACATGTGATTCCTTTGCCTAACCAAACATAAAACCATGGCATTCTTAGTTCAAATCTGATTTTTAGGACTTAGAGAATGTTCATGCAATGGTTTGAGATGAATTAGAGGTCACATGATGCATTGGTTCAAGGTTTTGCAAAATTTCCAAATGAGGCATGCCTTGAAAATTAATGATTTTAGCCAACTTTGCATTGCCATAACTTTTGATCCAAGAAGAGTTTGATCATGTTCTTGTACTTTTTGAAAAGGGAAAGATGAGATCTACAACTTTCATGACCAAAGTTTTTCCATTTGAAGCCTTTTTGGACCAAGAATCAAAGCTTGAAACTTGACCTAAAATGATGCATTCTTGAAAAGTCAACTATGCCCAAAAAGTCAACCTTTGCAAAAACCCTAAATTCTTGATTTCTATGAACTTCAACCTTCTTCCATGATCAAATAAAGATCATATACACTCAAAATGATGAAGATCACCCATTGGTTGGGTCATTGGGGGCCTCAGATGCCCTGATTTTGCACTGACTTGTCTAGAAAGTCAACTCTTGATCAGATGACTTCCCCATGGAATTTCTTCATGAAAATTGATATGTATACTCCCTATACCATATAGAGATCAATGAAAACAAGAATGACCAAAAAATTTGGAGTTATGGCCTCTGAAACCAAAACCCTAATTTTCAGTCAACTGTGCAGTTCATCCTGGCTCTGCATCCACTCAAACCCCCAGTTCTTGTGATTCCTCTGCATTTTTGACTTTGAGGAGATGGAATATGATATAAGAACACACATGGACCCCTTTGAGTTGATTGGTTGCCTTTGGAATGGCTCAAGAAGCTTTGGGATTGCTCAGATCACAAACCCTAGGTGCAGATGCCTTTGAATCTATGCAGTGAATCAAAAATGAGATGTGAGATGATATGATTGTATTTATGCATATGAGGATGATCACAATCCATGGTGTGAATGGGTGAGGGCAAATTTGGGGTGTTTACAGGTTTGTGAGGTTTTCAAGAGAAATCTTCAATGGAACCACCAGGAAGCAGATGAAAGGATCAAGAGAAGCAAAGTGACTTGCTTCATTCAAGAAGTCAAGTAACTTGAGGAAAGAAAGTGGGAAGAAGAAGAATGAGCAAGCTCAAACTCAAACACATATAGAAATGCAGCATGGATGCAAGAGAGATGAAAAGAAAAGTTATGAGAAGTGAAGGCAAATTCACTTCTCAAAATCACTTACCACCTGAAAGGTTAGAAAAGAAATACAATACAATGCAAAATGGGATGAGATGACATGATGAGAAACAAAACCAGAAGCATTTACATGATGCTAATGATGCTATGAGATGCTACAAACATGAGGCAGCACATGAAAATGATCATACAAGTCCATGAATGCAAATGGAGCAAGTTAAGAACCAAGAACATACATGAAAAATTATGAAGTGCAGATGGCATACAACATGGCAAATACATGATGCAATGATCAAACATGCTTTCAATATGTCTTATGATGTTCAATGAATCAAATGGAGGCATGAAATGTCATGGCAAGTCATGTTATGCAGGAGAATGCAAGATGGATGCATATGGAAGCCCAAATTAGGGTTTATGAACAATACATCAAACAAAAATCAAAATCAGAAGCAAACCCTAAGATAAAAAATTGAAAATGCCACTCAAAGGACCCCTAATCCTATACTAACCCAATGCCCAAAGGATAAGTTTCAACTCCTAACCAAATTCAAGTTATGGTTTTCTTAAGATTTCTAGGGTTTTAGGGTTCCTAAACAAGAAAATTATCAAACAAATGGAAAATGAAAGATCAAATCATGGCCATTTAATCTCACAAACTACATGCTAAACACAATGCAATGCAAAAAGAATCAATGTCCAACTCCTCATGGATAGGCAGAAATGATTTTTGGAACTTTGGATCAAATTAATGCATAAAAATGATTTTAAATCAATGAAAAATTCTCAAAATGCATCAAGATCAAAAAATAAATTTGGTTTGAAGGTTGGACAATGTTTCTAAATGTCTTAGAACATTTCATGAATTTTTTGGTGATTTTTAAATACCTAAAAGTATTTTTAATAAATTAATTCTCATTAATCAATTAAAAATAAACTTTTAAATATTTTAAAATGCTTTTTAAATGCTAAAAATGAAAATAAAAATATTTTTGTGTTTTAAAAATTAGTGAAACTATTGACAAAAAGTTTCATAATTTTTAAAACAATTTTACTATTTTAAATAAATTTTACAAAATAAAACAAAAGAAATGAATTAAAAATGAAATAAAGGAGAAGTATGCGCAATGGAGGGCTAGGATTCATTCTGGGGAAATAAATGTTGACTGCGCGCGCAGATCAAAGGCTGGAATTCAAACTTGGTTAATCTCAATTATGAATTAATTAAATACAGTTAGGGTTTCTAATGGTGAATCTGGACCACACACGCGCGCGACAAGTCAAACTTTTCAACGCATCCAACGCTCTAGATTCAAATGGACATTAATGACATAATTAAACCCTAATGATTTTCAGGTGGCCGGAGAAGACCTCCGGTCGTCTTCTCCGGTGGGAACCCCACCTGAAAATCCCTAAAAACCTCAAAACGCAACAAAAATGAAAACCAAACATACAGAAATGATTCCCATAACCCACTGAATCAAAACCCCATCACAAACATCATTTATATTCCCTCAAGCTCATGAATCGAAACAAACATTTTTTAGGTCACAGAGTTTCAGAACACGATTACATCCTCATTTTCCAACCATTTTCAAAACTAAAGACATCAGAACAATCAGTGAATCATGAAGAACAACTTAAGAACTTAAAAAAAGATTTCTGGAAAAAATGTTCTTGAGCTACCTGAGTTTCGAAGCTTTCACTCTTGCAACTTTATGTCCCTTTCCTTTGATGAAAACCACTCCTTATGACCCCTTGATGATGTTTGGATGCTTAGAAGAAATTTATGTTGGCTGGTTAAGGAGTTTGAACAGCTTCTGCTCAAGCTCAGTTGAAAATGGTGATGGTGATTCAGGCTGTTTCAGGCATGGGTGAGGGGTTCTCTGTGCTCAGGGTGATGAGTTGAGAAGGTTTATGGAGTTTGTTTGAATGTTTATGGCCTGTGGAGTGAGTTTCGAATGCTTTGGCTTTTGGAGTGAAAAATGGAGAAGCTCAGTTCTTGCTTGGTTCAGGCCTAAGTTTTGCTGGTTTTGGCTCAGTGAAGCAAGGTGAGTTGATCAATGGATTTGGTTCTTGTGTTTGTAAGCTGTGGAGACAAATTCGAAAGGTTTTGCTTGAGAGGGTGATTTTGTGAATGTGATGTTAGGGCTTGCTTCAGGCTGGCTTGATGTATGAAATGGCTAGCATTTTGTCCACATAAACATCTCTCATTGGTCAGATGATGTGACCTGCCCTTTATTGATTGGTATGGCCACTTTTGCAAATTGTCAACTTTTGTGTAAGAGAGGCATGGGTTGTGTTCTAGGCTGGTACAATGGCTATGGGCTGCGCAGCATGGTGTGGTGAGAGGCTATGGCTGGTTCAATAGCCAATGCAGCAAGTGGGTGAAGTGTGATGAATGGTTTTGCAACATGACTATCCTTGGTTCACATGAAACTTTCTTGTCCCACAAGCCATAAAACATGAGGAAATCTTGGTCCAATCTGAACTTTAGGACTTACATGATGCTTGTGTAATGGTTTGACATGAATTAGAAGTTACAAATGCCTTGGTACAAAGTTTTTGCAAGTTTCTCATTTGAGGCATATCTTGAAAATTAGTGATTTTTGCCAACTTTAACACACCATAACTTTTGATCCAAAATGAATTAGGTCATGTTCTTGTACTTTTTGAAAAGGGAAAGATCTAATCTACAACTTTCATGACCAAAGTTTTTCCATTTGAAGCATTTTTGGATCAAAAAGTAAGGCTTGAAAAGTGGCATAAAATGACATATCCCTTAAAAGTCAACCATGCCCTATAAAGTCAACTTTGCAAAAACTTGTAATTCTTGAATTTTGTGAACTTCCAACCTCTTCTATGATCAAATAAAGATCAAATACACTCAAAATGATGAAGATCACCCTTTGGTTGGGTCATTGGGGGCCTCAGATGCCCTGATTTTGCACTGACTTGTCCAGAAAGTCAACTTTTGATCAGATGACTTCCCCATGGAATTTCTTCATGAAAATTGATATGCATACTCCTTATACCATATAGAGACTAATGGAAACAAGAATGACCAAAAAATTTGGAGTCATGGCCTCTGAAACCAAAACCCTAATTTTAGGTCATCTGTGCAGTCAAACCTGGCTCTGCTTCCATACCAATCCCAGTTCTTGTGATTATTTGGCATTCTTGACTTTGAGAGGGTATAATATGATATAAGAACACACATGGATCCCTTTGAAGTGATTGGTGGCCTTTGGAGTGGCTCAAGAAGCTCTTGGATTGCTCAGATCACAAATCCTAGATGCAGATGACTTTGAATCTATGCAGTGAATCAAAAATGTATTATGAGATAATATGATTGTGTTTATGAATATGAAATGATCACAAGCCATGGTGTGAATGGGTGAGGGCAAATTTGGGGTGTTTACACATAGTATTCATAACCTCCCGTCTTCGTTCGATGGTAAGGTATCCATAACCTCCCGTCTTCGTTCGTCGTACTCCTATTGGAAGAATAAATTCCCGATTATCCTTCTGAGGATAAAAGAGATGGATATAAATTCCAGGGGAGATGTGACTTGAAGTATTTATGAAGATGGATTTGCCCTATTGGGGGATTTGTAGCTGTCTGGTAGGGATGAACCGACGAAGCTTCATTGAATTCCTTCCCTCGTTCGTCCTTAGTAAATACTATTACTGCATTTTCATGCATTTCTGGTAAACATCAATCATATTAAGCATTTTATGCATTTCTGGTAAACATCAATCATATTCAAAAGCATACATACATTCAAACACAACCAATGGACGTTTCGCTCATGTAAATAGGGTAAAAGTAAATCTGGATTCAAAGATGGAATTTTATTTATATCACAAAGTGACCCATACATAGGCAAGTTTGTACAAGGAGACAGAAATCCTAGTAAGAGGAATTCGTCATAAAATTTTTACAAAACAAAGAAAATCAGCTATGTGGGAAATAATCCTATTGAGTTTCAACTCTACTATTGCCATTATCTTCAAGTATCTCATCTTTGCTGTTGAAACGGAATGATTGAATTGAGCTTTATCTGTTCGAGCTTGAGTAAGTAGCACAACTGGTAGTAGTTACATGGGTGATCCAAACGAGACATAGTCATACGCTTTAATCCCTAACTTTTGCCTGGATTGCCCTTTCAGGTTTTCAATCCACCGGGATACCCTTTTTTGCCCAAGCCGCCTTTTCAGGTTTTCGACTTGCCGGGTGTACATTTTTTATATATATCCCTAATTTTTGCCCGAACCCTTTTGGTTCGCCGGGATGCCCTTATTTTTGCCTAGGCCAGTCAACCTTGCGGGTCTCTTTTTATGCGTAGTATTTTTTAACTATGTCTGCGTTTACAGGCTGTGGAAAGTCTTCACCATCCATAGTAGTAAGTATCATGGCACCTCCTGAGAATACTGTCTTGACCACAAATGGCCCTTCATATGTAGGAGTCCACCTACCCCTGGGATCACCCTGTGGTAATATGATACGCTTAATTACCAAATCACCAGCCTGATATACCTTTGGCTTAACCTTCTTGTTGAAAGCTTTGATCATCCGTTTCTGGTACATCTGGCCATGACAAATTGCTGCTAACCTCTTTTCATCAATCAAATTTATCTGGTCAAGTCGAGTCTGAATCCACTCATCTTCATCCAAGCCTGCATCCTTCATAATTCTTAAGGAGGGAATATGAACTTCAATGGGAAGAACTGCTTCCATACCATAAACTAAGGAGAATGGGGTTGCCCCTGTTGAAGTACGTATTGTAGTGCGATAACCATGAAGAGCAAATGATAACATCTCATGCCAATCTTTGTAAGTAACAGTCATCTTCTGTATAATCTTCTTAATGTTCTTATTAGCAGCTTCTACTGCCCCATTCATCTTTGGACGATACGGAGAAGAGTTGTGATGCTTAATCTTGAACTGCGTGCAGAGATCAGTAATCATAGTGTTGTTCAAATTAGAGCCATTGTCAGTAATGATCCTTTCAGGGATGCCATATCTACATATAAGATTATTCTTAATGAATCGAGCCACCACATTCTTAGTAACAGATGCAAATGAAGCTGCTTCCACCCACTTTGTAAAGTAATCAATAGCAACTAGAATGAAACGATGCCCATTAGAAGCAGTAGGCTTGATCTCACCGATCATATCAATGCCCCACATGGCAAAAGGCCAAGGAGCAGTCAACACATTCAATGGTGATGGAGGTATATGTACTTTATCAGCATAAATTTGACACTTGTGACATGTTCTGGAATGTTGATAGCAGTCAGCTTCCATGGTAGACCAATAGTAACCTGCTCTCAATATCTTCTTTGCCATAGTATGACCACTAGAATGAGTGCCAAAGATCCCATCATGCATATCTTCCATAATCTTTGTTGCTTCCTTCTTATCCACACAACGAAGCATAGTTGAATCATGATTGCGTTTGTACAGAATTCCATTACTCAAAAAGAACTTAGCAGAAAACCTTCTCAGGAACTTCCTATCTTTGACAGATGCCCCTTCAGGGAACTCCCGAGCTTCAAGATATCTTTTCACTTCATAGAACCAAGGTTTCTCTTCTGCTTCTTCAGTGCCAATCTCATTGCAGTATGCAGGCTTCTCAAATCTATCAATAGTAATCTTAGGAGCTTCATCATCCCAGCTGATCTCAAACATGGATGCCATGGTGGCTAATGCATCTGCCAACTGATTCTCTCTTCGTGGAATATGTCCAAAGGTAATCTCTTTGAAATGTGGGATCAAAGACAACACATGATCTCTGTATGGAATGAGATTATCATGTTTGGTGTCCCAATCTCCTTTAATCTGACTTACTACCAGGGCTGAATCTCCATACACATCAAGGAACTGAATCTTCATATCAATAGCAGCTTTGATACCCAGGATACATGCCTCATACTCAGCCATGTTATTAGTACAATAGAAACAAAGTCTGGCAGTAATAGGGGTATGACAACCTTCAGGGGAACTGATCACAACACTAACACCATTACCATGTGCATTAGAAGCTCCATCAAAAACCATAGTCCATCGGGATCCTTGTTCAGGTCTGTCATATTGTCCAGGCTCTTTAGTAATAATCATAATGTCTTCATCAGGGAACTCAAAACTCATTGACTGATAATCCTCCACTGCTTGATGAGCCAAATGATCAGCTACAACACTTCCCTTAATAGCCTTCTGAGTAGTATACTGTATATCATATTCTGTCAAGATCATTTGCCATCTTGCAATTCTTCCGGAGAGAGCAGGTTTCTCGAATATGTACTTGATTGGATCCATCTTCGAAATCAATAAGGTAGTATGAGTCAACATATACTGTCTTAGTCGGCGAGCAGCCCATGCCAAAGCGCAGCAAGTTTTCTCGAGCAGTGAGTATCTTGTTTCACAGTCGGTAAACTTTTTGCTAAGGTAGTATATTGCCTGCTCTTTTCGACCAGACTCGTCATGTTGTCCCAATACACACCCCATTGAGTTGTCTAACACTGTTAAGTACATAATCAAGGGTCTTCCATCAACTGGTGGCATCAAAATTGGAGGTTCTAACAAATACTTCTTGATCTCATCAAAGGCAGTCTGGCACTCATCATTCCATTCCATCACCTGATCTTTCTTCAACAATTTGAAGATTGGCTCACAGATGGAAGTTAATTGGGAAATAAATCTTGCAATATAATTCAATCGTCCCAATAAACCTCTGTTGCACCCCAAAATTTGCCCTCACAATACAAGACTTTGTGTTCTCTGAAGGTTCACAAGGTTCACAAGCTTCTCAACATTTACAAGACCTTTCATGAGGTTCATGAAGTCTACAAGTCACTTTATGAGGTTCACAAGGTTCACAAGATTCACAATGCTTTCAAGACCTTTCATGAGGTTCATGAAGTTTACAGGTCACTTCATGAAGGTTCACAAGGTTCACAAGATTCACAATACCTCCCATGAGGTTCACAAGACATTTTATGATGGTTCACAAGGTTCACAAAGTTCATAATTGGTCAGAAGAGTTGACAATTCCCTCAGACAATGCACCTCCTAAGCAGTGCATCCAAAACTAGGGTTTTGACTTTAATCAGGCTAAATGAACTTCCAAGACTTCAAGTGAGCTTCATAACATCTTATATGTGTGTAAGAACCCCCATGACAAGTTTCAAGACTTTTCTCAAAAGTTTGCTCAGTTAGATGATCAGATAAGTCAAAATAAGTCAATGCAGTTAAAAAGTCAAACTGAGGTCAACTATGGTCAAACCAAAGTCAAACTTCATGATTTTTTGCCAACATCAAGTATATTAAGTAAAATTCATCATTTTATCAAGGGTTGATCATGATTCATCAAGGAGATTTCAGATCATCAAGAATCAGGAGTTTCTAAGTTAGGGTTTCCTCAGTAAAAGTCAACTGAACTTTGACCAGCCATAACTTTCACATACTTCATCACCAAGTCTCCACTCAAAGCTCATTTTGAAGGAAATTGAATTCTCTACAACTTTGTGTCTCACAAGACAAGCCCAAAAATGCTTCATTTGGAAGGTATGAGCTAAGACATTATAGGTCCTTTTGAAAGTCAACAAAAAGTCAACAACTTCAAAAGGGCATAACTTGAGATTGGTAAATGATATGGACATGAAACCAGTGGGGTTGTTTAGAGGACTCTTAAAGCTTTCCAAAATGTCCAAGAACGCCCTCATAGCATTAAAATTGAAGGATATGTGCCCTTGCAAAGTTGGGAAATTTTGAGTTGGTTTATGATGAAAAAGGGGGTCTAAAACCAATTTCTTCCAAATGGGCTTGCCAAATGATGACCCAATCCATACATTGACTTCATGCACGACCCAAACCATTAAAAATCAGAATTTTTATTATTTTATTTTTATTTATTTTAATTTAATTCATTAAAAATCATTTTAAATAAAAATAAAATATGAAAATGTAATATTTGATGGAGATTGAGTTTCTAGAAGATCTTAAATGATGATTGGAATTGAAGAGGAATGAAATCACAAGATTGGTCCAAAAATAGTAAGCCTTCATACAAGAATATTGGATTTTTAAGGCATGATCAATTTGAATCTTTTCATATCAAAATTTCCACACAACCATTCAATGTTATGACCTAAATTCATTTACCTATAAGTACTAAACACAACTCAATCACCAAGACACAAATTTTCTGCCTCCCAAGAGTAAGTTTCATAAACCAAAAAACCTCTCAAAAACTCACATTCGGTTTCAATCTTCCAGGACATTTGAAGGTAATTTGAGAACACAGCCATGATCCTTGGACCTCATTGAGTGGAAACCAACACTTATTTGCATCCAAAACACTCCATAATGCATGAACCGAATCATCCATGTGCTTCATATATTTTTTTCAAATCATCATATTTACTTATTGATAATGAATTTTAATGATATATTGATGTTTGTTATTGGCTATAGATGAAGTCTGGATAGTTTGGTGAAGAGTTATGGCCGAATCATGAGTATACCATGTTTAGGGTTTAAAGCTCTAAATTAGGGTTCTTCAATTTACACAATATAAATGAATTTGGTTGACATAATTGGATTGTACAGGTTGCAAGGAAGTTAAAGATGTTTTTAATTTGATAAAATTGTGCTGTTTGAATAGTGTTTGATGTTCGCAGGTTGTATTGGTAGGAATAATCGCAGAAAAAGTTGTAGATAAATTCGCAGGAAAACCTGCGAACCCAAGGTTGAAGATGAAGATCTTCGCGCGCTTCAGATTTTTGAATTTTGATTTGTATATTTATTGTGTTGTTTGTATATTATTTCATAGGATGATAAGTGGCCTGGTGGTTGGTACGCGCATGAAAGAAGCTAAGGACCCTGGTGGTATGGCATGGGTGTTGTCAAGCAAGGCATCCTGGGTTCAATTCCTAGCCAGGAAAGTTTCAATTTTTTTTTTATTATTTCATTGTTTTTTTAATTATATTATAATCATCTAAATGTTTTCTAATTCAAAACTTAGTTTTTTATAATTATACATTTAAAATTAAAAACATGTATATAATAATAATTAGATTTATATTTTGTTGTATATAAAATTTAATTTATTTTTGCAACCTCTAATTTAATCATAATATCTTTTTTAAAACCCTAATGCAATTTTATAAATTATTAAATCCTAATTATTTTCAAAACCCTAAAATATTTTTCTAAAAAAAAACCTAATTGTAATTCTTGTTTATATTTTAATTAGTGAATAAAATTTTATTATAATCTTTAAATTTGTAAATATAATTGTATGATCATATCTTCATTCATGTATCTATCTTATTAAATTTTGTAAATATAATCATAATTGATCCTATTTTTATAATATGTAAATATGACCTACATTGTTTATAATTTAAAATTTTGTACATAAAATCTAAAAATTAAAATGTTTAATTTATTTTTTTTTATAATATGTAAATATTCTATAATTGTTTATAATCTAGTTATGTATGTAAATAATTTTTTTAACATATGTTTAAAAAATAATAATTAAAACTTGTTAATTTAATATAATTTATTTTCATAATATGTTAACTTAATTTTTATAGCATTTAAGACTTTATGATAATTAATTGTTTATATTTTCTTCTTAATCTTAAATAATAATTGTTCATAAAAATTTGATCTTGTAATTATTATGCTAATATTCTTATTTATTTTATCATTAATGCTATTTATTTTCATATCTATTTTATTATTACTAACCCCATTTAGATATATTGTGATTTATTATTATCATTATTACTAACCCCATTGTGATTTATTATTATTATTATTATTATTATTTCACTAACCCAATTATTATTATTATTATTTATTTTTGCTTATTTTGCTTTAATTATTATTATCATGTAATGGTTCCTTTGATGTAATATTTAGTAGTAATGTTTAAATATTTATTTTATGCCATGGTTAGTAAAGTAGGGAGTGTAACATGTTTGTATGTTTAAAATTAATTTAGATCACTTTAATTAAAGATAAATAATATTGAACACTCACACACGTAAGTCGATTTTTTAATCGCCATCTCACCTTTCTAAGGCTATCCCTCATTGTTGCCTAATCATAAGGTCAAGTGGGGTGTATAAAGCAAGTCCCTTAAAAGAAAAATCATCAAGTCCCTAATGGTTGCCTTTAAAGATCAAGTCCCTTTTCGAATAATGATGATAGTCCCTCCTAAATGCTTAATACACCTCACAGTTGCCTTCATAAAAACAGATGTCCCTCACATGTCCCTTACATCCAAGGTAATGACTACCTATTCCTTAATAATAGGGATAGTCTTACCACTTAAAGGATAAAGAACAGAAAGACTTAAACTTTAGGGTAGGTTCCTCTTATGTACTTGCTCACTTCATTCAAAACTTTTCAAACTTTTCACAATTTCAAACAAATTTTCAAAAACAAGTTTTTACGCATCCGTACATGGATCATTATTAACTATTATGAAAATTTTCTATTCACACACTTCACATTTTCAAAAACAATTCAAAAGTGAGCTAAGTAACTAAGAGCCCATGGATAACCATGGATGTAAAGGGTGCTAACACCTTCCCTTTACATAACCTACCCCCGGACCCAAAAATATCTCTTAAGGTCTTTCCTGTTCTTTTATACCCTTTCCTTTTGGATAAAATAAAAGTCGGTGGCGACTCTTGCTATCCGCAACATAACTAAAGTCAGTTCTCCCACCGTGTTACAGAACTGGAGACTCTGCTGGGGATTTAAATTTAAGAGGGGTACCCTTAGGAATTAGATCACTTTAACTTGTTTGCCTTGTTTGCTTTATATTATCTTGTTGGGGTGCTCTTATGTGTGAAAGGTCCTAACCCGGATCTAGTGTACCATAGGTAAATGGCAATAGACCAAGGAAACTGTACGACGTATATCGATATGGTTGATCTGGTGGCCATAGTTAGTGTGACTTCTTGGTTGGTGCTTATGTTCCTTAAGTCAAGTTGAGGATAATATGAGGCTGCCATATGTTGTCAATGCACTATCTAACTTTTAGAACCCTAGTTATCCCATCTTGGCCCTTTAGAAAGTAGTGAGATAACCGGCTTTGGTGAAGACTGAAGTTGGTTGATACTCGATACTACGCTCATTGAGATTCTAAACTTGGAGGGTTTTGGTTGGCAAGTAAGTTGCCTACTGAACAACCACCCTTGTGAAGGATCAATGATATTGAGATCCCTTAGAACATGGTTACTTTTGTAGGACAGGATGAACCATCTAACTTCAGGGGAGGGTACTTACCTTTGAACCTCATGCAAGCCTTTAAACCTAGGGCTATTGTGTGACTTGTTTGTGGGTGCCACATGTTTGTGATTGAGCATAACATCATGACATCATCATGCATCATAAGCATAGCATTTTCACTAACCATTTCAAGGACCAAAGGATTTATCTTTGTTCTTTGTTGCAGGTCATGGCTTCTGCTCGTAGAAACACCATCAGGATCAACTTTGTAGACATACCTCCTAAGCTTAAGGAGTTGGTTTCTCAAGTGTCTGATCACTCCCAGTTCATCAAGAGACATGGTCAGCTACTGGATCTAGTTACTTCAGGGTTCAATGAAGACATGATGAGTGTGCTATTTCAGTTCTTTGACCCTAAGCACCATTGCTTTACATTCCCCGACTATCAGCTGGTTCCAACCATGGAGGAGTTCTCTAAACTTCTGGGAATACCTGTTCTTGATCAAAGACCCTTCACAGGCTTGAAGAAGGAGCTTAAACCAGAGGTTATTGCTGCAGCTCTACATCTGAAGAAGTCTGACATTGTTCTAGAAACGAGAAGCGGAGTTAAGGGTATTCTTGCTAAGGTATTGATAGAGAAGGCTCAAGTGTTCTTGAAAGCTATGAGCTATGATGCTTTTGAGGAGATTTTAGCCTTGTTGATTTATGGCTTAGTATTGTTCCCCAATCCAGATCAGTTCATAGACGTTCATGCCATCAACATATTTCTGAGCCACAATCCAGTGCCTACATTGCTTGGAGACATCCTACATTCTCTTCATACTCGTACTACGAAGGCACGAGGAACTTTGATGTGTTGCATACCTTTGCTATCTAGGTGGTTTATTTCTCACCTTCCTCGCTCAGTAATGAAGAATGAACAAGGGTTCAGGTGGTCCAAAAGGATCATGTCACTCTCGCATTCAGATATTCATTGGTGCTCCAGATCTATGGAGAATGTCACTATCATTGACCGTTGTGGGGAGTTTCCTAATGTGCCACTTCTAGGCATAAGAGGAGGCATTACCTACAACCCCTCTCTAGCTCTACGACAGTTTGGTTACGCTCGGAGTGATGGTCCACATGACATGTTGATTCAGGGCATTGTGTTTGACTACGACAACGATCTTCAAGGTTACCGTCAGAGATTCATACGAGCATGGGGAAAAGTGAACAAGGTTGAAAGCAAGACTCTGGAGCCTAAGTATACTATTCCTATGGAAGCTTATCTCAGATGGGTGCGATCTCGTGCTCAGACTCTCATGATGCCATATCCTGCTATCCTGCCAGTTACCATGGAACCTGTTGCTGAAGGAGACACTGCTTATACCATCCTTCACCCAGACATGCCTACTGACATGGAAGACTTACAGAGATCTTGGATCCAGTTGAAGGAGCAAAGGGATACTTTCGAGGCTCATTACAAAGCAAGCCAAGAAAGAATCCTAGAACTAACAAAGCAACTTCACGAGGAACGGAATCTCAACTCATACCTCAACACGAAGAGGAAACGTCCATGGGAGACTTAAAACCCCATCTCTTGTATTTATTGCACTTCACTTTGTAAGCCCAAGAGGCAAAACAAATTTATCACTAATAAAAGTTTACTTTTTGGTTGTTTAAACAGATTTAAATCCTGTAGTCCTTGAAAACATTGCATACGCATTCCATATCATTGCATCACAGGTTTATTGTGCACAGGTTTATTATCTTCTCGCTGTTTATTTCAGCAATGGCTCTTGAACAAACAGTCAAAGATCTCCAGGCTCAGAATGCCCAGTTCCAAGAGTTAATCCTGAACTTGTCCAAGGGGCAGGATGAATTGAAGACACTGCTGGCCAAGAAGAAGAATCCTGAGGACAACAAGGATGATCAGCTGAAACAACTACAAGCTGAGATGACAGGAATGAGGACCCAGATGAATGACCAGGTGGCTCTTAGTCAAAGTTTAGCTCAGGAGCAAGAAGAGCTAAGAACCTTTGTTCACAAACTTCAAAGTAGTGGAGTCAGGAATCTAATTTTCAGTCAACCTCCGTTAAAGCAAGCTGATTTGGTTGAAAGGAAGATGAGGATAAAAGAAGGTAAGAAACAGGTTGCCATTGATTGTTCTTCAGTTGAAGAAGAAAGACCTGATAAGGTTAATCCACCTCAACGCAAGAAATATAGAAGGCAGTTTATCAAGTTCAGCACTCCAATGTCACAAGTTCTGCAATGCTTGTTGGAGATGAAACTAATTTCCTTGAAAAATCCTCCTCAAAATCCTAAAACTTCCTCTCCTCGCTATAATCCCAAGGCAAGGTGTGGGTATCACTCCAACTGTCCTGGACATGATACTAATAGTTGTTGGACATTGAAGAAAAAGATCCAAGACCTGATTGACGAAGGAATCCTAGAGGTTACTCCAGAGGGTCAAGTTGAGTTCTACTATCATCCAGCAAACACCGAAGCTGCAAGACAAGTTGCCCAAGGTGGCAAGAAAGAAAGCCTACCTGTTCCTGTTGAAATATGGGGCACCTTGGGACATCCAAGTGGTAAATTTGATTTCATGGTGAAGTATACTGCTCCTCCAAGTTCACAGATTGCAATTGAGGACATTCAGCCAACTGGATGGGACAACATTTGAATTTTCATTTGTAACTTCTTTTATTTGTTTGAACACTCACTATTATGTTAAACTTTTGTTTTCATTAATGCATTGCATATGTTTGTCTTGAATTAATCCATTCGTTTCACTATATTTTGAACTATGCTTCATATTTCTATTTTGTGATATTTAACTCCTGATAAAGCTATAAGCCTGTAGAGGGAGGATGACGAAAACAATACCATAATCTTATGCAGTATGCTTTTGAACAGACTATGCTGACGATGTACAGGCATTGTTTCAATTCCTAAACAGTGAAGATATAAGGAAGTTAATCCCTAGTCAACCCTTTTGAGCCTATGAAGTAGGAGTTTTTTATTCTCACAAATTAAAACCCTTATTCATAACCTGGGGCAGGGTAGTTACTCAGTTAACTCAAAATATGCCAATTATATGTGTTGTACACAACTAATGATGGTTCTCTGTAATCATGAAACCTAACAGTCAATATCCAGCAAAAGAACAATTCACTAAGTCAAAACCTATGAAGGAGACTTAGTAGAACATTAAGACATCCCGCTGACTGTAACCTTGAAATAAGCAGTTCAGGCAAAAAGAAGGGATAATAAAAAAAAAGAAAAAAAAAAGAGGTCACTATGAATCCTCAACAAAGAAAGATGACTGAATGTTCAAATAAATGTTGGGTTTCTGAACCATCACAAATGTCAGTGTTACAATTCCAAACTGCTATGGAACTTCAATGCATGAGTTAACTAAGCATAGGACTGAAGAACATCATGGAGATTGGGTTGAGTACAAATAAAATTTGAGCCTTTATCCTTTGTTTCTTAAACCATGAACCAGGCCACGTTATAACCCTCTAAAAGTCCTAACTGAAGCATGGTTAGTTCGAAAGCGTACTGTTACAAAAAGGTATCCTGACTCCTTTAGGGCTTATTATAAAACTTGAGTTAATATCACAGTTTTCACAAAAAAAAAAACAGTTTTTCTAAAATAAATTGTTTCAAAACTTCAAGACAGACATAAGCATTGCATTTTTGAATATATTTGTTTGCATATACCTGAGTGTTTGACAAATGAAGAAGCTTACAGGATGAATGTTCAATGAACCAAAGTCCTTCCGATAAACAAAGTTGCTTCCTGGATCAAAGTCCATGTATACAAAGGGGCATAGTCATTATCTCCCAATCAAGGAGGCAGGCCATGATACTTCCTAACTCATTTGGGGCAATCAGGACAAGATTCAACTATGTTTAAGCAGCCAGAGGCAGATCTCCTCATCTATCTGAAGTGCCAAGGGTAACATTACAAAGTTCATAATGCCAAGGGCATAGTCACTGTTTCCCAGTCAAGAGGCATACCAAGTTACTGTTCAATTCAGTTGGGGCAATTAGGTCCAGACTCAGTCGTGCTTAATAGCCAGGGGCATTTTTCCTCATACAGGTGAATTACCAAAGGTGACATGACAGAGTTCACAATGCCAGGGGCATATGCTTATGAGGCATTCTGCTGGTTTCTCTTGAGGTAGCTCATTACAGATACTTCCATTATGGGACAATTCATCCTCAACCAAGGGGCAATGCTTTCTCTTCAAATCTAATACCTGGAGCATATATGGTCCATTACAGTTTGAAGACATATTCCTCTCATTGTATTACCTTGATTCTCAGCTGAAACCATGATGGAAATTAATTGTCTATGCCAGTAGTATCAGATGGTGTCAGTATCATGTCTTCAGATCCAGCTATGAGGATTTCTGGGAAGGTACTCAGGAAAGTTAAAGAATTTCAGGAGCTATAGATCCAATTGGCTGTACACTCTCGAAGTTGAAACAATTCTGCTTTCAAAATCAGCTTTACTTTTCCCTCTGAGTCCAGATTTACTTTTACCCTAGCAAAAACGTCCATTGGTTGTGATTGAATGTATTATGCTTTTGAATATGATTGATGTTTACCAGAAAGGCATGAAAATGCAGTAATGGTAGTTGCTAATGACGAACGAGGGAAGGGTTCCAACAAAGCTTCACCAGGTTCATCTCTACAAGATAGTTACAAATCCTCAGTAGGACAAATCCATCTTTATAAAGTCACATATCCCCTGGAATTTATATCCATCTCTTTTATCCTCATACGGATATTCGGGAATTTACTTTCCAATAAGGGTACGACAAACGAAGACGGGATGTTATACTTATCCTACTATCAAACGAAGACGAAGGTTATGTATACCTTACTATCCCCAGCAGACGGGAGGTTATATATACTTTGCTATCCCCAGCAAACGGGATGTTATATATACCTTATTATCCCCAGCAGACGGGAGTTTATATATGTCTTATTATCAAACAAGACGGGAACGAATTCCTCATATTCTTCAGCAACAAATCGGGATTTATTTTCCCTGGCTAGCAGTTGCTATACGAAGACATCCAGACTCTTCCAGCAGCATCATATCATGCATACATCATTTACATCATACCATAACATACATATCCATAAATGCATAATACATTTACTTAGGTGCATCATACTATGCATGCATACATATAACATAAACTAACATTCTCCTTGCAGGATAGTTACATGCAGATAAAACAGCATCAACAATTTATAACAGGTCAGAAATGATCCATACACTACTCAAGATGTCCTCGAATAGCAGGAAAACGGTCTGTAAAAAGATCCATTCCCTGGTTCAAGACATCTTTCAGAAGAACAAATCCTGACGTTCTTTTGACCCTTAAGAGCAAATCCTGACGCTCTTTTGGCCCCTTGTTCAAGACTTTTTCAGAAGAACAAATCCTGACGTTCTTTTGACCCTTAAGAGCAAATCCTGACGCTCTTTTGGCCCCTTGTTCAAGACTTTTTCAGAAGAACAAATCCTGACGTTCTTTTGACCCTTAAGAGCAAATCCTGACGCTCTTTTGGCCCCTTGTTCAAGACTTTTTCAGAAGAACAAATCCTGACGTTCTTTTGACCCTTAAGAGCAAATCCTGACGCTCTTTTGGCCCCTTGTTCAAGATACTTTTTCAGAAGAACAAATCCTGACGTTCTTTTGACCCTTAAGAACAAATCCTGACGTTCTTTTGGCCCCTTGAATAGCAGGAAAACGGTCTATACAAAGATCCATTCCCTGGTTCAAGATATCTTTCAGAAGAACAAATCCTGACGTTCTTTTGGCCCTTGAATAGCAGGCAAACGGTCTGCAAAAAGATCCATTCCCTGGTTCAAGATTTTTTTCAGAAGAACAAATCCTGACGTTCTTTTGACCTTGGAGAGTAGGCAAACGGTCTGTAAAAAGATCTATTCCCTAATCCAAGATATTTCCAGAAAAGATAATCGTCACGAAGATTTATTTCTACTAGTCTATTCAACAAATTCAAATTATAAACGATTCAGAGACGGCCTATACGAAGACCTAGTACTGAGATCCAGTATCAACACAAAACTATCATCACATCCAGTTCTTTAGATGGCATCTCTAAGCCCATCTCCAGTTCTTCCAAGTGGCATCTTTAAGCCCACTCAATCATATTCAACTAGCCATCTGTATCACTTCATGCACTGGTGAGTGCAAATTTTTGGGCTTTTGTGTTCAATCCCCTTCAACCTTCCAGGTCATGACTGGCAAATATACCAATCTAACCCCTCAGGTTTCAGAAAATTGAACAGGGGCAGCTGTTGCACCCCAAAATTTGCCCTCACAATACAAGACTTTGTGTTCTCTGAAGGTTCACAAGGTTCACAAGCTTCTCAACATTTACAAGACCTTTCATGAGGTTCATGAAGTCTACAAGTCACTTTATGAGGTTCACAAGGTTCACAAGATTCACAATGCTTTCAAGACCTTTCATGAGGTTCATGAAGTTTACAGGTCACTTCATGAAGGTTCACAAGGTTCACAAGATTCACAATACCTCCCATGAGGTTCACAAGACATTTTATGATGGTTCACAAGGTTCACAAAGTTCATAATTGGTCAGAAGAGTTGACAATTCCCTCAGACAATGCACCTCCTAAGCAGTGCATCCAAAACTAGGGTTTTAACTTTAATCAGGCTAAATGAACTTCCAAGACTTCAAGTGAGCTTCATAACATCTTATATGTGTGTAAGAACCCCCATGACAAGTTTCAAGACTTTTCTCAAAAGTTTGCTCAGTCAGATGATCAGATAAGTCAAAATAAGTCAATGCAGTTAAAAAGTCAAACTGAGGTCAACTATGGTCAAACCAAAGTCAAACTTCATGATTTTTTGCCAACATAAAGTATATGAAGTAAAATTCATCATTTGATCAAGGGTTGATCATGATTCATCAAGGAGATTTCAGATCATCAAGAATCAGGAGTTTCTAAGTTAGGGTTTCCTCAGTAAAAGTCAACTGAACTTTGACCAGCCATAACTTTCACATAATTCATCACCAAGTCTCCACTCAAAGCTAATTTTGAAGGAAATTGAATTCTCTACAACTTTGTGTCTCACAAGACAAGCCCAAAAATGCTTCATTTGGAAGGTATGAGCTAAGACATTATAGGTCCTTTTGAAAGTCAACAAAAAGTCAACAACTTCAAAAGGGCATAACTTGAGATTGGTAAATGATATGGACATGAAACCAGTGGGGTTGTTTAGAGGACTCTTAAAGCTTTCCAAAATGTCCAAGAACACCCTCATAGCATTAAAATTGAAGGATATGTGCCCTTGCAAAGTTGGGAAATTTTGAGTTGGTTTATGATGAAAAAGGGGGTCTAAAACCAATTTCTTCCAAATGGGCTTGCCAAATGATGACCCAATCCATACATTGACTTCATGCACGACCCAAACCATTAAAAATCAGAATTTTTATTATTTTATTTTTATTTATTTTGATTTAATTCATTAAAAATCATTTTAAATAAAAATAAAATATGAAAATGTAATATTTGATGGAGATTGAGTTTCTAGAAGATCTTAAATGATGATTGGAATTGAAGAGGAATGAAATCACAAGATTGGTCCAAAAATAGTAAGCCTTCATACAAGAATATTGGATTTTTAAGGCATGATCAATTTGAATCTTTTCATATCAAAATTTCCACACAACCATTCAATGTTATGACCTAAATTCATTTACCTATAAGTACTAAACACAACTCAATCACCAAGACACAAATTTTCTGCCTCCCAAGAGTAAGTTTCATAAACCAAAAAACCTCTCAAAAACTCACATTCGGTTTCAATCTTCCAGGACATTTGAAGGTAATTTGAGAACACAGCCATGATCCTTGGACCTCATTGAGTGGAAACCAACACTTATTTGCATCCAAAACACTCCATAATGCATGAACCGAATCATCCATGTGCTTCATATATTTTTTTCAAATCATCATATTTACTTATTGATAATGAATTTTAATGATATATTGATGTTTGTTATTGGCTATAGATGAAGTCTGGATAGTTTGGTGAAGAGTTATGGCCGAATCATGAGTATACCATGTTTAGGGTTTAAAGCTCTAAATTAGGGTTCTTCAATTTACACAATATAAATGAATTTGGTTGACATAATTGGATTGTACAGGTTGCAAGGAAGTTAAAGATGTTTTTAATTTGATAAAATTGTGCTGTTTGAATAGTGTTTGATGTTCGCAGGTTGTATTGGTAGGAATAATCGCAGAAAAAGTTGTAGATAAATTCGCAGGAAAACCTGCGAACCCAAGGTTGAAGATGAAGATCTTCGCGCGCTTCAGATTTTTGAATTTTGATTTGTATATTTATTGTGTTGTTTGTATATTATTTCATAGGATGATAAGTGGCCTGGTGGTTGGTACGCGCATGAAAGAAGCTAAGGACCCTGGTGGTATGGCATGGGTGTTGTCAAGCAAGGCATCCTGGGTTCAATTCCCAGCCACGAAAGTTTCAATTTTTTTTTTATTATTTCATTGTTTTTTTAATTATATTATAATCATGTAAATGTTTTCTAATTCAAAACTTAGTTTTTTATAATTATACATTTAAAATTAAAAACATGTATATAATAATAATTAGATTTATATTTTGTTGTATATAAAATTTAATTTATTTTTGCAAACTCTAATTTAATCATAATATCTTTTTTAAAACCCTAATGCAATTTTATAAATTATTAAATCCTAATTATTTTCAAAACCCTAAAATATTTTTCTAAAAAAAAACCTAATTGTAATTCTTGTTTATATTTTAATTAGTGAATAAAATTTTATTATAATCTTTAAATTTGTAAATATAATTGTATGATCATATCTTCATTCATGTATCTATCTTATTAAATTTTGTAAATATAATCATAATTGATCCTATTTTTATAATATGTAAATATGACCTACATTGTTTATAATTTAAAATTTTGTACATAAAATCTAAAAATTAAAATGTTTAATTTTTTTTTTTTTTTATAATATGTAAATATTCTATAATTGTTTATAATCTAGTTATGTATGTAAATAATTTTTTTAACATATGTTTAAAAAATAATAATTAAAACTTGTTAATTTAATATAATTTATTTTCATAATATGTTAACTTAATTTTTATAGCATTTAAGACTTTATGATAATTAATTGTTTATATTTTCTTCTTAATCTTAAATAATAATTGTTCATAAAAATTTGATCTTGTAATTATTATGCTAATATTCTTATTTATTTTATCATTAATGCTATTTATTTTCATATCTATTTTATTATTACTAACCCCATTTAGATATATTGTGATTTATTATTATCATTATTACTAACCCCATTGTGATTTATTATTATTATTATTATTATTTCACTAACCCAATTATTATTATTATTATTTATTTTTGCTTATTTTGCTTTAATTATTATTATCATGTAATGGTTCCTTTGATGTAATATTTAGTAGTAATGTTTAAATATTTATTTTATGCCATGGTTAGTAAAGTAGGGAGTGTAACATGTTTGTATGTTTAAAATTAATTTAGATCACTTTAATTAAAGATAAATAATATTGAACACTCACACACGTAAGTCGATTTTTTAATCGCCATCTCACCTTTCTAAGGCTATCCCTCATTGTTGCCTAATCATAAGGTCAAGTGGGGTGTATAAAGCAAGTCCCTTAAAAGAAAAATCATCAAGTCCCTAATGGTTGCCTTTAAAGATCAAGTCTCTTTTCGAATAATGATGATAGTCCCTCCTAAATGCTTAATACACCTCACAGTTGCCTTCATAAAAACAGATGTCCCTCACATGTCCCTTACATCCAAGGTAATGACTACCTATTCCTTAATAATAGGGATAGTCTTACCACTTAAAGGATAAAGAACAGAAAGACTTAAACTTTAGGGTAGGTTCCTCTTATGTACTTGCTCACTTCATTCAAAACTTTTCAAACTTTTCACAATTTCAAACAAGTTTTTACGCATCCGTACATGGATCATTATTAACTATTATGAAAATTTTCTATTCACACACTTCACATTTTCAAAAACAATTCAAAAGTGAGCTAAGTAACTAAGAGCCCATGGATAACCATGGATGTAAAGGGTGCTAACACCTTCCCTTTACATAACCTACCCCCCGAACCCAAAAATATCTCTTAAGGTCTTTCCTGTTCTTTTATACCCTTTCCTTTTGGATAAAATAAAAGTCGGTGGCGACTCTTGCTATCCGCAACATAACTAAAGTCAGTTCTCCCACCGTGTTACAACCTCTAACTTCCTTCTCAGTACGGGGAGTTGGCATCTCTCGTATAGCTTTCACTTTTGCAGGATCTACTTCAATACCTTTTCCACTGACAATGAAACCCAGGAGTTTACCAGACCTAACTCCAAAAGTACACTTGTTTGGGTTCAATCTCAACTTGTATTTCTTCAACCTTTCAAACAACTTATGCAGATGATCAAGATGTTGTTCTTCATTCTGGGACCTGGCTATCATATCATCCACATACACCTCTATCTCATGATGAATCATATCGTGAAACAAAGCCACCATAGCACGCTGATATGTTGCCCCGGCATTCTTCATACCAAATGGCATTACTTTATAACAAAAAGTGCCCCACTGTGTAACAAATGTCGTCTTCTCCATATCTTCAGGTGCCATTTTGATCTGATTATAACCAGAGAAACCATCCATAAAAGAGAATACCTTATGCTGAGCAGTGTTGTCTACCAGAACATCAATATGAGGAAGTGGAAAGTCATCTTTGGGGCTGGCCTTGTTCAAATCTCTGTAGTCTACACACATACGTACCTTACCATCTTTCTTAGGTACCGGTACCACATTTGCAACCCACTGAGGATAAGAAGTCACATCTAAGAACCCTGCATTAAACTGTTTCATTACCTCTGCCTTAATCTTCTCTGACATTTCAGGACGCATGCGACGAACCTTCTGCTTCTTTGGACGACAATCTTCTTTTACTGGTAAACGGTGAACCACAATGTCTGTATCCAACCCTGGCATATCTTCGTAGGACCAAGCAAAGATCTCCACATAGTCTCGTAGCATCTGAATCAATTTGCTCTTGACACTATCCTCTAATTCATCCCTTATCTTGACCTCTTTCCTGTTTTCTTCAGTTCCCAAATTCACAACTTCGACTGGCTCTTCATGTGGCTGTATAGCTTTCTCTTCTTGTTATAACAACCTAGCAAGCTCTACAGGTACTTTACAATCGTCCTCATTTCCATCTTCAGCTTGATAGATCAGATTCTCGAAATTATAATTGGCAATAGTAGAACTGTTATCGACAGGATCCAGAGTGGATAAGGATCTGCATTTTAGTGATGTGGGTGTGTGTAAGAACACATAGCTGATAAAACAAAAATAAAAGAAAAGAAAGACAAGGAACATAATATTTACGAAAACGAAACGTCCACTGATTTTTATTGAATGAAGTATGCAAATGAAATGACATCCCGTAATAAGCACACCATTGTGCCCCGGGTAAGGCACAAGGCTTGAAGAGTTCAATTGCTCAAAAATTACAAACTTTAAAAGTAACAACACAGTAATAGTATTTACTCCTGACTAAAGGAGATAAGAATAACATCTTCAGCCTTCCAGTTATTGAGCCCACCACCGACAGTAGGAAAAATCCAAGCATCCAAGTTGTAGTCTTCATCATAGTCACCCACAGCATTGATCTGATTCTTCATAATCCCCTGATTGGTGATACGAACAGCACGAGCACGACGAACAGCCTTCTGGGACTCTTCATCCACCACAGCTCTAGCATCTTTGAAGGAGGCCATTGTTGGAGGTACTCTGGTGACCACGGGAACTTTCTTGACAACAGGAGGAGCTTCATAATTGTTAACAACCCAAGGAACTACTTCGAATGTCTGACATGGAGTTTCAACATATTCACCTTCCACTTCAAGATATTTGAAGGTGTTCACATGGCTAACTATATATCCTTCCTCTCCGTACACAGTGACAACTTTCCCTTCTACCGGATATCTCAGCTTCTGATGTAAGGTGGAGGTTACAGCACCTGCCCCATGGATCCAGGGACGCCCAAGCAAACAAGAATACGAAGGACGAATATCCATCACATAAAAAGTAGCATTGAAGACCTGAGAACCTACTTTTATTGGGAGATCAATTTCTCCATGCACCACTCTTCTCGATCCATCAAAAGCCTTCACCACTATATTACTGGGCTTCAACACAGCATCTTCAGGACTAAGCTTATTCAGAACTTCTTTAGGCAACACATTCAACGAGGAACCATTGTCTATTAGCACATGTGACAGGGTAGTGCCCCTTCATTCAATAGAGATATGTAGAGCCCTATTATGATCCCTCTTGGCCGGAGTCAAATCAGCATCGGAGAAACCTAACCCATTATCATAGGTCAAGTGTGCAACACAATTTTCAAACTGGTCTACAGAAATCTCATTTGGCACGTGAGCCGTCTTCAAAAACTTGATCAAGGCTTTGGCATGAGCCTCAGAACACAACAATAAAGACAACATAGAAATCTTGGAGGGAGTATGCCCCAATTGATCCACAATGTCATAATCACTCTTGCGAATGATTTTCAATACTTCTTCCATCTGCTTAGCAAGATCATCAGCAGCTGGCACATCAGTTTGTATAGATTCAATAACAGGACCTTTGCCCCGAGCATCAGCAGTAGAGGTAGTAACTGGAGTAACTGTATCCTTGGAAGTGACTGGAGGAGAGAAAACTCTTCCACTTCGTGTGATCTTACTAGATCCAGCAATATTGTCAACATCAAGGTTTCTATCAGCAACAGGTGTCTCAGCTAAAGGTTCCTGCTTAACACCATGAATATAAACATCGGAGCCGTAATGCCAAGGCACAGCTTTATCAGAAGTGTACGGAATAGGACCAGGAGTGGTAATGATCATAGGAGCCACTCTAGCTTCAGCAACAATCTTCACACGGCCTTCAGCAGTAATCTTAATTGGACCCTTATGAGTGATTTTGACAGGACCCTTGGAAGTAATCCTCACCGGCACTTTATCAACCATATTCACCTCTTCAATCTTCGCACCTTTAGTTATGTGATCAACCATACTTTCCACAGAAGGTGGTGTCCTCTCAAACACTATGGTGTAATTATTCATGAGGCGTTGAATTTCGTCCTTCAACCTCCAACAGCTATCCGGCTTATAGGTACAATATAAACAATCTTCACGACAACCTGGAAAAAACCCAGCTTGTACCAACTTCTTCTTAATAACAGACATGGTTTAGTCAACTCTGCAACTGAGGAAATATGTGAATCTTCATCAATGGCATTGACAGTCTTCTCATGATTTGGCCTGGGAGCAGTAATCACATTTGGAGTACCCGGAGGGTCAAACTCAATCTCTCCAGCATCGATCATATCCTGAATCTTATTCTTCAATACCCAGCAACTATTGGTATCATGTCCCTGACAATTTGAATGATATGCACATCGTGCATTAGGATTGTACCTGGGAGAGGTAACATTGGGATTCTGAGGAGGATCCCTCAAAGTGATAAGTTCACCCTTCAACAAGTGTTCCAAGGCTTGGGCCAGTGACATGTTGATCTTAGTGAACTGTCTTCTAGCCCTCTGTTGATTTCCCTGTGGCTGCTCTGGTGTTGTAGGAGTTGGATTGGAGATATGAACTGCACTCACAGACTGATGTCTCCTATTACGATCAGGTTGACCATAAACAACATTTGACTCTTTCTTCCCACTGGGAGGCTTCTTTGTAGTACTGGATGAAGAAGCACCCATTTGGATCTTGCCACTCCTTATACCACTTTCTACGCGCTCTCCTGTCATTATCAACTCAGTGAAGCCAGATGATGAGCTTCCAATAAGATGACTATAAAAAGGACCATTCAGCGTACACATGAACATATCCACTAACTCCCTGTCAGTTAGAGGGGGTTGCACTCTTCCAGCCAAGTCTCTCCACTTCTGGGCATACTCCTTGAAATTTTCTTTAGCACCCATAGACATGCTCTGTAGTTGCATGCGAGTAGGAGCTAGATCAGCATTGTATTGATATTGCTTATAAAAGGCTTCAGCAAGATCATTCCAATCACGGATGTTGACACTCTTCAACTGATAGTACCATTCCAATTGAGCTCCAGATAAGCTCTCTTGGAAGAAATGGATCCACAACTTTTTATCAGCAGTATGGGGTTGGATTCTCCGGACATAGGACCTCAGATGCAGCTTGGGACACGAGACACCATCATAAACTACGAAAGTAGGAACCTTGAAACTAATGGGTATGACTACCCCAGATATCAAACTCAGGTCTTCAAAATCCAACCCAGAAGACTTTTGCAATTCCATAGCATCCATTCTATCCACCAGCATCTTGAACTTATCTTCATTAGGCTCATGATAGTAGTTAGCTTCAGAATCAGAGTCCCCCCATTGTATTGTGGAGACTGCCTCCCTCTTTCTCAGACTCTTCAGACTCATAATCTTCAACCTGTCCTTTGGTCTTGACAGGACCTCTGGACCTTCTTCCCATATTGATCAGGCCACCTGACCTTCTAGTCTTCTTAGTCTTCTTGGCCAGCAGTGTCTTCAATTCATCCTGCCCCTTGGACAAGTTCAGGATCAGCTCTTGGAACTGAGCATTTTGTGCCTGGAGATCTTTAACTGTTTGTTCAAGAGCCATTGCTGAAATAAACAGCGAGAAGATAAGAAACCTGTATATAAGAAACCTGTGATGCAATGATATGGTATGTATTAATGCGTATGCAATGTTTTCAAGGACCGCAAGATTTAAATTTGTTTAAACAATCAAGAAAGTAAACTTTTATTAGTAATAAATTTGTTTTCCCCTTGGGCTTACAAAATGAAATGAAATAAATACAAAAGATGGGGTTTTAAGTCTCCCATGGACGTTTCCTCTTTGTGTTGAGGTATGAGTTGAGATTCCGCTCCTCGTGAAGTTGCTTTGTTAGCTCCAGGATTCTTTCTTGACTTGCTTTGTAATGAGCCTCGAAAGTATCCCTTTGCTCCTTCAACTGGATCCAGGATCTCTGTAAGTCTTCCATGTCAGTAGGCATGTCTGGGTGAAGGATGGTATACGAAGTATCTCCTTCAGCAACAGGCTCCATAGTAACTGGCAGAATGGCAGGATATGGCATCATAAGAGTCTGAGCACGAGCTCGTACCCATCTGAGGTAAGCTTCCATAGGAATAGTGTACTTAGGCTCCAGAGTCTTGCTGTCAACCTTGTTCACTTTTCCCCATGCTCGTATGAATCTTTGACGGTAACCTTGTAGATCGTTGTCGTAGTCAAACACAATACCCTGAATCAACATGTCATGTGGACCATCACTCCGAGCGTAACCAAACTGTCGTAAAGCTAAGGAAGGGTTGTAGGTAATGCCTCCTCTTATGCCTAGAAGTGGCACATTAGGAAACTCCCCACAACGGTCAATGATAGTAACACTCTCCATAGATCTAGAGCACCAATGAATATCTGAATGAGAGAGTGACATGATCCTTTTAGACCACCTGAACCCTTGTTCATTCTTCATCACTGAGCGAGGAAGGTGAGAAATAAACCACCTAGATAGCAAAGGTATGCAACACATCAGAGTTCCTCGTGCCTTTGTAGTATGAGTATGAAGAGAGTGCAGGATGTCCCCAAGTAATGTAGGCACTGGATTACGAGTCAGAAATATGTTGATGGCGTGAACGTCTATGAACTGATCTGGATTGGGGAACAATACTAAGCCATAAATCAACAAGGCTAAAATCTCCTCAAAAGCATCATAGCTCATAGCCTTCAAGAACACTTGAGCCTTCTCTATCAACACCTTAGCAAGAATACCCTTAACTCCGCTTCTCGTCTCTAGAACAATGTCTGACTTCTTCAGATGTAGAGCTGCAGCAATAACCTCAGGTTTAGGCTCTTTTTCCAAGCCTGTGAATGGTTTCTGATCAAGTACAGGTATACCCAGAAGTTTAGAGAACTCTTCCATTGTAGGAACCAGCTGGAAGTCGGGGAATGTGAAGCAATGGTGCTTAGGATCAAAGAACTGAAACAACACACTCATCATGTCTTCATTGAACCCTGAAGTGACTAGATCCAATAGGTGACCATGTCTCTTGATGAACTGAGAGTTTTCAGACACTTGAGAAACCAACTCCTTAAGCTTAGGAGGTATGCCTACAAAGTTGATCCTGATAGTGTTTCTATGAGCAGAAGCCATGACCTGCAACAAAGAACAAAGATAAATCCTTTGGTCCTTGAAATGGTTAGGTAAAATGCTATGCTTATGATGCATGATGATGTCATGATGTTATGCTCAATCACAAACATGTGACACACATAAACAAGTCACACAATAGCCCTAGGTTTAAAGGCTTGCATGAGGTTTAAAGGTAAGTACCCTCCCCTGAAGTTTAGATGGTTCATCCTGTCCTACAAAAGTAACCAGGTTCTAAGGGATCTCAATATCATTGATCCTTCACAAGGGTGGTTGTTCAGAAGGCAACTTACTTGCCAACCAAAACCCTCCAAGTTTAAGATCTCAATGAGTGTAGTATCGAGTATCAACCAACTTCAGTCTTCACCAAAGCCGGTTATCTCACTACTTTTCTAAAGGCCAAGATGGGATAACTAGGGTTCTAAAAGTTAGTTAGTGCATTGACAACATATGGCAGCCTCATATTATCCTCAACTTGACTTAAGGAACATAAGCACCAACCAAGAAGTCACACTAACTATGGCCACCAGATCAACCATATCGGTATACGCCGTACAGTTTCCTTGGTCTATTGCCATTTACCTAAGGTACACTAGATCCGGGTTAGGATCTTTCACACATAAGAGCACCCAACAGATAAGGATAAAGCAAACAAGGCAAGCAATTTTAAAGTGATCTAATTCCTAAGGGTACCCCTCTTTTATTAAATCCCCAGCAGAGTCGCCAGTTCTGTAACACGGTGGGAGAACTGACTTTAGTTAAATGTTGCGGATAGCAAGAGTCGCCACCGGCTTTTATTTTATCCAAAGGAAAGGCATAAAAGAACAGGAAAGACCTTTAAAAGATTTTTGGGTTCGGGGGGTAGGTTATGTAAAGGGAAGGTGTTAGCACCCTTTACATCCATGGTTATCCATGGGCTCTTAGTTACTTAGCTCACTTTAAAATGTTTTTGAGAAGTGTAGTGTGTGTTTAGAAATTTTCTTAAGTACTTTATAATGATCCATGTACGGATATATATAAAGCCTTTGTTTTGAAAATTGCTTGAAAAATGTGAAGTGTTTGAAATGTTTTTGAAAAAAGTGAGCAAGTACATAGGAGGAACCTACCCTAAGTTAAATCTTTTATGTTCTTAAATATCCTTTAAGTGGTAAGACTATCCCTATTATTGAGGAATAGGTAGTCATTACCTTGGATGTATGAGGGACATGTGAAGGGTCATCTGTTACTTAGGCAACTGTGAGGTGTATAAGCAATTCGAAGGGGCTTATCATCTTTATTCGAAAGGGACAAGATCATTACAAAGGCAACATTCGAAGGGACTTGATCTTTTTATCTGTTAAGGGACTAGATGATATAAGATAAGGGGCTTTGCTTTATACACCCTACTTGACCTTTTGTTTAAGCAACTTGAGAGGTAACCCTTAAGAAGTGAGATGGCGATCCAGGATCGACTTACGTGTGTGAGTGTATCAATTCAAATATTTATCTTGAGATTTAATGATCTAAATTCAATTTTTACATACAAACATATCTTGCACTCCCTATTTTACTAACCATAGCATTTAAAATTAAATATTAAAAATTACTACAACTATTACATATTGGATACAATTACATAATAATTAAAAATAATTAAAATAAATAAGCAAATAATAATAAATAAATAATTGGGTTAGAAATAATAATAATAAAATAAATAATCACATAAGAAGTAAATAAATAAATAAAGGGGGTTAGTAATAATAGAATAAATAAGAATAAGAATAATAATAAATAATAAATTAAAAGTTCAATTTTAAATGAATAATTATTTTTAAGGTTTTTTAATTAATAATAGAAATAAATGATAAATATTATATATTAACAAAATATGACTAATAGTCTAATTATTTTAATTTCATATACATATTATAAAAATATCTAATCAAAATTAAATAAGCATAAATTATATATACAAACTAAAATTAGGGTTTAATTATTTAGAAAAATACATTAGGATTTACTACTTAATTAAAATATAAGCAAAAATTATGAAATTAAAATAAACAAATAAATTAATATTTACAATTAGGGTTTATAAAAATATTATGTTTTATATGAAAATATTAGGGTTTATTAATTAATTAAGTTATTTACATATAATTACTATATTCAATAATAATTATAAACAAATTATAAAATAATGTACATAATTAAAATTTACAAATAAACAAACTTATAATATAATTAAGGTTTATAAAATATTAAGTTTTATGAAAATATTAAGGTTAACATAAATAATTTAGGGTTTATGATTATTTAGAAAAATAAGGTTTTATTTATTAATTTACAAAATAAATTTAATTATTCACAAATTATATATATTTAATAATATAGGCATACAAATTAATTTTCAATCATATATAATCCTATTATATTATTTTTTATTATAAACTATTTTAATTAAAATTAAAGAAATAGAAGAAATAGAAAACAATTAAAAGAAAATAATAAAAAACTTACCTGCTGGAGCCTGGGGTCGAACCCAGGTCTCAAGCTTCATTCCCCCAAGACTAGCACGCCAACCACTGGGACAAGCCTGTGCTTGTGTAGGGGATACAGGTTGCATTCGTTTTGTGCCTTATCTTGCAAATATGTTGAAAATTAAAAAAACAAAAGGGGCTGGGGACGATTCGAACCCAGGACTCCTCATCCATCACACATGCGCCTCAACCAACTGAGCTACCAAGCCATCTGTGAAATAAAATGCAAACGATTTCATAAAATATTAAAACAAAAATTCAAATCTCCATTGCGCGCCAAGAACTTCGTCTTCTTCCTCTGGCCTTGCGTTTTTTGCTGCGAATTTTCCTATGAACTTTCCTGCGATTTTCATTCCTGCGAATAGCAAACTCTATGCAAACAGCAAAATTTCACAAAATTAACTTCATCATTGAATTCCTAATGAGTTTTGCAACCATCCTATGTTCTTATAATTCATTTATTTTGACTCAATGACAAAACCCTAAAAGAGGCCGTGAACCCTAATCATGGTGAAATTCAATACCTGCATAGAAAACTTAATTAAATAGCCCAGAATCAATCTAGGGTTCATCACAATCATCATCAAACAATCAAAAACAATTTAAATACAGCCAATCAATGGAATCGAAAATCAAAAAGTTCTTGAAGAACATGATTCGGTTTATGTATTATGGCATGATTCAAAGGCATATGATGATTGGTTTCGATTCAAGGATGCTTGAGGAAGCTTGTAGTGTCCTTAAAATACCTTGAAAAGCTTGGTAATGAAGAATCCGAATTGAAGTTTTTTGGTGAATTTTGAAAATTGGAAACTTACTCTTGAGGCAGCAAAAATCGTCCCTAATGCTTGTGATATGTTTATGTACTTATAGTAGATGAAACTAGGTCAAAAAATTGTTGGGTTGTTTGGACTTTTTGATCATTGAAGATTGAAAAAGATCATGTCTTAAAATTCAAATATTTTTGAATGTAACCTTGCTATTTTAAGACAATCACCATAATTCTCATATCAATTTAATCTAATTATCTTTCATGACCTTCTAGAATCAAAATATATTTTAAATCTTCACATTTTATATTTTATTTGAATTTAAAATGATTTTTAATATAAAAAATCATAATAAATAAAATTATGAAAATATTAAATAAATTTCGTGCATGATGTCATGGAACACCTTGGGTCACAAAAAGTTCAGCCCATTTGAAGAATTATGGTTTTAAGACCCCATTTACTTCATAAACCACCCAAAAATTTCCCAACTTTGCAAAGGCACAAATCCTTCAATTTTAATGCTATGAGGGTGTTCTTGCACATTTTGGAAAGCTTAAATAGTCCTCTAACCAACCCCATTGGTTTCATGTCCATATCTTTTACCATTCTCAAGTTATGCCCTTTTGAAGTTGTTGACTTTTTGTTGACTTTCAAAAGGACCTATAATGTCTTAGCTCATACCTTCCAAATGAAGCATTTTTGGGCTTGGCTTGTGAGACACAAAGTTGTAGATAATTCAATTTCCTTCAAAATTAGCTTTGGATGGGAAAAATTTGATGAAGCATGTGAAAGTTATGGCTGGTCAAAGTTCAGTTGACTTTTCCTGAGGAAACCCTAATTTAGAAACTCCTAATTCTTGATGATCTGAAATCTCCTTGATGAATCATGATCAACCCTTGATCAAATGATGAATTTTACTTCATATACTTGATGTTGGCAAAAAATCATGAAGTTTGACTTTGGTTTGACCACAGTTGACCTTAGTTTGACTTTTTAACTGCTTTGACTGATTTTGACCTATCTGATCATCTGACTGAGCAAACCTTTGGGAAAAGTCTTGAAACTTGTCATGGGGATTCTTAAACATATATAAGATGTTATGAAGCTCACTTGAAGTCTTGGAAGTCCATTTAGCCTGATTAAAGTCAAAACCCTAGTTTTGGATGCCCTGCTTAGGGGGAGGCATTGTCTGAGAGAATTGTCAAACTTTCTGACTAATTGTGAACTTTGTGAACCTTGTGAATCTCATAAGATGTCTTGTGAACCTTGTGAACCTCATGAGAGGTCTTGTGAACCTTGTGAACCTCATGGGAAGTCTTGTGAACCTTGTGAACCTCATGAACCTTGTGAGCCTCTTAGTACACAAAGTCTTGTCTTGTGAGGGCAAATTTTGGGGTGCAACACTAGGACATGGAAAAGACCACATTTATTACACCATGGGGAACATTCTGCTACAGAGTGATGCCCTTTGGATTGAAGAATGCTGGTGCGACATACCAAAGAGCCATGACCACGCTTTTCCATGATATGATCCACAAAGAAATTGAGGTATATGTTGATGATGTGATCGCTAAGTCAAGGACTAAAGAGGATCATGTTGAACATTTGTTGAAGTTGTTTCAGAGGTTAAGGAAGTTTAAACTTTGTTTGAATCCGAACAAGTGCACATTTGGTGTACGTTCTGGAAAGTTGTTAGGTTTCATTGTCAGCCAAAGAGGCATTGAAGTTGATCCTGATAAAGTGAAAGCTATTCGGGAAATGCCTGCTCCAAGAACTAAAAAGCAAGTGAGAGGATTCTTCGGCCGTTTGAATATATTTCGAGGTTTATCTCTCAAATGACTGCCACATGTGCTCCGATCTTCAAGTTGCTTCGAAAAGACCAAGGATGTGTCTGGACACACGATTGTCAGAAGGAGTTTGAAATTATTGAAGAATATATGCTTGAACCTCCTATCTTGTCTCCTCCAATGGAAGGTAGACCGTTGATTATGTACTTGTTTATGTTGGAAGATTCCATGGGTTGTGTGTTTGGTCAGCAAGATGAATCTGGAAGAAAAGAATATGCGATTTACTACTTGAATAAGAAATTCACTAATTGTGAGTCTCGGTACTCCATGCTTGAAAAAACTTGTTGTGCCTTAGCTTGGGCTACAAAGCGTCTTCGCCAGTACATGCTGAATCATACAACTTGGTTGATCTCTAAAATGGATATGATCAAGTATATCTTTGAAAAGCCCGCTTTGACTGGGAGGATTGCTCGTTGCCAGATGTTATTGTCAGAATATGATATCGAGTACCGAGCTCAAAAAGCTATAAAAGGTAGTATCTTGGCTGACCATTTGGCACATCAACCGATTGATGATTATCAGCCTGTCAAGTTTGATTTCCCAAATTAGGATGTGATTTATTTGAAAGTGAAAGATTGTGATGAGCCTTTGATTGAGGAAGGTTCGGAGTCTGGATCTCGATGGGGTTTATTTTTTTGATGGTGATGTAAATGCACGCGGAAGAGGAATTGGGCAATGATCATTACTCCCCATGGTTCACATATTCCTTTTACTGCAAGGTTGAATTTCCCTTGTACCAATAATGAAGCTGAGTATGAAGCCTGTATTATGGGTCTTGAGGAAACTATTGATTTGAGGATTAAGCATCTTGATGTGTATGGAGATTCTGCCTTGGTAATCAATCAGATCAATGGTAAGTGGGTAACTCATCAACCCCACGTGATCCCTTATAGAGATTATGCCAAAACGATATCAACTTTCTTCACTAAAGTTGAGTTTCATTATGTGCCTCGCGATGAAAATCAGATGGCAGATGCTTTGGCAACTATAGCTTATATGATAAAGGTGCACCAATGGAATGACATTCCCATGATCAGAGTGATACGACTTGAAAGACCAGCTCATGTGTTTGCGGTTGAAGAGGTCCACGATGACAAGCCTTGGTATCATGATATTAAATGTTTTCTCCAGAGTCGGAAATACCCACTTGGGGCATCCGATAAAGATAAGAGGACTTTGAGGAGATTGGTAGGCAATTTCTTCCTGAATGGAAATGTGCTTTATAAGAGGAATTTTGACATGGTCTTGCTCAGATGCGTGGATAGACACGAAGCAGACATGTTAATGAGAGAAATTCATGAAGGGTATTTTGGTACTCATGCTAATGGGCATGCAATGGCTAAAAAGATGTTGAGAGCAGGTTACTATTGGCTGACAATGGAATCTGATTGTTGCAAGTATGTGAAAAAGTGCCATAAGTGTCAAGTATATGCGGATAAGATTCCTGTGTCGCCAACTCATCTCAATGTAATTTCTTCCCTATGGCCTTTCTCTATGTGGGGAATTGACATGATTGATATGATTAAACCCAAGGCTTCGAATGGGCATCGTTTTATTCTTTTGGCAATTGACTACTTCATCAAGTGGGTGGAGGCGGCATCGTATGCTAGTGTGACCAAGCAAATTGTGGTTCGGTTTATCAAAAATAACATTATTTGCAGATATGGTGTTTTGAATAGAATCATTACTGATAATGGTTCGAACTTGAATAATAAGATGATGAAAAAGCTTTGTGAAGAATTCAAGATTCAACACCATAATTCTTCTCCTTATAGACCGAAGATGACTGGGGTTGTTGAAGTTGCGAATAAGAACATTAAGAAGATCATTCAGAAGATGGTTGTGACATATAAGGACTGGCATGATAAGCTCCATTTTTCTTTGCATGGGTATTGAACATTTGTCTGCACTTCAACAAGGAAAACCCGAAAGGGAGACTTAGGCAAAAATGAGCGTCTCGGTGGATTGAAAACCCGAAAGGGCGGTCCAGGCAAAAAATTAGAGACATAAACAAAAATAATTATCCCAGTAGATTGAAAACCCAAAAGGGAAATCTAGGTAAAAGTTAGGGATCATGGCAAGTAACTGTATCGACAGATTGGATCACTTGTAGTAACTGAGGATTTCAGATTCTATCCCTCAGAAGAATTGCCCATCAAAGATTCTTATTCACTCATCCTTGACTGAAGTTTCGGACACAGTGGAGTTCACAGTTGATAGGGAGAATAGTGATCATTGTATTTCAATGTAGCCATTTTCCATGTATTTACCATTTTTCAAACTTGTAATGATCCATGGAGTCATACCATTCGCTGACTACCATTCTATCAATGAATTTGAGCTTTTATCCAATTGTTTGCGATTCTTTATATTGTTTCTATTTACAAAATTTCAATTTATTGTTGATGATGATTTTTGAAACTAATTTAATAAATTTAATCTTTGAAGATTATAGAAACGTTTTTCTTTTGATATGTGAACAAAGAAAGGATATCAATAGTGATTTCAGTGATGGTAAAGTCCAGATGTGTGTAACTTGACTCTCCCAAAGCAGGGTTTGATCCGATTGTGTCCTTATAGAATTCCTAAATAGTCCTAGCAGGTGGATATTAGAGATGTTTTGTGCCCCACCAACATGGTCGGGGATTGTAAATGCTCCTAGTTTTGTTCCATTCCCCAGAAGAGTTGTCGGAAGGGATATCCTTGAAAATCCCCAGCTGAGTTTTGATCTTTTCCCCATCAGTTTACCCTTGACTTGAGAAGTAAGGGATATCCTCAGCCAAGTTCTTGTTCCTCAACTTGAGTTGGTTGCATCCATTAGCAGAAGTATTGGTATAACAATCAGTTTAGAGGTTTTATTTCACCTGTTAGCGGGTATTGATTTAAAATACCTCGTAACTGTGGTTCGCTATGATATTAACTTCCGGTATCCCCGCATGGGTCGAAAAGTCCGAAATTTCCAGTGATGAATAATCTTCATAGATCCCCAGTAGGTATGTGTGTGATGGTTTCCAGCAGATTTCTATTTGATCTTTAGCATGTTTTACACTCTTTCCCCAAGCAGAGCAAGAGTGGGACAACTCCTTCCCCAAACAGAGAAAAAGTGGCATGACTTTTCCCCCCTATTGGAGCAGGAATAGTATGATGATTATTCCCTGCAGGAGTTTGATTAAGAACATTTCTGTCCCCAACAAGGATCGTGGATGTTTTCCCCATCCCAGACAGATCATTACCTATCCTCAGTAGGGCGGTATCCTTATGCATAGTTGATGTTTAAAGCTCCAGTAGGCTATGCTTTATTTGCATCACTGGTAGATCTTTATCTTGTTTCCCAAATAGATTTGTAAAGATATTTATCCCCATCAGTTTTTAACAGGGATATTTCCCTCTTTCCCCAAAGTGTGGAAGATTTTTGTGTTGTAGAGGTATCTCTGACATGCTGTCCTCTCAGAGTGGAATTTCTGATGTTTTCCTTTTACAGATTCTTGAAGATTTCTTTGTGGATTGGATCCCTAGCAGTTGTTTTCCCCAGTCTGAGTTATGCCTTGTAGCAAGATTTTATTCCTTTGATGGCTTTTAATGTTCCCTGCAGGATTTCGATTCAAATCTCCAGCATGGTTCCTGGACTTATTGCCTTTATTAGCCGAGTATCTGGTTGTTGTGATGTTTATGTCACCCGTTGCTTATCTTTATGTTTGTTTTGTCAGCATGTTCATACGCATATTCATACGTATACGCATATCATTGTTTGCTTGCATTCTTGCATTTATCTTTGTTCCCCGCTCTTTGGTGTGATCTTTCCCCCATGAAGTGTGTGTGTTGTCTTCCTCTCAAGTTTAGAGTGTTGACCCTTAAGCGGAAAGTGTTTATCCTTTCTATTTCCCCACTGAGTTTGTTTCTCGTGGTTGATTTTGATCCAGTTTCCTCCCCAGTTTATTATCTGGATGGAATTTCCCCAGTTGAGATATTTCCTCCTCAGGATGAGTCTTGTTTGGCTGTTTCTCTCCAATTTGTTCTTGGATTGAACTTTGGTCCTTTTGGTGAGTTAATGCTTGCTTTGGAATTAAGCTACCATTGTTTGATAGTGAGAAATATTTTCCCCGGCTTGAGTATATTACTTTGGAATTAAGATATCAATTATTCGATAGTGGGTAACGTTACCAAATTAATCAAGCTCTTTTGCTTGTACTCATACCCAGTAAATATGGTAGTTGAGAATTCTTTTAACCTATACATATTTTGCTACCTAGTAAAAAGGTAGCAGAGATTATCTCTCATTGATTGTGCTCCTACCCAATAAATCAGGTAATTGAGAATTTTTCTACCTAGTAAAAAGGTAGCAGAGGTTATCCCTCTTTGTTTTGCTCCTATCCAGTAAATTGATAGTTGAGTCCATCATTTTCATATCTTCTACCCAGTAAATCGGTAGTTGATGATCCTTTTCTAACTCGGTATTCCTCCATCTTTGGACTCAAATACTTTGATTGGTTATTATTCCCTGGCAGAGTGTTTACTCTTCCTCGTTGAACCTTTTACTTTGATTATATCATTGAACTTTTCCCCCATGTAGAGTCAGATATCCAGTGATTTATTTTCCTGGTAACTCTTTTGGTGTCTTTCGTTTTCCCCAGCAGGATTTTTCTTCTGTGTCCCCAAGCTTTTGCTTTCCTCTGGTGGTCGTATGTCCCTAATAGAGATCTTGGGTTTGCATAGCATATCATATCCATATCATATCATGTTCTCTTAGGACAAAAATTAGGGTTTTTTGTATTTAAGTCTCTTCCATCTTGCAAAGACGAATATGTCAATCTTCATATCTTCAGATTGAAGAAACTTAAATAGGAGCAGCTATTGCACCCTAATATTTGCCCTAAGTTTTCTTCGCATTTCATATACATCTTACATATAAACAAGATCGCACTGGTTGCTCGGTTCTTCTCGGGATGGGTTTATGCCTCGTAGGGGATCATTGTTGTCTTTAATTACTTTATTTGTTTATGTTTACTAATCATTAATCAAAATCCAAAAAATTATTTTTTTCCTTTTACAAACCTTTTTCAAGAAGAAAAACCATTGAAAATGCCAAAAATAGCAGTCCTGCAGCTCGTTGGAATTTCACTGATAAAAGTCGAAATTGATCCGCAATAATTCAAATTTATCTGATCAAGGATTTCCCAAGTTAATTGATTCATTCAAAGGATTTCCAAGGTTCATGTGGTTATTTTCATGCCTTCTTCGACGTACAAAAAGAATCGGGCCACAACAACCAAGCAACCTCATTTGAATAAAATATTCAAATGTTGGCTTGGTTAACCGGTTAACCATATGGTTAACCGGTTAACCAGTGCGAAATTTGAATATTTTATTCAAATTCAACACCCTTAGATAATTTATTTAATTGGAATATTCTAGATTCATTGGTTTCTGATTTCTCTACATCAATTTGATCATTTCCTACCATAAACCCTCACTAATCACCACTATTTTCCATTTCCCACCAAAATTGCAATTACCAAGCCTAATTTTAATTACCAAAGCAAGCTCCATTCCACCAAATTCTCATACCTAAAGTCTTTAAATAAGACCATAATTTCATTCATTCACCAAGCTTTTGAGAGCCACAAAACCCCTTTTAAAATACTCCCCCAACACCAAAATTCTCCAAAGCTCACTTTCTTTCTTTTGAAGTTATCAAGAATTCACATTGAATTCTTGACTAACTTGAGCTAAACCTTCATCATTTCCTTCTCTTGTCCATCCATTTCAGTAGATCTAAGCTTGATTTGGTCTAATTAGAAGAAGTGCTTTTGGTAATTCATCTTTCTCCATAAACCCATATTCACCATCAACATTCAAAATGTAGATCTTTGGTGCCTTTGTTTCTATATCCTTTGGATCTTTATTTGTTGTTTCATTGCAGGGATTCCACTATATTTTGGTTTTAAAATTAGTGCAAATTCAGATCATGATCATCAAATGTTTGAGAAAAGGTTTCAAAATGGATCATGCTGAATTGTCTGCATTTTTCTACTTCTGGTACAACGTTAATCGGTTAACCATTTGGTTAACCGGTTAACCATCTTTAAAACTGCGCAGGTTTTACCTGCATTAACCAATTGGTTAACCGGTTAACGCAAGCCAGAATGGTGTTTTTGGCTTGTTTCAAGCCCCTTTTTGGTTCCTCTTTCTTCATCTTCTTCCTCCTTTTTATTTTTACCTTGGGAAGCACTTTTGGGAGTGATTTCTCCTTAATTTCAATGAACTTTGTGTGTAGATTAGAGAAGTTAATGTTCATTAATTCAAAACTACCTTTAAGTGGATTATTCAATTCATTTAAGGTACTTTGCGTTAGTGATACATTTTCATGCTTGAATCCACCGAGATGAGTGATTGAACTTAAGGATGGAAGAATACCATGAGTGTGACTCAATTTGGTATTCACCTTTTAGTTTCGTGCGGTATTGCGTCCGAATAGCGATTTACATATCGTTTATCTCGCATGCATTAGCACTAACATTATGCACCTTAATTGGTGGTGGCCGGCCTCATTTGTAGGGTAATTACTTCGTAAATTACTCGGCGATTGCTTAACATAGACCTAAATGTGTCCCGACTTCGGAATAAAAATCTAATTGGGTACTTGCACTTTCGTGGACCGGATCTCTTGTTGATCGCGTAATCCCAAAGTGGTTAATCATATTGCATTAAGAATCGAGACTTATGATGTTTGATGCGTAGGTGCTTTGGGTCTCCCAATCGCCTTTCAAATTTCATTGAATTCGATTTGGTTTGCCTTGATTAATCGCTATAGTGTAAGATGCTAAGCGGATCCGGTTGCCTTTCGATTTTGGTTACTCGTTTGGTTGTGGTTAATTAAGTTCACCATACCACTCTTATGTAAATATTATTACTACTATTATTATTATTATTATTATTAATATTTTAGATTCTTGCACTTTAATTTCTTTTGCTACTAACATTTAAATTCTTGCACTTTTATTGCTTCTATTTTATTTTGCTTTATTATATTTTGTTCATTCATATCATGTTTATTATTTGTTCTTATTATTTTGTTGTTGATTTTCCTTTGTCCATTTGGACACAAAAACATTAATAAAGGATTAAACTTCTAAAAAACTTGTGACTTTAATTTGTGGACTATTGGTTACTATCCTTGGCTTTGGAATGAAGATTTGGACTTAGATTCTTAGGACATATTTCCTTTGCCTTGACCTTCGTGAAGTTGGAATTTGTCTTTATTTGGCCATTTGCTTGCTTATAAGGATGGAACTCTTATGCTCATAATTTGAAATGTCATCAAGTTTGGTTAGATCTTTCTACCCTTATCTCCTTATTTTCTTTTTTTAGGATAGTCCCTTCATCTCCTCCCCTTCTTTAATTTTCAAAATCTTCTCCCTTTTTCAAAAGATTCCTTCTTTTTAAATCATCACCTCTTTAATGAACAAAACCTTGACTTTTGTCAAGTGGCTTTTACTTTTTTTCTTTTCTTTTAAAATCAATGAATCTAATCATGTTCACCCTAATTCAAAAAATAAAAAGAATCAAATTCATTCAAGTTGTTTTGTGCCTTTGTGCACTTTTGTGTATTTTCCTTAAAAGAGTGCCGATTATGAGTCATTATTCTTTAGTCGGGTGCAAGTCTCTCAATCTCCATGGTTGTAGTTTGATATAATTGAGTCTCTTGTCATTCGTGGGGTTTTAGTAGCATACTCGTTGATTTTATCCGAGTTGGTGCCCTCCCCATAATGATGTATGAGTTCATGCCTTCATTCTCATGGTAGTTTTATTGGCCATCCACTTGAAGATGACAAATTCTCTTCACTTAATAAAATTAATTGTAACCCACCCTTTTCACTATTTGTACTACGAACTACGGGGTTTTGATCTCGCATTGCACTTTGTGAGTACGTAGGCATGAGGTGGTAAACCTCTCCAAACACAAAAATATTTATAAAAAAATCTTTTCTCATCCCCCACTCTCATTTAAAAAAACCTTTTTTTTTCAAACCAAAAGTTGTAAATTTTTCAAAGGGCTCCCGTGGAGTACCACAGACATTTTGGGTGCGTAAAACCTTTCTATTGTATAACCTATATCCCCTTACCTGTTTCTTTGTTGTGTTTCTTTAGCTTTTTTTTTGCTTTTAGATTCATTAGGATTTATTCGCTCTTTTTCCTTTTCCTTTTGGAATAAAAATAAAGCGCGGTGGAGACTCTGTTTACTTTGAGTTAAATTAACTAATAGCTTACACTCATGATTTTACCACTACACTCACTGAGATGTTTTATCTCACCCCATGTTGATGTTGTTATTTCAGGTACTTCAGGTTCCGCAAAGGGAAAGGATAAGGAGACTTGATTATCCTTGTTTGTTTGATGGCTTCTTCCGCTGTGGACTTTTGAGATCTTCGAATCTAGTTCTTAGATTTTGTATTTTGTGAACACCTTGTACTATTTATAGCCTTTTGTCTTAGTACTTTGTTGTAGTGGCTATATTTATGCAATGTGTACTTAAGAACTTGTTATATTTTAATACCAAACTTAAATTTATATATGAAAAATATGCTTTGATGTATGTCTTTTATATATGGGTATTACAGTTGGTATCAGAGCAGGTCGTATCCTCGACCTAGCCTTGGAATATTATAAGTGTTTCCTTTCCGTTCATACACGTAATATCACTGTAGGACTAAATGTTATGTTTATGGTATTGAGCCTGATCAACTTAATCATGTTTTGATGACATTTAGGAATATGGCCGGTAGGCATGTAACTCGTGCTCGAACCAGCGTCACTCCTCCGGGTAGCGATCAGACGGGTGGTGACGGGAATGCTCTTATGTTCCAATTTATGCAACAGATACAGTAGCAGCAACATCAGTTCATGCAGGAAATGATGCACCAAATGAATGGGGGCCTTCATCCTCATGTGGCTGCTCCTGAAGCTGGAAGTGGGACATTCCGAGACTTTTTCTGCATGAACCCTCAGGAGTTTCATGGTGGATTGGATCCGGTCAAGGCACGTGAATGGGTAACATGAATGGAGAGAATTTTCCAGATTGTGATTTGTGGTGAAGAAGACAAGGTGACTTTTGCGTCATATTTACTAAAAGACCCTGCCTGAAGGTGGTGGGAAAGTGCTTTAAATCTTATGACGATGCAAGGAATTCCAAAAGTGTGGCAACAATTTAAGACAATTTTTATGGAGAAGTACTTTCCGAGTTCCTTGAGAACCCAAAAAAAATTGAATTCCAATAGCTTAGACAAGGGAGCATGATTGTGGATAGTTATGCTGAGAAATTTGAGGACATGGCTACTTACTCTAGGCAGGTTGTGTATGCTCCAGATGAAAGATGGAAGATTGACCAGTTCTTGTTTGGTTTGAGAGCTGAAATCTCTCATAGTGTCTCTCAAAGGGAGTTCACTACCTATTCCGAGTTATTAAGGCAATGTTATGTCACCGAGCATAGTTTGAAGAAAGTGCAAACCGAAGCTAGTGTTGGAAGAGCGGTTCAAAGTGATCAAGGGAGAACAAATCAATCTTTTAGGCCAAGGCCCCAACCCTTAAAAGGGAAGCAAGTTCAAAGTACCGAACCTAACACTTCACGCACGTGTAGGTTGTGTAACCAGCGTCATTTTGGTAGGTGTCATGGTGGAGGATTAAGGTGTTACAATTGTGATGGTGTGGGCCATATTTCGAGGGATTGTACCAAGACAAAGAATCAAGTTCAAGCGAGATTTTATACTATGGATGCTAGAAAGACCAAAGTCGACAACTCCCTCATTGCGGGTACTTGTCTTGTTAACAATCATCCTTGTCTTGTTTTATTTGACTGTGGGGCTACACATTCTTTTGTATATACTAATTGTGTGAAGCGACTCGGGTTGCGAGTATTTCCTTTGTTTCCTCCGATGGTGGTTACTACCGCTATGGATGAAACTCTTGAGATGCCCCTTAGGTGTGAGAATTGTACCTTATCCGTGGATGGTAGAATTTTTCAGATTGATCTCATTTCTCTGCCTCTTAAGAAGGTTGATGTCATTCTAGGAATGGACTGGTTATCTGCGAATTCTGTTTTTATTGGGTGCAAAGAAAAATTGATCCTTATTCTATCCGTCGAAGCGTCTCCGAAAGATGTTTTGACAACGATCTTAGAAGGTACGGTTGGAATGGTAAATTTTATGTTTAAACAAGAGGAGTATGTTCTGCTTGTCCTTACTAAATAGGAGAGTAATGGCCAGCAAGTTTTGAATATTCCGATAGTTTGTGAATTTCCTGATGTCTTCCCCGAGGATGTCACTTCCTTACCTCTGGTGAGGGAATTTGATTTCTCAGTTGACCTGATGCCGGAACAGCTCCTATATCTGTTTCCCCTTATCGGATGGCACCGCTCAAGTTGAAAGAATTGAAGGATCAATTATACGATTTGATGGCAAAGCATTTTGTAAGACCAAGTGTTTCACCGTGGGGAGCTCCTGTTTTGTTGGTAAAGAAGAAAGACAGTGGTATGCGGTTGTGTATTGATTACCGTAAGTTGAACAAGGTTATTATCAAGAATAAGTATCCCTTGCCGAGGATAGACGATCTCCTAGATCAATTGAAAGGATCCTGCGTGTTCTCGAAGATTGACTTGAGGTCGGGATATCACTAGATTCGTGTGAAAAGTTCTGATGTTCTCAAGACTGCGTTCAAAACCCGTTATGGTCATTATGAATTCTTAGTGATGCCTTTCGGTGTGACGAATGCTCCAGTTGTTTTTATGGATTACATGAATCAGATATTTCAAGACTACTTGGATCAGTTCGTGGTGATCTTTATCGAAGACATTCTTATCTATTCTCGTACTTCACAAGAGCACGGAGAGCATTTGAGGATTGTCCTATCGGTACTGCAAGAGAAGAGACTTTTTTGCCAAGTTTAGCAAGTTTGAATTCTGGATGTCAGAAGTCAAGTTTCTTGGACATGTTATATCTTAGGGAGGTGTAGTCGTGGATCCATCGAAGATTGAGGTTGTGATTAATTGGGAGAGACCGAAGAATGTTTCAAAAGTGAGAAGTTTCTTAGGTTTGACAGGTTACTACAGAAGGTTCATTAAAGGTTTTTCTCAGATGGCGTTACCATTAACTAAACTTACGAGAAAGGACTTCGCCTACGAATGGGATTCTAGTCGTGAGCAAATTTTCGTGTGGTTGAAGGAGAAATTGACAACTGCTCCAGTTTTGATCATTCCCAATCCTAACAAATCTTACGAAGTGTTTTGTGATGCTTCCAAGATGGGTTTAGGAGGTGTTATGATGCAAGAAGGTCAAGTAGTAGCTTATGCTTCTAGATAATTGAGAGTCCATGAAAAGAAATATCCAACTCATGAATTAGAACTGGCGGACGTGATGTTTACTTTGAAAGTGTGGCGGCATTATCTGTATGGTGTGTGTTTTGAGATGTTTAGTGATCATAAGAGTTTGAAGTACCTCTTTGATTAGAAGATATTAAATATGAGACAAAGGAGATGGATGGAGTAATTGAAAGATTATGACCTTGAATTGAAGTACCATCCGGGTAAAGAATAAAGTGGCGGATGCTTTAAGTAGAATGGTGATTCATAGTGTCGAGCTGATGGTGTTGGAGTATGAACTGTTGGAAAAGTTTCAAGACCTTAATCTTCAGTTTGTTTGGACTCTGAATGGTGTGATAATGGGAAATTTGAATATAATTTCTACCTTGAGGGATGAAATTCAACAAGCACAAGTTCTTGATGAGAAGTTGAAAGGAATGTTACTTCAACCGGGTTTTGTAAGGGCGTTGGATGGGGTTATCCTGTTCAACCAGAGGATTTGCGTTCCGAATGATGGCATGTTGAAAATAAATATTTTAGAGGAAGCCCATAAAGGTTCTTTTACGATACATTCGGGTTCTTCTAAGATGTATCAAGACTTGAAGAAAGAGTATTAGTGGTCCGGAATGAAAAAGGACATTGTGGTGTTTGTATCTGAATTTGCGGTGTGTCAATAAGTGAAGATTGAACACCAAAGACCGGGCGGTTTGTTGCAACCTTTGGACATCCCAATTTGGAAGTGGGATAGTATTTTTATGGACTTTGCAGTAGGTTTACCAAGTACTCAAGGTGGTTATGACTCTGTTTGGGTAATTGTGGATCGGTTAGCAAAATCTGCACATTTCTTAGCCGTTAAGACTACGTACAAGGAAAGTCACCTGGCGAGGTTGTTTATTGTTGAGATTGTGAGATTGCATGGGGTTCCATCTAGTATTGTGTCAGATAGAGATCCGAAGTTCACTTATATATTTTGGAAAGTGTTCCAACAAGCCATGGGTACGAATTTGCATTTGAGTACTTCTAATCATCCTCAAACGGATGGTCAGACGGAACGTACGATTCAAACAATGGAAGATATGTTAAGGGCATGAGTTTTGGAAAGTAAAGGAAATTGGAAGGAACTTTTGTAGTTGATGGAATTATCTTACAATAATAGTTACCATGCGAATATCAGAATGGCTCCGTATGAGGCTTTATATTGAAGGAAGTGTAGAACACTGTTGTGTTGGTCGGAAGTGGGTGAAGATAGGATTTTGGGACCCGAAGTTATTGAAGAGACTACTGAAAAGATTCAGATGATTCGAGAAAAGATTAAACAAGCCCAAGATCGTCAGAAGAGTTATGCTGACAATCGAAGGAGACCCTTAGAATTTGATGAAGGTGATCATGTGTATTTTGTCACTCCGAGATTGAGATTCAAAGGACCATTTAAGTCGCGTAAGTTAAGTCCGAGATACATAGGACCGTATCATATCTTGGAAAGGATTGGTGAAGTTGCTTATAGATTGGCCTTACCACCCTCTCTATCTGAAATGCATGATGTTTTCCATGTACCTCAACTCCGTAGGTTCGTTCTCGATCCTCTTGTGCCTATTTTGCCGGATTCTATCGAGATAGAAGCGGATTTGACCTTCGAACCCCAACCAACCCGTATTGTTGGAAGAGAAACCAAGGTGTTAAGGAACAAAGAGATACCACTTGTTAAAGTGCAATGGGATGAGACGCATCCGGGTGATGCTACGTGGGAATTGGAATTAGAAATGAGGGAATCATATCCTCACCTATTCAGGTAATCTTTTAAATTCAAGGGCGAATTTCTATTTAGGGGGGAGGGTGTAATACCCCATAATTTATTTAATGCTCTGAATAATATTATTTGATAATAATATTGTTCCGGATTACTCTAAGAAAATTTTGATAGTATTAAATAGAGTAATCAACGGGATTTTATTCTATTAACTAATATTAGTTTACTCAGAGGTTTTATAAAATATCGGATTAAGAGACATTTTTAGATACTCTCTATTTGGGCTTGTCGGTAGGAAAAGTTATGTTTCCTTTTAAGACATAAAGTCTTGTTTCTTGTTTTATGAAAAGAAATAGAGAAAGAAGAAGAAGAAGAGAGAAAGGAAAAGAAGAAAGAAGAAGAAGAAAAAGTCTTGAAGAAGAAGAAGAGGACTCCTAATCTTGTGTTTCCACCCATCCATTTTTCATCCAATCTTCTTGCTAGAGGTGGGTTCATAGTGTTGCACCCCAAAATTTGCCCTCACAATACAAGACTTTGTGTGCTAAGAAGGTTCACAAGGTTCACAAGATTCACAACACTTACAAGACCTTTCATGAGGTTCATGAAGTCTACAAGTCACTTTATGAGGTTCACAACACCTCACTAATCTTCCCCTCTGCTTTTCATTCCTCTGATGCACTGAGTAATAGAGATCCCCCAATAAAGTGGGCACTGGGTTCTTTAGGAGGAATAAGTGAATTGCATTCTTGCTAATGAATCGAGGCTCATCTGCAAATAACATGATCCCATATATGCTCAAGGCCAATAAAGCACAGACTGCTTTCCACTCTCCCAAAGAAGCTTTCAGGGTAGCTTGAGAGATCACGAAATCCAGATGGAAACCAGGGATTCCAGCCTTAGAGGTCATATGCTGCTCAATCAGGACAGGTTCCAGATGCAAAGCCTTTGCTACTTCTCCATTACTAGGAAAGACCATCTCAGGGTTGAAAGGGATTCCACCCCTGATAGGCAAACCAACCAATGATGAGTATTCTTCTAATAGAGGGCCTAGCTGAAAGTCTTGAAAAGTGAAACATCTCAGTGGGGGATCATAGAACTGAATGCAAGTGTGGATCAGGCTTCTCTGTGAAGGGTCCAGATCCATAACCATATCAAGTATATCTCCATAGTGTTCCCTGAACAATGGTATGTGATCCGGAGAGATCAGGGTCTGAATCCTCCTGATGTCAGATAGCTCTGGCTGGAAGAAATGGTAGGTGATGTTGCTCTTTTTAGGAGCCATGATGCTGAGACTGAGTAGAGACAGGTGCTGATGCTGATACTGAAGAATGGGCCACTGGTTGGCTGAAGTAGATAGCTGATAGCTGAAGCAAGTGCTGATGAAGATAGGTCAATACTGAAGATGGGGTCAAAACCAGAACCAAATGAAGATGGATACCCTGAAACACAAATAAGCAAATGTCAATATGATGCAATGAGCATGTATGCAAATGATATGCAAGGGTTTGTGACTGAGCCGGATCTGATCAAAAACTCTGATATAGGTCCATGTGTTGTTCAAGAATTCCAGATGGAGGTCTATAAATCCAGTAACCAAGGTGGGGGGCTCAAATAAAGAGCCACATGTCCAGGGTTTAGAATCACAAGAACTGTTCCAACATGAAGTATTCTTAATCAAGTCCAAGTAACAGGGTATTCTGAGGTCAAGGGTACCTGCAAACCTGTAAACAGCCCAACCCCCTCACAGGTGGTGTTCTAAAACAAGGATCCTCAGACTTGGATCAGTTATGAGAAGTGTAAACACTTCTAACCCGGAGGTATAGTGTTTACAATAACCATAAAAGTTCCTCCTCTAATTCACCTCAGTTTCTGAAGGTCAAAACTAAAGGTCATCCAGACTTAGCAGGCTTCCCAGATAGCCCTAGCATTGCAGGAAATCTGCAACACAGAGTTCTCAAGGAGAAACCCATATCTGAACCGTGTTTCATATTCCCGCACCAGACCGAAATGGAATGGGAAAGAATATGATTCACTCTAGCCTAGGTGTCACTCAGGTCCCAGGTATAGGACCTTAACTCTCAATAGAACCCCACCCACCAAAACAAAAACCAGATCCAGCCAGACAACATGACAGCATGATATATACAAAATCAATAAAGAAAGCAGATAAACAACTGTACATAAAGCAATAAAAATAAATACACAAGCACAGATAGCACATAACACCCCAGTAAACACAAATCAAACAAGCGCTAGGAGGAACCCACAAAAAGAACCAGAAGCCCTGGTTACAGTATAAGGGTCCCCAGCAGAGTCGCCAAGCTGTCGCTCCCACCAAATGACACCGGGTCAAAAGGGGTACAGACGCGAACGGTCGGCGAAGGGAACAGTGAGAACACACAGCCGTGAACTCACTGGGGATGAATAGAGTCGCCAGCTAGGCATTTTTATCCCGGAGGAAAGGCAATGCTGCATAGACCTAGAAAGAGATGGATAAGACGGTTGCGAACCAGAGAGACTGAGAAAGGGGGTTGGTTACAACCTGGGAAGGTATTAGCACCCAGATTGTCCGCCGTACTCGACGGGATCCACGCTTAAAAGATTTGTGTTTTAAAGGGGTAGTGTCAGTGCATTCTGTGTATAAAATAGCTGGAAAAGATGTACAGGTGTCAGTGTAAAGGAAGTGTGAAGTGTATAAATGATGTGTCAGTGTAAGGACAAGAGTGAAATGCTCATGATAATGAGGCTTAAAGAATAAGGCTAGAAAGAGGGGGAATATACAGAGACTTTTGTTCGATAACTGTTAAGTTATGCCTACGTATCCTCTCGTGCAATGAGGAAGTCAGAACACCGTAGTTCGACCCAAAGAGACTGAAAGGTGAATTGACTTGTGAACTGCTTGCTTGCCTATGCTCAAGTGTGTGACCTGTCTGGCTCAGGTGCTAACTGTCTTGCATTAGACGGAAGAAGCAAGTTCTCGTTTATGAGTGAAGGTGATGAGAAAAGAATCCCGAAGGAGGCGATTATTGTTTGTTTTTGGTGTTTTTGTTTAGTGTTAAGTAATGAGGTTAAGCCATAATCAAGGATTAAACAGACTCATTACACCATCCTAATAGAAGGATAATAGATGAGAATGTTTAAGCTGAGGAAAGCTCCTCAACTTAATCCATGATTAGGGATTAAACTCATGACAAAACAAGCCTTTGATTAAGTGGATTTTATTTAATGATATGATTATGAAGTGAGTTTTATGGTTTGCAAGACTACTTGAGGGGGACTTGTCCATTAACACTAGGGTTAGTCCTTCTTAACCAGTTAAGGAAGAATTAGAACCCTAATGCAAGGCCCAAGTTACAAGTGTGATGTCTTGATGATTATTAAGTGAATTGATTAAGGGAGTTAAACACATTAAGGGTTTAACACTTAGGATTAAAGTTATACACTCCATCCTAAGAGAAGGATGCAGGCATAAGCTTAATCACAAAGCCTTAAAGCCTTTAGGGTTTAGTCCCTGATTGTGAGATGAGGAGAGATGACTCAAAAGAGACACAAAGGTAAAACTAAGAGGGGAGACTAATCAAAACCCTAATCATTGTCATGCTTGGTTGTCCCTAAGGTTTGTGAGGTTTGCAAGAACAATCTTCAATGGAACCACCAGGAAGCAGATGAAAGGATCAAGAGAAGCAAAGTGACTTGCTTCATTCAAGAAGTCAAGTCACTTGAAGAGAGAAAGTGGGAAGAAGAAGAATGAGCAAGCTCAAACTCAAACACATATAAAAATGCAGCAATGGATGCAAGAGAGATGAAAAGAAAAGTTATGAGAAGTGAAGGCAAATTCACTTCTCAAGATCACTTACCACCTGAAAGATTAGAAAAGAAATGCAATGCAATGCAAAAATGGGATGGAATGACATGATGCAAACCAAAACCAGAAGCATGTTGATGATGATAATGATGCTATGGGATGTTACAAACATGAGGCAAGGCATGGAGATGATCATACAAGTTCATGAATGCAAATGAAACAAGTTAGGAACCATGGAAACACATGAAAAGTTATGAAGTGCATATGGCATACAACATGGCAAATACATGGTGCAATGATCAAACATGCTTTCTATATGTCTTATGATGTCAAATGAATCACATGGATGCTTGAAATGTCATGGCAAGTCATGTTATGCAAGAAGATGCAAGATGGATGCATATGGAAGCCCAAATTAGGGTTTATGAATCAAACATAAAACACAAACCAAAATCAGAAGCAAACAACATTACAAAAAATTGAAAATGCCACCCAAAGGACCCCTAATCCTATACTAAACCAATACCCAAAGGAGGGGCCTCAACTCTTAACCAATCTTAAGTTATGATTTTTACAAGATTCTAGGGTTTTTAGGGTTCCTAAACAAAAGAAATGCCAAACAAATTGAAAATGAGGAATCAAATCAAGGCCATTTAATCTCAAAAACTACATGCTAAACACAATGCAGTGCAAGAAGAATCAATGTCCAACTCTTCATAGATAGGCAGAAATGATTTTTTGAACTATGGATCAAAATAATGCACAAAAATGATTTTTATTCAATGAAAAATTCTCAAAATGCATCAAGATCAAAAAAGAAATTTGGTTTGAAGGTTGGACAATGTTTCTAAATGTCTTAGAACATTTCATGAATTTTTTGGTGATTTTTAAATACCTAAAAGTATTTTTAATAAATTAATTTCCATTAATCAATTAAAAATAATCTTTTAAATATTTAAAAATACTTTTTTAATGATAAAAATAAAAATGAAAATATTTTCGTGTCATAAAAATTATTAAGACTCATGAGAAAAAGTTTCATAATTTTTAGACAATTTTTGCTATTTTAAATAAATTATACAAAATAAATGAAAAAGAAATGAAAATAAATGAATTTTAAATGAAGTAATCAGAAAGGATGGCTGAGATTGATTCTGGGTTCAAAAGTTTTGACCACGCGCGTTTTTGGAGGGACAGGATTGCTTCTGATCAAATTAGTTTAATTATAATTAATTAAATCTAATTAAGTGGATTAGGGCTAATTGGGAGGATCCAGGCCACACATGCGCGCGGGTAGTCAAACAAGTCAAAGGATCCTACGCTCCACATTCAAATGGAATTAATTACAGGGATTAAGCCCTAATGACTTTCAGGTGGCCGGAGAAGACCTCCGGTCGTCTTCTCCGGCCAGCACCCTCCCTGAGAAATGCCAAATCTCACCCTAGCTCACTAAAATGAAATCTAAAAGCATGGAAATGATCCCCACAACCTACTGAACCAAAACCCCATCACAAACAACATTTGTATTTCCTCAAATTCATGAATCGAAACAAAGAAGATTTTAGGGCAAAACTTTCAGAAAGCAATTAAATCCTCATTTTACCACCATTTCCGAAACTAAAAGCATATTCATGATCAGGAAGACATATAGAACAAGTTTAGAACTTAAAAATCCATTTCTGGAAAAAAAGTTCTTGAGCTACCTGAGATTCGAAGCTTTCACTCCAGCAACTTTCAGACCTCCTCTCCTTGTGAAATCCACTCCTTATGACCTCTTGATGATGCTTGAATGCTTGAGAGAAATTTATGTTGGCTGGTTGATGAGTTTGAGCAAGTTCTGTCCAAGCTCAGTTGAAAATGGCCATGATGATTCAGACTGTTTCTGGCAAGGGTGAGGGGTTGTTTGTGGTCTAGATGATGAGTGGAGAAGGTTTGTGAAGCTTGTTTGGATGTTTGCAAGCTGTGGAAGGTGTTTCGAAGGAAACTGCAGGTGAGGGTGAAAATGGAGAAGTGATGTTATAGCCTGTTTCAGGCCTGGTTCTTTGTGGGTTTCTACTCAATGGAACATGGTGAGATGATTAGTGAAGCTTGCTTGAGTGTTTGTGTGTTGTGGAGGCAGTTTCGAAGGAAAATGCAAGATGGGGTGTTTTTGTGAATGGTGTGTTGTGATCTGTTTCAGCTTGGCTTCTTGAGTGTTATGGCCAGCATTTTCCTTGCATAAAGAACTCCCATTGGTCAGGTGATGTGACCTGGCCTGCTGTGATTGGGATGTCTACTTTTGCAAAAAGTCCACTTTGTTGTAAGAGAAGCATGGGCTAAGTTCTAGCTTGGTACAAGAGCATGGGCTGGTGCTGCATGATGTGTGTGTAATGCTAGGGAGGTTCAGCAGCCAAGGCAACTAGTTGGTGAAGTGTGATCATGAGTTTTGCAAGTTGATCACTTTTGAAACTTCATGAAAAAGTCTTGCCATACAAACCATGAACATGTGATCTCTTGGTTCAATTCTGATTTTTAGGTCACATAGAATGTTTGTGTCATGGTTTGATATCAACTAGAGGTCACAAACAACCTTGGTTCATGGTTTTGCAAAATTCTCATTTGGTGCACATCTTGAAAATCAATGATTTTTGCCAACTTCAACACACCATAACTTTTGATCCAAGAATAATTTGATCATGTTCTTGTACTTTTTGAAAAGGGAAAAATGTGTTCTACAACTTTCATGACCAAAGTTTTTCCATTTGAAGCTTTTTTGGATCAAGAATCAAGGCTTGAAAAGTGACCTAAAATGAAGCATTCTTGAAAAGTCAACTATGCCCAAAAAGTCAACACTTGCAAAAACTCCAAATTCTTGATTTTTGTGAACTTCAATCTTCTTCCATGATCAAATAAAGATCAAATACACTCAAAATGATGAAGATCACCCTTTGGTTGGGTCATTGGGGGCCTCAGATGCCCTGATTTTGCACTGACTTGTCTGAAAAGTCAACTCTTGATCAGATGGCTTCCCCATGAAATTTCTTCATGAAAATTGATATGCGTGCTCCCTATACCATATAGAGACCAATGGAAACAAGAATGACCAAAAAAATTGGAGTTATGGCCTCTGAAACCAAAACCCTAATTCTAGGTCATCTGTGCAGTCAAGCCTGGCTTTGCTTCCACACCAATCCCAGTTCTTGTGATTCTTTGAATTTTTGACTTTGAGAGGATGTAATATGATATATGAACACACATGGACCCATTTGAAATGATTGGTGGCCTTTGGAGTGGCTCAGGAGGCTCTTGGATTGCTCAGATCACAAACCCTAGATGCAGATGACTTAGAATCTATGCAGTGAATCAAAAATGAGATGTGAGATGATATGATTGTGTTTATGCATATGAGATGATCACAAGCCATGGTGTGAATGGGTGAGGGAAAATTTGGGGTGTTTACAGCTGCCCCTATTCAAGCATGAGTTAGCTGTGCAGGTTGTAAGCGACAGCTTAACAGGCAAACAAGATAACTTGTGGTTGAATACCAAAGACAGTCCAAAATTTGCACTCACAGAATGAAGAAGAAAAGGGATATAGATTGTAGAAGGAAAATAAAGTATATTGTAAAGTATGGGTGACGGAGGACGACCGTCGAGCAGAGGACGACTGCTGGGTAAAGAGCAATGACGGGGACGGCCGACATGCTGGGAAGGTGCTGAAAATAAAGCAATGACGGGGACGGCCGACATGCTGGGGATAAAAGGTAAAGCCAAGACGGGGACGACCGACTGGCTGGGGAAAATAAGATATTATGATGGGGACGGCCATCACGATAAAGCTGTAAAGTTTTCTGGGGATAAATGAGACATGACGGGGACGGCCATCAAGTTCACAAAGGTAAAGTAACCAACGATGGGGACGGCCATCGGGCTAAAAAGGAAAAGGGACCACGACGGGGACGGCCATCGGGTTAAAGAATAAATGAAATAAACAGATGATGGGGTACGGCCATCAAAAGTGAAGGACGATCACCTAGCAGGGGATGGCTGCTCTGTTGGGTAATAAAGGAATTATGATGGGGACGGCCATCAAAGGTGGAGGACGACCACCTGGCAGGGTACGGCTGCCGAAAATATCAACGATGGGGACGGCCATCGGATAAAAGGTCAACGATGGGGACGGCCATCGGACGAGCATGATGGAGGACGACCATCAAGAGGTGGAGGACGACCACCTAGCAGGGGACGGCTGCTCTCAAGGTTTATCATGACATAGGACGAATGCCAGATAACCAAAATCAACAATGGGGACGGCCATTGGATAAAATGATGAAGGACGATCATCAAGAGGTGGAGGACGACCACCTAGCAGGGGACGGCTGCTAAAATCAATGATGGGGACGGCCATCGGATGAGCATGACGGAGGACGACCATCAAGAGGTGGAGGACGACCACCTAGCAGGGTACGGCTGCTCTCAGGGTTTATCATGACACAGGACGAGTGTCAGATAAAAAGAAAATTTGCTTTGTTGGCGATCTACTGGGGATATAGTGAACACGGACGAGTGTTCACAACCAAGAAAGGAAAGTATAAGTGTTTGGTATTGTGTATAGATTAAAGATGCGGACGAGCATCCTTAAGACTGCGATACGGACGAGTATCGGGTAGAAACAAACTGACACATGTTCAGAGATGGTGATACGGACGAGTATCAACTGGTTAACAAAGAACACGGACGAGTGTTGATTCTGAAGGGACTCTTCTGGGGAATAGTATCTATATTCAAGAAGACCAAAGGGTTTGACATAGTGTATGGATTAAAGGTGCGGACGAGCATCCTTAAGACTATGATACGGACGAGTATCATGTAGAAACAAACGCTGGACGCATGTTCTGAGATGATGATACGGACGAGTACCAACTGGTTACCAGAGAACAAGGACCAATGTTGAATCTGTGGGGATATAAACGGTGTATATGAGATACGGACGAGTATCTGTACAAGTATAACATGAGTAGTGGGAATGAGCATTGTATAGATGAGTGTTTATCTGCTGGGGAGAGTGACACGGACGAGTGTCAAGAGAGAAAAGTATAATAATATCAACAAGTATATGGGTTGTAAAAGTGTGAAATGACTGTGCTGGGGATATGACACGGACGGGTGTCGAGAAGGTGTATGTAAGCAAATGTGAGTGCAAAGAGGATGTCTTTGGCTTTCTGCTGATTTGACACGGACGGGTGTCAGAATGAGTATCTGTAATATGGGTGATTTTGTTTGTGAAGAGTGTTCAAGTGACCTTACTGGGGAGAGATGGCACGGTCGGGTGTCAAAATGAGTGTGTACTAGTGTTTGTTGTTGTGAGGCAGCTGTTTTTGCTGGGACTCTGGTGGGGACTCTGGGGGAAAGTATTCTGCATTCTGATGAATGGTTACTATTCACAAGTGCTGATTCAAAACATGGCTTATGAATATGCTATGTGTTTGATTTTTGCCGTAATGCTCCGTACTAGACGGAATGCTACGCTTTGTGGGTGAATATGATGCAAATGCCATGATTGTGCAAAAGATACCAAACCGGGACTTGGGTCCCGTTGCTGCGAAGATCTCTGGCCGATCTGCTCGAAGTAGACATCCCAGCTGGGGAGGAGATCATTGGTAGATCTTGACGAGATGCTATCTGCTTGGGGATACGGGTCATTGAGAGACCTATCCTTATGAATGAGAGACCCGGCTGGGGTTTGTAGAAGCTTCCTTCACTCTGCTGTGATCTTCTATGCGTTGCTCTTCTGAATAGAGGCTGGAATTCTGTGGGGAGATGATTCCCTGACTTTTATACTCGGCTGAGGGCGAGATGGTAACTCGGCTGGGGAGAAAGAGGGATCATTGAGAGACCTCCCTAGGGATTCTGCTGAAATAGACTCTTGACTCGGCCGGGGATATGGGTGCCTTCTGTGATGTCTGGCAACTCTGGTGGGGCAAGCAACAAGTGGCAAACTCAAATGGGGAAGTCATGAGAGGCGACTCAGCTGGGGAGAGAGCACTTCGGGTGCTAAAATTGAGTGTTGATTTGCCAGCTTGCTGGGATAAAGTTTTCATGCCCCAAGTCGCGTTCTGGATACCTGCAATCCTGAAAAGAGATAGAGAAACGCACAAGATAATCCCGAGGTATCCCTTACTGGACTCCGTCAGAGGAGTTTAGAATACTTCTGAGAGTAAACATATTTCCTGCGAGCATGTTTTTATTTGAAGATAAGCATCTGTATTCTTATGCAATCAGTTTTTTTTCTTTTAAGACATCAAACATTTTTTGCAAATAAAAATGTACAAAACGAGACATGACTGAAAATTTGATTTTATTAATTCATATGCCCTGAATTGGCGAGATACAGTCAAAGGAACATATCCCCTGAAATGAGGAGATTGTTATAAATTGAGAAACAAAATGTTGGCAGTGTTGATGACGCTTTGAGGAGCTTCCCCTTCACTATGACCCGTATGACTTTTGACGTTCTTCTCATCTTGCTTTCTGAATGATGTTGATTCCGATTGAAGCTTGATCTTGTTGAAGCTTTCCAAGTTGTGAGTGATACAGACGAATTCAGAATGCAGTTGTTCGCTTATTCCCTTATTTTGCATGGATCGCCCTTTCGGGTTTTCAATCCATCGGGATACCCATTTTTGCCTGAGTTGTCCAATGCGGCTTTTCAACTCAGCGGGTGTACATTTTTTCATTTATTTTCCCTTATTTTTGCCCGAGTCTTTTATTCTGTTTTTGACTCGCCGGGATGCCCTATTTTTGCCTGGACTTACATTCTGTTTTTATGTCCAGCGGGTCGTTTTATGCGAAGTATTTTTTAACTGCATCTGAATTCACAGGGGACGGGAAATCTTCGCCATCCATGGTGCTGAGCATCAGTGCTCCACCAGAGAAAACTTTCTTTACCACAAATGGTCCTTCATAGTTCGGAGTCCACTTGCCCCTGTGGTCTGTATGAGGAGGGAGGATTCTCTTCAGCACAAGATCTCCTACTTGGTACTCTCGGTGCCTGACTTTCTGATCGAAGGCTTTCTTCATCCTTCTCTGATACAACTGCCCATGACAGATTGCAGCCAATCTTTTCTCTTCGATCAGACTCAGTTGTTCGTATCGGGCCCGAACCCATTCTGCTTCGTTCAGCTTAACATCCATCAGTACCCGGAGAGAGGGTAATTCAACTTCAACAGGTAGGACTGCCTCCATACCATACACAAGTTGATACGGTGTTGCCCCAGTGGATGTTCTGATTGACGTGCGGTACCCATGCAAGGCAAATGGTAGCATTTCATGCCAGTCTTTGTAGGTGATTACCATCTTCTGCACAATCTTCTTGATATTCTTATTTGCTGCCTCAACAGCGCCATTCATCTTTGGCCTGTAAGGAGAAGAATTGTGGTGTTGAATCTTGAAGTCCCGGCACAGTTCCGCCATCATTTTGTTGTTTAAGTTAGAACCATTATCAGTAATGATTCGCTCGGGAACTCCATATCGACAGATGATATCTCTCTTCAGAAATCTGGCTACCACTTGCCTTGTAACATTTGCATAAGAGGCTGCTGTTGGTGTAAGCCCTAGAGGCCAATACTTTTTGGTACTTGTATCGGATTATTCGTTTAATAATAAAAGGCATTTCTTTATTATGTTTGTCTTTCAAAATAATAAAGTCCCTAGAATAGTTAGTCTGTTTAATGAAATGTTAAGTGTGACTTAATCATGAGATCCCATTAAACATAAAGACATTATTCTTAAAATATCCGTAGTCAAGCTTTATTGCAAAGTGGGATAACATTAAAGCATTGAGACTATTATGAAGATAGAATGATGATCACATCTCATGGATCATGGATAAAGAGTTATCAAGTCTTGACATAGGTATAAATATTAGGAGTAATATTTATACCGGATTGACCCGCTATGAGAATACTACATAATATGTTATGCAAAGTGTCATAAGTTATTCTCATGGTGATAATGGTGTATTACCACCCTTCGACCTGAAACCACTATGGACCCTAGATGTAGAGTCGGGTGCTTTATTGCTGATCAAACATTATCCGTAACTGGATGATCATAAAGACAGTTGATGGGCACTCCACGAAGCATGCTGAGGGACATGAGTGTCCTAGATGGAATTTGCCAATCCTGCATAACAGGAGAAATGTCTAAGGGCCCAATATTGAACTGGACAAGGATGACACAGTGTATGCCTTGTGTTCAATATAGACATAGGGGCAAAAGGGTAATTGTACAAACATATATTATCACGAAAAAGGTTTTGTCAGATCACATGACATTTTCGTGACTTGGGTAGCAGTGATGTGTTGCTAGATACCGCTCACTGTTTATTATGTTAAATATATAATTTAATATAATTACCAACGTTACGAAATCCTACAGGGTCACACACATAAGGACAGTTTGATGAGAGATAGAGAAATCAAAGGAACACCGTAAGGTACGGTGCACTTAAGTGAAAAATAGAAATTCGGATAATATAATAATAATTATTGTTATTTTATAATGGTTATAAAATAATAATAAAATAAATATATTTATTATAATAATAGTTATTATAATAATATATAATATTATTATGGATCATGTGAATTGGGCTTTTAGCCCGCAGCCCACAAGAGAGTCTATAAAAGGAACCCTTGTGATGAAGCTTTTACTTGATGCAATTTCGTTTTTGATTCTCACTCAAATAATTCCGTTCGTAAGCAGCTAGCACTGTGACCGGAAGCTGTTCGTGTGGACTGAGTAGAGGCGTTGCACTTCATCAACGCTTGTGATCACTGCATCAAAGATCTGAATCGCCACAAAGAGGTAACGATTCTATCACTGACCATGCTCATTCGTAAGGATCACTAAAGGAAAAAAATTTTGTTTTCCGCTGCGTTTAGATCGCTATTTTCCTTCAGCTGCTTCAACCCACTTGGTGAAATAGTCAATGGCGACCAGGATGAATCTGTGGCCATTCGAAGCAGTCGGTTCAATCTTGCCAAATCATGTCAATGCCCCACATGGCAAAGGGCCAGGGTGAAGACATCACATTCAAAGGATTGGGAGGCACATGCACTTTATCTGCGTAAATCTGGTATTTGTGGCACTTTCTGGCATAAGCACAACAGTCTGCATCCATTGTGATCCAGTAATAACCTGATCTTAGCAACTTCTTAGCCATGGCATGCCCTCCTGCATGGGTACCAAAGGATCCTTCGTGCACTTCATGCATTAACAAGTCCGCTTCTGTCTTATCAACGCATCTGAGGAGTACCATATCAAAGTTTCTCTTGTACAGGGAACCATCAGTGTTCAGAAAGAAACTACCAGCAAGCCTTCTCAAAGTCTTCTTATCATTGGAAGATGCCCCAGGTGGGTAAGTTTGATCCTCCAAGAAGCACTTAATGTCGTGGAACCAAGGCTTATTATCTTTAACAACATCTACTGCGAACACATATGCTGGTCTGTCAAGTCTGGACACTGAAATTTGAGGTACAAAGTTGGCAGCTTGAACTTTGATCATGGATGAAATGGTAGCCAGAGCATCTGCAAACTGATTTTCGTCCCGAGGGATATACTCAAGCTTGACCGTTGTGAAGAAAGTCAATAACCTCCTTGTATAATCCCTGTAAGGTATCAGATGATCCTGGTGCGTGTACCATTTGCCGTTGGTTTGATTAACTACCAGAGCTGAATCTCCGAGTACAGTCAATATCTTGATCCTGAGGTCAATGGCTTCCTCAAGACCCATAATACAAGCTTCGTATTCAGCTTCGTTGTTAGTGCAGTTGAAAGTGAGTTTTGCCGAGAAAGGCATGTGAACTCCCTTAGGTGTAATGAGTACTGCACCAACACCACGACCATTCATATTAACAGCCCCATCAAACATCATAGTCCATTCTTCTTCCGGGTCAGGCCCTTCAGTGTGAATAGGCTCTTCATGATCTTTTGCTTTTATGAACATGATGTCTTCATCAGGGAAGTCAAATCTCATAGGCTGGTAATCATCAATAGGTTGCTCAGCAAGATATTCAGACAATACACTGCCCTTGATGGCTTTCTGAGAAGTGTACTGGATGTCATATTCTGTGAGGATCATTTGCCATCTTGCAACCCGTCCGGTAAGCGCTGGCTTCTCGAATATGTACTTAACTGGGTCCATTTTGGAGATCAACAAAGTAGTGTGGGTCAGCATATACTGTCTCAGTCGGCGAGTAGCCCACGCTAAAGCACAACAAGTTTTCTCGAGCAGTGAATAACGTTGTTCACAATCGGTAAACTTTTTGCTCAGGTAGTATATTGCATACTCTTTTCGACCAGACTCGTCATGCTGGCCCAACACACACCCCATTGACTCTTCTAATACTGTCAAGTACATTATTAGAGGTCTTCCTTCGACTGGAGGCATAAGGATTGGAGGTTCTTGCAGATATTCTTTGATCTTGTCAAAAGCCTTCTGACAGTCTTCGTTCCACCTGACCGTTTGTTCTTTTCTTAACAGCTTGAACAAGGGTTCACAAGTTGCTGTAAGGTGAGATATGAACCGCGAGATGTAGTTCAATCGACCTAAGAACCCTCGAACTTCTTTCTCTGTCTTCGGTGCAGGCATCTCTTGAATAGCTTTGACTTTATCAGGATCAACCTCAATCCCCTTCTCGCTTACAATAAAACCCAGCAGCTTACCGGATCGCACCCCGAATGTGCATTTGTTAGGGTTCAGCTTTAATTGGTACTTCCTCAGGCGCTTGAATAACTTCAGTAGATTCAACAGGTGATCTTCCTCTGTAAGGGACTTGGCAATCATGTCATCCACATAACATTCTATTTCTTTATGGATCATATCGTGGAATAATGTTACCATAGCCCGTTGATACGTGGCACCAGCATTCTTCAGTCCGAATGGCATTACTTTGTAACAGAACGTGCCCCATGGTGTGATGAAGGTTGTCTTCTCCATGTCTTCGGGTGACATCTTAATCTGGTTGTAGCCTGAAAATCCATCCATGAAGGAGAATACCGAGAACTGAGCCGTATTATCCACCAATACATCAATGTGAGGTAAAGGGAAATCATCTTTCGGGCTGGCTCTGTTCAGATCCCTGTAGTCAACACACATCCTTACTTTGCCGTCTTTCTTAGGCACAGGTACTATGTTAGCAACCCACGGTGGATAGCTAGTTACAGCAAGGAACCCGGCGTCCCATTGCTTTTGTACCTCCTCCTTGATTTTCATTGCCATGTCTGGGCGAGTACGGCGCAGTTTCTGTTTAACTGGCGAGCATTCTTCTCTCAAAGGCAGCTTGTGCACGACAATATCGGTATCCAACCCTGGCATATCTTGGTAAGACCAGGCAAACACGTCTACATACTCTTGAAGCAGGTCAATCAGTTGTCTCTTCACTGAGTCTTGCAGGCAGGCCCCGATTTTAACCTCTTTCACGTCTTCATCTGTACCAAGATTGATCACTTCGACCTCCTCCTGGTGAGGAGTAATAACCTTTTCCTCTTGTCTTAACAACCTGGCTAGCTCTTCAGGAAGCTCATACTCTTCTTCAACCCCTTCATCGGCTTGATTGATTGGATTGTCAAAGTCATACGAAGTCATAGCCGTGCTGTTGTCGGTGCTGTCTGGAAGGCACTCTCTGCAAGGGTTCAGTTGGTTCGTTTTAGTGATTTGGTTTTAATCTTGTTTAGAAAAGTGAAATAAGTTTGTCATTTTGAAAACATCGCCATTTATTTTTTTGTACAAAAAGAAAAAATGGAAAAACAGTGAACGAAAAGGAAAAAGACTCATTTTGCAAAAAGATGTCTGATATTTCATTGATTAATCTTGTTTGCACAAAAAGTACAGATGGCCCGATTACAAAATGAGTCTTGTCATCTTGGGCAAGATGCAAGACTTTGATGCATGCTATGAAAATACAGGAAATAATAATTACTCTGCATGAGTAACTCTTATAATTTCCTGGGAAGACCAGTTTGAGATACTGCTCCCCGGGATCTTTGGACGAATCCAGCTTTCCAGGTTGCGTTCTTCTTCCAGCTCGTCTTCCAAACAGTTGACAGCATCAGGGGTGAGCATCCCCCCACTCACAAAGTTGGGCTCTTTCGCAGCCGCTGCTTGATCTTGTTGAGTTGGTCTGTAACCCAACCCAAATCTGTCCTCTTTCTTCTCCACCGATAGCAGTTTGCCCCAGCCTTGGGCGTTTCCTCCCTCAACAACCTTCCGGGCTTGTTGGTATGATGATATAGAAGTTCCAGGCACAGCAGATGTTTCATTAACATTCAAAGCTTCAAAACCCTGACTCATTGTTTCATGGATCTCCCCATCCATCTCAATATACTTATAGGTAGCCAGGTGGCTGACAAAAATGTCCTCTTCTCCACAGATTGTAACGATTTGACCCTCCCACTCATATTTTAACTTCTGGTGAAGGGTAGAGGTCACGGCGCCAGCGGCGTGAATCCATGGCCTACCCAATAGACAGCTGTAGGCGGGCTGTATATCCATCACGTAGAAGGTAGTTGTGAAAGTCTGTGGGCCAATCGTTACGGGTAACTCAATCTCTCCCAGGACCGATCTCTTTGAACCATCAAAGGCTCTTACCACCAGGTTGCTGGGTCTCAACGCCAATCCGTCATATTCTAGCTTCACCAGGGCTTTTTTAGGTAAGACATTGAGGGATGACCCCGTGTCTACCAACACATGTGAAAGGACAGCACCTTTACACTCCATGGTTATGTGCAAAGCCTTGTTATGGTTGCGGCCTTCCGTTGTCAAATCAGTATTGGTGAACCCTAGTCCATGACTAGCATTAACATTTCCAACTACAGCTTCTAGCTGATTGACAGTGATCTCTTCAGGCACGTAAGCTGCGTGCAAGACTTTGAGTAGTGCATTCCGATGGGCTTCGGAGCACATAAGCAATGATAGGATTGAGATCTTGGAAGGCGTCTGATGAAGCTGATCCACTATTTTATAATCACTCTTTTTGATGATTCGCATGAACTCATCAACCTCTCGATCGAAGGGTGTTTTCAAAGCTTCTTTAACAGTCTGATCTTCCTGCACAGGGCTCTTCCCTTTTGCCTTAGCAGCAGCTTCTGCTTCGGCAGTGGGTCTCTGAATTTGTGGAGCAAAGAGACGTCCGCTTCGAGTGAAGCCTCCGCCTCCTCCCACATTGTCAATTTGTGGTGCAGGGGTTGATGATTCAAAAGTGATTCTTTGTCCTTCACAGTACAGGTCAGAGCCGTAATGCCAGGGGATAGCATTACTGCTTTCATAAGGTACTGGTCCAGGCACCGTGATAGTGACTGGACTGACTGCAGCTGCGGAAGGAATTGTGATAGTCTGTGGATCGTAATAAATTGTGACTGGTGCTCTGATGGGAGCAGCACCTTCTGAGTTGTAGGCAGAGTTGTTTTCTGGATCGTAAAATATTGTGACAGTTGAGACATATTCATGATTGGTTGCTGGTGTTGTAGGAGACATTGGTGGAAGAATGGATGTTGTTGTTGTAGGAGTTTCAAAATGGAGTGGTGCTGGAGTTGTAGAAGAAAAATTTGTTGAAAACTGATCAGTTGAGAAGACAGATGAAGTACTTGTTGATGAAGCCGAAGAATTGTCGGGAACAATGGTTGCTGCAGTTGTAGGAGATTCTGAAACCGTTGCTGATGAGATTGCTGGATTTGTTGGAAATGATGTGGTGATCTGAAGTTGGCCACTCTGAATAAGACCGTCTATGCCATTCCTCAAATTATCGCACCCATTTACCGAGATATTACAGTAAGCACATCCTAACTCACACCCCGGGAACATTTGACATTCGAGGAGTTGAGCCTTGATTTCTACCAACGGTGTCCGGATCTGACCCACACTGGTTATTAAATAAGACGGCTTGTCTTCTTCAATAGCGTTAATTCGGGGACCACCATGGTTTGGCATAGGATTTTTGTTGACATTGGGTGGTGGTGCAAAATTCAGAGCTTTTGAGTCTACCAGGTCTTGTACCTTCATGTGCAAGGCTCTGCACTTTTCTGTACTATGGCCAGGTGCGTTTGAATGAAAGGCACACCTAGCATTGGAGTCGTAATTCCTGGGTAGACTGTTGGGATCTGGAGGTGCCAACGTCCTTAGCTCAACTAGGTTGAGTTTCAGGAGTTGTGGCAGCAATGTAGCATATGGCATAGGGATCGGATCGATTACCCTATTGGCTTGAGAAGGCCTCTGTTGGAATGGCCTTTGCTGGTTATTGTTGTTGGTGTTGCTGTTGTTGTAATTTCTCGGAGGATACTGATTCTGTTGGTGGTACTGAGGTTGTTGCTGAAAGTTTTGTTGCGGAGGTTGATAGACTGGTTGGGGATAAGCTGGAGCAGGAATGGTGACTGCTGCCACTGACCTGTGAACATACTGGGGCCTGCCCCTGTTGGTGTGGATGGCATTGGTCTCGCCAGTTCTTCTTGGGCCTGCAAAAGGCTTTCTTGTACTACTGGACGAGCTTGCACCGTTGTCTGAGATCTTACCCATCTTCAATAGGCTTTCAATTCTCTCCCCGGCTATGACAACATCTGCAAAGCTGGTGGATGAGAAGGCAGCTAGCCTATCAATGTAAGTCCCCTGAAGGGTGTTCATGAACATATCAGCCATCTCCCTTTCTGACATAGGTGGCTGAACAGCAGCAGCCAATTGCCTCCATCTCTGGGCATATTCTCGGAAACTTTCCCTTGACGACTGTGACATTCCCATTAGGAGGGTCCTGTTGGGTGCCATATCTAAGTTGTACTGATACTGTCTGATGAAGGCCTCTGCCAGGTCCTTCCAGCATCTAATAGTTGCCCTTGTCAAGTGAGAGTACCATTCTCTTGAAGCTCCTGTCAAGTTGTCTTCGAAGTAGAACATCCAGAGCTTCTCATCCATAGTATAGGCTTTCAGCCTCCCCAGAAATGACTGTAAGTGAGTCCGGGGGCATGAAGTCCCGTTGTATTTTTCAAAACAAGGAGGCTTGAACTTATGGGGAATCCTGACCCCGTCTACCAAGCCCATGTCCATGACGTCGAAGCCCAAAGAGTTTTGAGACTCTAGGGATCTCAGTTTCTCAGCTATCTCATCCAACCTTCTATCATAAGCTTCTTCCCCAGCACCCATTACTGTGAATTGGTCCTCTTGGGGGTCTTCTTGAAGTACCCTGGCTGCAGTGGCAGTCCCTTGAACATTTGCAGGGATGTTGATCTCAGGATGGAGGTGTGGTCCAAATACAGGGGGGTTTACATGAGGTTGGACCCTTTCATTGTTGCTGGTGCCGGCAGTCCCTATATGTGGATCTTCTTGATTCTGCCTTTCCACCATGGCCCTTAATCTTTCCTGGCTCTGAGCCATGTTGTTCATTACTTCCATAAACTGAGTCATCTGTGTTCTCATTTCCAATCTTTCGTTTGCCATTTGATTTCTAACCTCTGCAAGGTCCTGCTGTACCTGATCCATTTGAATGCCCGGAAGATTGTTACGGGTCGGATAACGGTGCGGACGGTTGAGGGGAAATACTCGGCGCCGAGCAATAGTTCCTGAACATCACAACAGAGTTAGTGGCAATAAAACAAAAACCTACAAAACAAACAAAAGGGGTTAGCATGCAATGCAGTATGCTTATTTGTTTTCAAGGTATCCGGCTTGGCATCCAGCTTTGACCCTTCCAAACCCTTGAAGCTGCTGTTGATGTTGCTTTTGAAGTGAAACCCGGATGGAACAAACCAATACATATATTACAAAAGACAAATGGTACATAGTTTGTTTACAAATACAAGCCCTCTGAGGGGTCAAAATACATTACAAGAAAAATGAAAAATACACGGGATGAAAGCAACAACAAACAAATGGTCAAACACCAAGACCAAACTCATCCTCACGAACTTCCTTGAGAAGTGCTTCGGTCACAGGATCAGCCGGACGCTCCGTGAGATTCCTGATGAGGAGATTCCGGGTCGTAACAGCTGCTGTTAGCTTCTTGTGCTGGCTTTGGTCTTTTGACCTCTTCACTCCAGCTTTGATCTTCAGCTCTGATATCTCCCTCTGGGCTGCTGCCAGGGCTTCTTGCTGCACCTTTGCACTAGCTTCCAGTTGCTCCATCTTGCCTTGAACTCTCTTGTCTTCCAGAGTACGAGCCTCGGTGATCCTGACCCACCGAGCCTGACTCTCCTTCAGATACAAGTCTGTCCTTGCTCTCTGGAACTGGGCTTCTTTGCAAGCATTCTTCAGAATTTGTTCTCCAGCCTTGGACTTCTTGATATAGTCCCCAGACTTTTCAATCTTAACCAGATGCTCCACTCTCAACTTCTCCAATCTCTCAACCTCCCTCACACCATCACTCCTCTCCCGGAGGGTCTTCTGCAAAGCTTGAGTTAACTTCTCATTTCTTTCTTTCAAACTCTCAAACTCCTCCAAACTGATAGTGGCAGGGGGTGCTGAAGATGATTCAGGCATATCTTCTATAGTAAAGGGCATCCCAGAGAATTGGGCCCTGGCACGGGACCATTCATAATATTGCGCTGATGCCACATTGCTGCACTTCCCCAAAATGGTTACTCCTTTGGTTTGAACATTATCCCAGGCCCAAGCAGCCTGCCTAACAATATCCAGATTAATCTTGTTCTCACAATAAAGAGTTTCAACCAAGTCCTGTGCCTTAGGAGTGTGGACCAGTGCATAGCCCAGTTGTCTTCTGAACAGCAGAGGGTTGTAATTAATGCTTCCCTTAACTCCTATTAGGGGCACATTGGGAAAATGCCCACAACTGGTGATGACATCCCTGCCCTTGGTGCTCTGAGTGCACCATCTGATATCGGCTGAAGTTAGAGCAGTGAGTCTCTTAGCCCAGTTTCTCTGCTGATGAGGATTCAAAAATGCATCTGTCCTGGGTAGGTGCTTGAGAAGCCAAGTGTGGAACAATGGAGCACAACACCTCACTAATCTTCCCCTCTGCTTTTCATTCCTCTGATGCACTGAGTAATAGAGATCCCCCAATAAAGTGGGCACTGGGTTCTTTAGGAGGAATAAGTGAATTGCATTCTTGCTAATGAATCGAGGCTCATCTGCAAATAACATGATCCCATATATGCTCAAGGCCAATAAAGCACAGACTGCTTTCCACTCTCCCAGAGAAGCTTTCAGGGTAGCTTGAGAGATCACGAAATCCAGATGGAAACCAGGGATTCCAGCCTTAGAGGTCATATGCTGCTCAATCAGGACAGGTTCCAGATGCAAAGCCTTTGCTACTTCTCCATTACTAGGAAAGACCATCTCAGGGTTGAAAGGGATTCCACCCCTGATAGGCAAACCAACCAATGATGAGTATTCTTCTAATAGAGGGCCTAGCTGAAAGTCTTGAAAAGTGAAACATCTCAGTGGGGGATCATAGAACTGAATGCAAGTGTGGATCAGGCTTCTCTGTGAAGGGTCCAGATCCATAACCATATCAAGTATATCTCCATAGTGTTCCCTGAACAATGGTATGTGATCCGGAGAGATCAGGGTCTGAATCCTCCTGATGTCAGATAGCTCTGGCTGGAAGAAATGGTAGGTGATGTTGCTCTTTTTAGGAGCCATGATGCTGAGACTGAGTAGAGACAGGTGCTGATGCTGATACTGAAGAATGGGCCACTGGTTGGCTGAAGTAGATAGCTGATAGCTGAAGCAAGTGCTGATGAAGATAGGTCAATACTGAAGATGGGGTCAAAACCAGAACCAAATGAAGATGGATACCCTGAAACACAAATAAGCAAATGTCAATATGATGCAATGAGCATGTATGCAAATGATATGCAAGGGTTTGTGACTGAGCCGGATCTGATCAAAAACTCTGATATAGGTCCATGTGTTGTTCAAGAATTCCAGATGGAGGTCTATAAATCCAGTAACCAAGGTGGGGGGCTCAAATAAAGAGCCACATGTCCAGGGTTTAGAATCACAAGAACTGTTCCAACATGAAGTATTCTTAATCAAGTCCAAGTAACAGGGTATTCTGAGGTCAAGGGTACCTGCAAACCTGTAAACAGCCCAACCCCCTCACAGGTGGTGTTCTAAAACAAGGATCCTCAGACTTGGATCAGTTATGAGAAGTGTAAACACTTCTAACCCGGAGGTATAGTGTTTACAATAACCATAAAAGTTCCTCCTCTAATTCACCTCGGTTTCTGAAGGTCAAAACTAAAGGTCATCCAGACTTAGCAGGCTTCCCAGATAGCCCTAGCATTGCAGGAAATCTGCAACACAGAGTTCTCAAGGAGAAACCCATATCTGAACCGTGTTTCATATTCCCGCACCAGACCGAAATGGAATGGGAAAGAATATGATTCACTCTAGCCTAGGTGTCACTCAGGTCCCAGGTATAGGACCTTAACTCTCAATAGAACCCCACCCACCAAAACAAAAACCAGATCCAGCCAGACAGCATGACAGCATGATATATACAAAATCAATAAAGAAAGCAGATAAACAACTGTACATAAAGCAATAAAAATAAATACACAAGCACAGATAGCACATAACACCCCAGTAAACACAAATCAAACAAGCGCTAGGAGGAACCCACAAAAAGAACCAGAAGCCCTGGTTACAGTATAAGGGTCCCCAGCAGAGTCGCCAAGCTGTCGCTCCCACCAAATGACACCGGGTCAAAAGGGGTACAGACGCGAACGGTCGGCGAAGGGAACAGTGAGAACACACAGCCGTGAACTCACTGGGGATGAATAGAGTCGCCAGCTAGGCATTTTTATCCCGGAGGAAAGGCAATGCTGCATAGACCTAGAAAGAGATGGATAAGACGGTTGCGAACCAGAGAGACTGAGAAAGGGGGTTGGTTACAACCTGGGAAGGTATTAGCACCCAGATTGTCCGCCGTACTCGACGGGATCCACGCTTAAAAGATTTGTGTTTTAAAGGGGTAGTGCCAGTGCATTCTGTGTATAAAATAGCTGGAAAAGATGTACAGGTGTCAGTGTAAAGGAAGTGTGAAGTGTATAAATGATGTGTCAGTGTAAGGACAAGAGTGAAATGCTCATGATAATGAGGCTTAAAGAATAAGGCTAGAAAGAGGGGGAATATACAGAGACTTTTGTTCGATAACTGTTAAGTTATGCCTACGTATCCTCTCGTGCAATGAGGAAGTCAGAACACCGTAGTTCGACCCAAAGAGACTGAAAGGTGAATTGACTTGTGAACTGCTTGCTTGCCTATGCTCAAGTGTGTGACCTGTCTGGCTCAGGTGCTAACTGTCTTGCATTAGACGGAAGAAGCAAGTTCTCGTTTATGAGTGAAGGTGATGAGAAAAGAATCCCGAAGGAGGCGATTATTGTTTGTTTTTGGTGTTTTTGTTTAGTGTTAAGTAATGAGGTTAAGCCATAATCAAGGATTAAACAGACTCATTACACCATCCTAATAGAAGGATAATAGATGAGAATGTTTAAGCTGAGGAAAGCTCCTCAACTTAATCCATGATTAGGGATTAAACTCATGACAAAACAAGCCTTTGATTAAGTGGATTTTATTTAATGATATGATTATGAAGTGAGTTTTATGGTTTGCAAGACTACTTGAGGGGGACTTGTCCATTAACACTAGGGTTAGTCCTTCTTAACCAGTTAAGGAAGAATTAGAACCCTAATGCAAGGCCCAAGTTACAAGTGTGATGTCTTGATGATTATTAAGTGAATTGATTAAGGGAGTTAAACACATTAAGGGTTTAACACTTAGGATTAAAGTTATACACTCCATCCTAAGAGAAGGATGCAGGCATAAGCTTAATCACAAAGCCTTAAAGCCTTTAGGGTTTAGTCCCTGATTGTGAGATGAGGAGAGATGACTCAAAAGAGACACAAAGGTAAAACTAAGAGGGGAGACTAATCAAAACCCTAATCATTGTCATGCTTGGTTGTCCCTAAGGTTTGTGAGGTTTGCAAGAACAATCTTCAATGGAACCACCAGGAAGCAGATGAAAGGATCAAGAGAAGCAAAGTGACTTGCTTCATTCAAGAAGTCAAGTCACTTGAAGAGAGAAAGTGGGAAGAAGAAGAATGAGCAAGCTCAAACTCAAACACATATAAAAATGCAGCAATGGATGCAAGAGAGATGAAAAGAAAAGTTATGAGAAGTGAAGGCAAATTCACTTCTCAAGATCACTTACCACCTGAAAGATTAGAAAAGAAATGCAATGCAATGCAAAAATGGGATGGAATGACATGATGCAAACCAAAACCAGAAGCATGTTGATGATGATAATGATGCTATGGGATGTTACAAACATGAGGCAAGGCATGGAGATGATCATACAAGTTCATGAATGCAAATGAAACAAGTTAGGAACCATGGAAACACATGAAAAGTTATGAAGTGCATATGGCATAAAACATGGCAAATACATGGTGCAATGATCAAACATGCTTTCTATATGTCTTATGATGTCAAATGAATCACATGGATGCTTGAAATGTCATGGCAAGTCATGTTATGCAAGAAGATGCAAGATGGATGCATATGGAAGCCCAAATTAGGGTTTATGAATCAAACATAAAACACAAACCAAAATCAGAAGCAAACAACATTACAAAAAATTGAAAATGCCACCCAAAGGACCCCTAATCCTATACTAAACCAATACCCAAAGGAGGGGCCTCAACTCTTAACCAATCTTAAGTTATGATTTTTACAAGATTCTAGGGTTTTTAGGGTTCCTAAACAAAAGAAATGCCAAACAAATTGAAAATGAGGAATCAAATCAAGGCCATTTAATCTCAAAAACTACATGCTAAACACAATGCAGTGCAAGAAGAATCAATGTCCAACTCTTCATAGATAGGCAGAAATGATTTTTTGAACTATGGATCAAAATAATGCACAAAAATGATTTTTATTCAATGAAAAATTCTCAAAATGCATCAAGATCAAAAAAGAAATTTGGTTTGAAGGTTGGACAATGTTTCTAAATGTCTTAGAACATTTCATGAATTTTTTGGTGATTTTTAAATACCTAAAAGTATTTTTAATAAATTAATTTCCATTAATCAATTAAAAATAATCTTTTAAATATTTAAAAATACTTTTTTAATGATAAAAATAAAAATGAAAATATTTTCGTGTCATAAAAATTATTAAGACTCATGAGAAAAAGTTTCATAATTTTTAGACAATTTTTGCTATTTTAAATAAATTATACAAAATAAATGAAAAAGAAATGAAAATAAATGAATTTTAAATGAAGTAATCAGAAAGGATGGCTGAGATTGATTCTGGGTTCAAAAGTGTTGACCACGCGCGTTTTTGGAGGGACAGGATTGCTTCTGATCAAATTAGTTTAATTATAATTAATTAAATCTAATTAAGTGGATTAGGGCTAATTGGGAGGATCCAGGCCACACATGCGCGCGGGTAGTCAAACAAGTCAAAGGATCCTACGCTCCACATTCAAATGGAATTAATTACAGGGATTAAGCCCTAATGACTTTCAGGTGGCCGGAGAAGACCTCCGGTCGTCTTCTCCGGCCAGCACCCTCCCTGAGAAATGCCAAATCTCACCCTAGCTCACTAAAATGAAATCTAAAAGCATGGAAATGATCCCCACAACCTACTGAACCAAAACCCCATCACAAACAACATTTGTATTTCCTCAAATTCATGAATCGAAACAAAGAAGATTTTAGGGCAAAACTTTCAGAAAGCAATTAAATCCTCATTTTACCACCATTTCCGAAACTAAAAGCATATTCATGATCAGGAAGACATATAGAACAAGTTTAGAACTTAAAAATCCATTTCTGGAAAAAAAGTTCTTGAGCTACCTGAGATTCGAAGCTTTCACTCCAGCAACTTTCAGACCTCCTCTCCTTGTGAAATCCACTCCTTATGACCTCTTGATGATGCTTGAATGCTTGAGAGAAATTTATGTTGGCTGGTTGATGAGTTTGAGCAAGTTCTGTCCAAGCTCAGTTGAAAATGGCCATGATGATTCAGACTGTTTCTGGCAAGGGTGAGGGGTTGTTTGTGGTCTAGATGATGAGTGGAGAAGGTTTGTGAAGCTTGTTTGGATGTTTGCAAGCTGTGGAAGGTGTTTCGAAGGAAACTGCAGGTGAGGGTGAAAATGGAGAAGTGATGTTATAGCCTGTTTCAGGCCTGGTTCTTTGTGGGTTTCTACTCAATGGAACATGGTGAGATGATTAGTGAAGCTTGCTTGAGTGTTTGTGTGTTGTGGAGGCAGTTTCGAAGGAAAATGCAAGATGGGGTGTTTTTGTGAATGGTGTGTTGTGATCTGTTTCAGCTTGGCTTCTTGAGTGTTATGGCCAGCATTTTCCTTGCATAAAGAACTCCCATTGGTCAGGTGATGTGACCTGGCCTGCTGTGATTGGGATGTCTACTTTTGCAAAAAGTCCACTTTGTTGTAAGAGAAGCATGGGCTAAGTTCTAGCTTGGTACAAGAGCATGGGCTGGTGCTGCATGATGTGTGTGTAATGCTAGGGAGGTTCAGCAGCCAAGGCAACTAGTTGGTGAAGTGTGATCATGAGTTTTGCAAGTTGATCACTTTTGAAACTTCATGAAAAAGTCTTGCCATACAAACCATGAACATGTGATCTCTTGGTTCAATTCTGATTTTTAGGTCACATAGAATGTTTGTGTCATGGTTTGATATCAACTAGAGGTCACAAACAACCTTGGTTCATGGTTTTGCAAAATTCTCATTTGGTGCACATCTTGAAAATCAATGATTTTTGCCAACTTCAACACACCATAACTTTTGATCCAAGAATAATTTGATCATGTTCTTGTACTTTTTGAAAAGGGAAAAATGTGTTCTACAACTTTCATGACCAAAGTTTTTCCATTTGAAGCTTTTTTGGATCAAGAATCAAGGCTTGAAAAGTGACCTAAAATGAAGCATTCTTGAAAAGTCAACTATGCCCAAAAAGTCAACACTTGCAAAAACTCCAAATTCTTGATTTTTGTGAACTTCAATCTTCTTCCATGATCAAATAAAGATCAAATACACTCAAAATGATGAAGATCACCCTTTGGTTGGGTCATTGGGGGCCTCAGATGCCCTGATTTTGCACTGACTTGTCTGAAAAGTCAACTCTTGATCAGATGGCTTCCCCATGAAATTTCTTCATGAAAATTGATATGCATGCTCCCTATACCATATAGATACCAATGGAAACAAGAATGACCAAAAAAATTGGAGTTATGGCCTCTGAAACCAAAACCCTAATTCTAGGTCATCTGTGCAGTCAAGCCTGGCTCTGCTTCCACACCAATCCCAGTTCTTGTGATTCTTTGCATTTTTGACTTTGAGAGGATGTAATATGATATATGAACACACATGGACCCCTTTGAAATGATTGGTGGCCTTTGGAGTGGCTCAGGAGGCTCTTGGATTGCTCAGATCACAAACCCTAGATGCAGATGACTTAGAATCTATGCAGTGAATCAAAAATGAGATGTGAGATGATATGATTGTGTTTATGCATATGAGATGATCACAAGCCATGGTGTGAATGGGTGAGGGCAAATTTGGGGTGTTTACAACAAGGTTCACAAAGTTCATAATTGGTCAGAAGAGTTGACAATTCCCTCAGACAATACACCTCCTAAGCAGTGCATCCAAAACTAGGGTTTTGACTTTAATCAGGCTAAATGAACTTCCAAGACTTCAAGTGAGCTTCATAACATCTTATATGTGTGTAAGAACCCTCATGACAAGTTTCAAGACTTTTCTCAAAAGTTTGCTCAGTCAGATGATCAGATAAGTCAAAATCAGTCAAAGTAGTTAAAAAGTCAAACTGAGGTCAACTATGGTCAAACCAAAGTCAAACTTCATGATTTTTTGCCAACATCAAGTATATGAAGTAAAATTCATCATTTGATCAAGGGTTGATCATGATTCATCAAGGAGATTTCAGATCATCAAGAATCAGGAGTTTCTAAATTAGGGTTTTCTCAGTAAAAGTCAACTGAACTTTGACCAGCCATAACTTTCACATACTTCATCACCAAGTCTCCACTCAAAGCTCATTTTGAAGGAAATTGAATTCTCTACAACTTTGTGTCTCACAAGCCAAGCCCAAAAATGCTTCATTTGGAAGTTATGAGCTAAGACATTATAGGTCCTTTTGAAAGTCAACAAAAAGTCAACAACTTCAAAAGGGCATAACTTGAGATTGGTAAATGATATGGACATGAAACCAGTGGGGTTGGTTAGAGGACTCTTCAAGATTTCCAAAATGTCCAATAACACCCTCATAGCATTAAAATTGAAGGATGTGTGCCCTTGCAAAGTTGGGAAATTTTGGGTTGGTTTATGATGAAAATGGAGGTCTAAAACCAAGTTCTTCCAAATGGGCTTGCCAAATGATGACCCAATCCACACTATGACTTCATGCACGACCCAAGTCATCAAAAATCAGATTTTTTATTATTTTATTTTTATTTATTTTGATTTAATTCATTTAAAATCATTTTAAATTAAAATAAAATATAAAATCAAAAGATTTGAATATGATCAAGCTTCTAGAAAATCATAATTATGCCTTGGATCAAATTGATATGGAAGTTATGATGATTAGCCTAAAATAGCAAGTGTTCATACAAGAATATTTGATTTTTAAGGCCTTATCATTTTGAATCTTTTTATATCAAATCTTCCACACAATGACATGATTTTTTAACCTAAATTCATTGTTCTATAAGTACATAGTGAAACCCTAGCACAAGACACGAATTCCAGCCTCCCCAAGTGTAAGTTTGCATCTCACAAAAACCTCTCAAAACTCACATTCGGATTCATTCACACAAGGCATTTGAAGGTAATCTAAAGACATAGCAATGTTCCTTGGACATCCCTGAAGCAATACCAATGCTTATTTGCATCTAAAACCTCTCCATTCGCATAATCCGATTCAAATTATTCATCACATTTTAATTTTTCGATTCTGGTTATTGAATGGTTTTTAATGAATTTTGATTGATCAATCTTGTTTGTGTGATAGTATAGATGCTTTCTGGACAAAAAACTTGGAGCTTCATGACCTAAATCACAAACGGCCATTGTTAGGGTTTGGAGTTTAGTTTTAGGGTTTCACGATTTAGGCCATATAAATGAATTCTAACAACGTGGATAGATTGTATGAGTCATAAGGAACTCAATGATATCTTCAATTTCATGAATTTGTACTGTTTCATTAGTGTTTGATTTTCGCAGGTTCTGAATATGGAAGAACACGCATGAAATTTCGTAGGTAAAACTGCATGAATTTTCGCAGGTAATATGGAGAAGATGAAGCTGGTTCGCGCGCGTTTCTGAAATTCAAATGTTGTTTTATATTATATAGTTTTTGTTTGTATTTAAGTTACAAATGTTACAGATGGTCTAGTGGTTAGTACGCGTGTGAATGAAGCCAAGGACAAGGGTTCGAACCCGTCCTCCATTATTTTTTGGTAAAAATTCTATGATATTTGCAGGTTTAATATATAATAAGCATTGGTCGTCCTTTATTCACCAGTGGCACGCACCTCAGTTGGTTGTTGGTTGTGGATGGAGGCTGGGAGACCTGGGTTCGACCCCAGGCTCCAGCAGGTGAGTTTTATCATTTTTTTGTTTTTTTCTTAACTTAATTATTTTTATAATTCTTTTATTTTCTTTTAATTAAATATTCATAAATATAATAGATTAAAATTATGTATATTTAAAATTAAAAATATGTATACTATAGTAATTAGATTTAATTTTGTTGTATATAAAATTTAATTTATTTTAATAAACCCTAAAAATATTTTTTGTAAATAAAACAAACCCTAATTTTATAAACCCTAATTTATTTTCTAAACAATTAAAAAACCTAATTTTATCTTGTGATTTAAATTTCTAATTTTTGTAAATATAATTATTATGTACATATTTTATTTAATATAATTAATTTTTGTAAATACAATTATAATCAATTTTTTTTATAATATGTAATTATTTCTATAATTTGTTTATAATCTAAATTTTATATATAAATAATTTTTAAATATATGTTTAGAAATAATTTAATCTATGCTAATTTAATCTTGTAATTATAATATGTTTAAAAATAATTTAATAATTTGTATATAATTCAAAATGTTATAATAATTACTTAATTGTTCATATTTTCTTTTATAATTGTCCATATTAAAATCTAATCTTTTAATTATTATATTATTCTTTTTGCTTATTATTTTAATTATGTTCTTATAATATTTTTTGCTAACCCAATTTATTTTAATTATTATTATTATTACTAATCATGTTTATTACTAACCTTATTTATTTTTAATTATTATTACTAACCCAATTAAATTGCTTATTTATTTTACTTATTATTTATATTTTGCTTATTTACTTATTTATTTATTTTTGCTATTTATTTTAATTGTTTTATTATTATGTAATTGCTCCTGGATGTAATTTTCTTAAATACTTAAATTATTTATTTTTCATGCCATGGTTAGTAAAATAGGGAGTGTAAACATGTATGATATTTAAAATTGAATTTAGATCATTTAAATTATAAGATAAATATAAATTAAACACTCACACACGTAAGTCGATCTTTGATCGCCATCTCACTTTCTAGGGTTGCCTCTCAATGTTGCCTATTCAAAAAGGTCAAGTAGGGTGTATAAAGCAAAGTCCCTTAAAAGAAAAGTCATCTAGTCCCTTCATAATCAAAGATCAAGTCCCTTAAATGGTTGCCTTTATAAAGATCTTGTCCCTTTCGAATAATGATGACAATCCCTCCTAAATGCTTAATACACCTTACAGTTGCCTTCATTAAACAAATGTCCCTCACTTGTCCCTTACATCCAAGGTAATGACTACCTATTCATTAATAATAGGGATAGTCTTACCATTTAAAGGATAAAGAACAGAAAGACTTAAACTTTAGGGTGGGTTCCTCATAGTTACTTGCTCACTATTCAAAATTTCTCAAACACTTCACAAATTTCAAACAATTTTCAAACACAAGTTTCTTACGCATCCGTACATGGATCATTATCAAACTCTTATGAAAATTTCTAAACACACACTACACTTCTTAAAAACATTTTAAAGTGAGCTAAGTAACTAAGAGCCCATGGATAACCATGGATGTAAAGGGTGCTAACACCTTCCCTTTACATAACCTACCCCCCGGACCCAAAAATCTTTTAAAAGGCCTTTCCTGTTCTTTTATGCCTTTCCTTTGGATAAAATAAAAGTCGGTGGCGACTCTTGCTATCCGCAACATTACTAAAGTCAGTTCTCCCACCGTGTTACAGAACTGGCGACTCTGCTGGGGATTTAATATTAAAGAGGGGTACCCTTAGGAATTAGATCACTTTAAATTGTTTGCCTTGTTTGCTTTATATTACTTGTTGGGCTCTTATGTGTGAAAGATCCTAACCCGGATCTAGTGTACCTTAGGTAAATGGCAATAGACCAAGGAAACTGTACGACGTATATCGATACGGTTGATCTGGTGGCCATAGTTAGTGTGACTTCTTGGTTGGTGCTTATGTTCCTTAAGTCAAGTTGAGGATAATATGAGGCTGCCATATGTTGTCAATGCACTAACTAACTTTTAGAACCCTAGTTAACTCATCTTGGCCTTTAGAAAGTAGTGAGGTAACCGGCTTTGGTGTAGACTGAAGTTGGTTGACACTCGATACTACACTCATTGAGATCTTAAACTTGGAGGGTTTTGGTTGGCAAGTAAGTTGCCTTTTGATCAACCACCCTTGTGAAGGATCAATGATATTGAGATCCCTTAGAACATGGTTACTTTATAGGACAGGATGAACCAACTAACTTCAGGGGAGGGTACTTACCTTTGAACCTCATGCAAGCCTTTAAACCTAGGGCTATTGTGTGACTTGCTTGTGTGTGCCACATGTTTGTGATTGAGCATAACATCATGACATCATCATGCATCATAAGCCTAGCATTTTCACTAACCATTTCAAGGACCAAAGGATTTATCTTTGTTCTTTGTTGCAGGTCATGGCTTCTGCTCGTAGAAACACTATCAGGATCAACTTTGTGGGCATACCTGCTAAGCTTAAAGAGTTGGTTTCTCAAGTGCCTGATCATTCCCAGTTCATTAAGAGACATGGTCACCTACTAGATCTAGTCACTTCAGGGTTCAAGGAAGACATGATGAGTGTCCTGTTTCAGTTCTTTGATCCTAAGCACCATTGCTTCACATTCCCTGACTACCAGCTGGTTCCTACCATGGAAGAGTTCTCTAAACTTCTGGGTATACCTGTTCTTGATCAGAAACCATTCACAGGCTTGGAAAAAAAGCCTAAACCTGAGGTTATTGCTGCAGCTCTACATCTGAAGAAGGCTGACATTGTTCTAGAAACGAGAAGTGGAGTCAAGGGTATTCTTGCTAAGGTGTTGATAGAGAAGGCTCAAATGTTCTTGAAGGCCATGAGTTATGATGCTTTTGAGGAGATCTTAGCCTTGCTGATATATGGCTTAGTATTGTTCCCCAATCCAGATCAGTTCATAGATGTTCATGCCATCAACATATTCCTGAGTCACAATCCAGTGCCTACATTACTTGGAGACATACTACACTCTCTTCATACCTGTACTACAAGGGCAAGAGGAACTTTGATGTGCTGCATACCTTTGCTTTCTAGGTGGTTTATTTCTCACCTTCCTCACTCAGTAATGAAGAATGAGCAAGGGTTCAGGTGGTCCAAAAGGATCATGTCACTCTCGCATTCAGATATCCATTGGTGCTCCAGATCTATGGTGAATGTCACTATCATTGACCGTTGTGGGGAGTTTCCGAATGTGCCACTTCTAGGCATAAGAGGAGGGCATTGTGTTTGACTACGACAATGATCTTCAAGGTTACCGTCAGAGATTCATACGAGCATGGGGAAAAGTAAACAGGGTTGACAGCAAGACACTGGAGCCTAAGTACACTATTCCTATGGAAGCTTATCTCAGATGGGTGCGATCTCGTGCTCAGACCCTCATGATGCCATATCTTGCTATCCTGCCAGTTACCATGGAACCTGTTGCTGAAGGAGACACTGCTTATACCATCCTTCACCCAGACATGCCTACTGACATGGAAGACTTGCAGAGATCCTGGATCCAATTGAAGGAGCAAAGGGATACTTTCGAGGCTCATTACAAAGCAAGCCAAGAAAGAATCCTGGAACTAACAAAGCAACTTCATGAGGAACGGAATCTCAACTCATACCTCAACACAAAGAGGAAACGTCCATGGGAGACTTAAAACCCCATCTTTTGTATCTATTTCATTTCATTTTTTGTAAGCCCAAGAGGCAAAACAAGTTTATTACTAATAAAAGTTTACCTTCTTGTTTGTTTAAGCAAATTTAAATCCTGCGGTCCTTGAAAACATTGCATATGCATTCACATATCATATCATTGCATCACAGGTTTCTTGTGCACAGGTTTCTCATCTTCTCGCTGTTTATTTCAGCAATGGCTCTTGAACAAACAGTTAAGGATCTCCAGGCACAAAATGCACAGTTCCAAGAGTTGATCCTGAACCTGTCCAAGGGGCAGGATGAGTTGAAGACACTGCTGGCCAAGAAGACCAAGAAGACTAGAAGGTCAGGTGGCCTGATCAACATGGGAAGAAGGTTCAGAGGTCCTGTCAAGACCAAAGAACAGGTTGAAGACTATGAATCTGAAGAGTCTGAAAAAGAGGGAGGTAGTCTCCACAACACTGTGGGGAACTCTGATTCTGAGGCTAATTACTACCATGATCCTAATGAAGACAAATTCAAGATGCTGGTGGATAGAATGGATGCTATGGAGTTGCAGAAATCTTCTGGGCTAGATTTTGAAGATTTGAGTCTGATATCTGGGGTAGTCATACCCATTGGTTTTAAGGTTCCTACTTTTGTTGTCTATGATGGGGTCTCTTGTCCCAAGCTGCATCTGAGGTCTTATGTCAGAAGAATTCAACCTCACACTGCTGATAAGAAATTGTGGATCCATTTTTTTCAAGAGAGCTTAGCTGGAGCTCAGTTGGAGTGGTATTATCAATTGGAAAGTGTCAACATCAGGGAGTGGAATGATCTTGCTGAAGCTTTCTATAAGCAGTATCAATACAATGCTGACTTAGCTCCCACTCGCATGCAGCTACAAAGCATGTCAATGGGTGCCAAAGAAAGTTTCAAGGAGTATGCTCAGAAGTGGAGAGACTTAGCTGGAAGAGTTCAACCCCCTTTGACTGACAGGGAATTGGTTGATATGTTCATGTGTACGCTGAATGGTCCGTTTTACAGTCATCTCATTGGAAGCTCATCATCTGGCTTCACTGAGTTGATCATGACAGGAGAGCGAGTGGAAAATGGTATAAAGAATGGCAAGATCCAGGTGGGTACTTCTTCATCAGGTGCTGCAAAGAAGCCTCCCACTGGGAAGAAAGAATCCAATGCTGTTTATGGTCAACCTGATCATAATAGAAGGCATCAGTCTGTGAGTGCAGTTCATATTTCAAATCCAACTCCTGCAACAACAGAGCAGCCACAGGGCAACCAACAGAGGGCTAGAAGACAGTTCACGAAGATCAACATGTCAATGGCTCAGGCATTGCAACACTTGTTGAAGGCTGAACTTATTACTTTGAAAGAGGCTCCTCAGAATCCTAATGTTACCTCTCCCAGGTACAATCCCAATGCACGATGTGCATATCATTCAAACTGTCAGGGACACGATACTAATAACTGCTGGGTCTTGAAGAACAAAATTCAAGATATGATTGAGGCTGGAGAGATTGAGTTTGACCCTCCGGGTACTCCAAATGTGATTACTGCTCCAATGCCAAATCACGAGAAGACTGTCAATGCCATTGATGAAGATTTACATATCCATTCAGTTGCGGAGTTGACCACACCATTGTCTGTCATCAGGAAGAAGTTAGTACAAGCTGGTTTCTTTCCGGGTTGTCGTGAAGATTGTGTCTATTGTGAGTATAATCCAGATAAGTGTTGGAGGTTGAAGGACGGAATTCAGCGTCTCATGAATAATTACACTATAGTGTTTGAAAGGAGACCACCTTCTGTGGAAAGTATGGTGGAGCATATTACTAGAGGTAAGAAGATTGAAGAGGTTGATATGGTTGACAAAATGCCGGTGAGAATCACTTCAAAGGGACCTATTAAAATCACCCATCAAGGTCCAATCAGGATTACTGCTGAAGGTCCTGTGAAAGTTGTTGCTGAAGCCAGAGTGGCTCCTATGGTCATTACTACTCCTGGTCCTATTCCGTATACGTCTGATAAGGCTGTGCCTTGGCATTATGGATCTGATGTTTACATCCATGGTGTTAAGCAGGAGCCCTTAGCTGATGTGCCTGTTGATATTGATAATATTGCTGGATCCAGTAAGATCACGCGAAGTGGAAGAGTCTTCTCTCCTCCAGTGACTTCCAAGAACGCAGTTACTCTTGCTGCCACTTCCACCACTGATGCTCGGGGCAAGGGTCCTGTTATTGAACCAATATCTACTGATGTGCCAGCTGCTGATGATCTCTCTAAGCAGATGGAAGAAGTATTGAAAATCATTCGCAAGAGTGATTATGACATTGTTGATCAGTTGGGGCATACTCCCTCAAAGATTTCCATGCTATCCTTGTTGTTATGTTCTGAAGCTCATGCAAAAGCTTTGATCAAGTTTCTGAAGACTGCTCATGTACCCAATGCAATTTCTGTTGACCAATTTGAGAATTGTGTTGCCCACCTGACCTATGATAATGGGTTAGGATTTTCTGATGTTGATTTGACCCCTGCCAAGAGGGATCATAACAGGGCCTTGCATATTTCAATTGAATGCAGGGGCACTACCCTGTCACATGTACTGATAGACAATGGTTCTTCTCTGAATGTGTTGCCTAAGGAAGTCTTGAATAAGCTGAGTCCTGAAGATGCTGTGCTGAAGCCCAGTAATATTGTGGTGAAGGCTTTTGATGGTTCTAGAAGAGTAGTGCATGGGGAAATTGATCTTCCAATCAAAGTTGGCTCTCAGGTTCTTACTGCTACATTTTATGTGATGGATATTCGTCCTTCGTACTCTTGTTTGCTTGGTCGTCCCTGGATCCATGGGGCAGGTGCTGTAACCTCTACATTACATCAGAAGCTAAGATATCCGGTGGAAGGAAAGGTTGTTACTGTCTATGGAGAGGAAGAATATTTTGTCAGCCATGTGAATACCTTCAAGTATCTGGAAATGGAAGGTGAATACATTGAAACTCCGTGTCAGACATTTGAAGTGGTTCCCTGGATTGTTAATGATTATGTAGCTCCTCCTGTTGCGTAGAAAGTTCCTGTGGTCACCAGAGTACCTCCAACAATGGCAATGGCCTCCCTCAATGATGCTAGAGTTGTGGTGGATGAAGGTGGTTGTACTATTTGGGGTCAGCTTCCTGATATTCCATACAAGTCTGACAAGTTTGGTTTGGGTTTCACTGCAGAGTCCCAGAAGGCTGTTCGTCGTGCTCGTGCTGTTCGTATCACCAATCAAGGGGTTATGAAAGATCAGATCAATGCTGTGGGTGACTATGATGAAGACTACAATCTGGATGCTTGGATTTTTCCTACTGTGGGTGCTGGACTCAATAATTGGAAAGCTGAAGATGTTATCCCTATCTCCTTTAGTCAGGAGTAAATACTATTACTGTGTTGTTGCTTTTAAGTTTGTAATTTCTTGACCAATTAAAACTCTCAAGCCTTGTGCCTTACCCGGGGCACAATGGTGTGCTTGTTACGGGATGTCATTTCATTTGCATACTTCATTCAATAAAATCAGTGGACGTTTCGTTTTCGTAAATATTGTGTTCCTTGTCTTTCTTTTCTTGTATTTTTGTTTTATCAGCTATGTGTTCTTACACACACCCACATCACTAAAATGCAGATCCTCATCCACTCTGGATCCTGTTGATAACTGTTCTACTATTGCCAATTATAATTTCGAGAATCCGATCTATCAAACTGAAGACGGAAATGAGGACGATTGTGAAGTACCTGTAGAGCTTGCTAGGTTGTTACAACAAGAAGAGAAAGCTATACAACCACATGAAGAGCCAGTCGAAGTTGTGAATTTGGGAACTGAAGAAAACAGGAAAGAGGTCAAGATAGGGGCTGATTTAGAAGATAGTGTCAAGAGCAGGTTGATTCAGATGTTACGTGACTATGTGGAGATCTTTGCTTGGTCTTATGAAGATATGCCAGGGTTGGATACAGACATTGTGGTTCACCGTTTACCAGTGAAAGAAGATTGTCGTCCAAAGAAGCAGAAAGTTCGTCGTGTGCGTCCTGAGATGTCAGAGAAGATCAAAGCAGAGGTAATGAAACAGTTCAATGCAGGGTTCTTAGCAGTGACTTCTTATCCTCAGTGGGTTGCAAATGTGGTGCCGGTTCCTAAGAAAGATGGTAAGGTACGTATGTGTGTGGACTACAGAGATTTGAACAAGGCCAGCCCTAAAGATGATTTTCCACTTCCTCATATTGATGTTTTAGTAGACAACACTGCTCAGCACAAGGTATTCTCTTTTATGGATGGTTTCTCTGGTTACAATCAGATCAAGATGGCACCTGAAGATATGGAGAAGACAACCTTTGTTACACAGTGGGGCACCTTTTGTTATAAGGTGATGCCATTTGGTTTGAAGAATGCAGGGGCAACATATCAGCGTGCTATGGTGGCTTTGTTTCACGATATGATTCATCATGAGATAGAGGTATATGTGGATGATATGATAGCCAGGTCCCAGAATGAAGAACAACATCTTGATCATTTGCATAAATTGTTTGAGAGGTTGAAGAAATACAAGCTAAGATTGAATCCAAACAAGTGTACTTTTGGAGTTAGGTCTGGTAAGCTCCTGGGTTTCATAGTCAGTGGAAAAGGTATTGAAGTGGATCCTGCAAAAGTGAAAGCTATACGAGAGATGCCAGCTCCCCGTACTGAGAAGGAGGTTAGGGGTTTCTTGGGACGATTGAATTACATTGCAAGATTTATTTCCCAATTAACTGCCATCTGTGAGCCAATCTTCAAGTTGTTGAAGAAAGATCAGGTGATGGAATGGAATGATGAGTGCCAGACTGCCTTTGATGAAATCAAGAGATATCTGCTGGAACCTCTAATTTTGATGCCACCAGTTGATGGAAGACCCTTGATTATGTACTTAACAGTGTTAGACAATTCAATGGGGTGTGTGTTGGGGCAACATGACGAGTCTGGTCGAAAAGAGCAGGCAATATACTACCTTAGCAAAAAGTTTACCGACTGTGAAACAAGATACTCACTGCTCGAGAAAACTTGCTGCGCTCTGGCATGGGCTGCTCGCCGACTAAGACAGTATATGTTGACCCATACTACCTTGTTGATTTCAAAGATGGATCCAATCAAGTACATATTCGAGAAACCTGCTCTCTCCGGAAGAATTGCAAGATGGCAAATGATATTGACAGAATATGACATACAGTACACTACTCAGAAGGCCATCAAAGGAAGTGTTGTTGCTGATCATTTGGCTCATCAAGCAGTGGATGATTATCAGTCAATGAATTTTGAGTTCCCCGATGAAGACATTATGATTATTACCAAAGAACCTGGACAATATGACGGACCTGAACAAGGATCCCGATGGACTATGGTTTTTGATGGTGCCTCAAATGCACTTGGTAATGGTGTTGGTGTTGTGATTAGTTCCCCTGAAGGTTGTCATACCCCGATTACTGCCAGACTTTGTTTCTATTGTACCAATAACATGGCTGAATATGAGGAATGTATCCTGGGTATTAAAGCTGCTATTGATATGAAGATTCAGTTCCTTGACGTGTATGGAGATTCAGCCCTGGTAGTTAGTCAGATCAAAGGAGATTGGGATACCAAGCATGATAATCTCGTTCCTTACAGAGAGCATGTGTTGTCTTTGATCCCACATTTCAAAGAGATTACCTTTGGACATATTCCACGAAGAGAGAATCAGTTGGCAGATGCATTAGCCACCATGGCATCTATGTTTGAGATCAGCTGGGACGATGAAGCTCCTAAGATTACAATTGATAGATTTGAGAAGCCTGCATACTGCAATGAGATTGACACAGAAGGGGCAGAAGAGAAACCTTGGTTCTATGAAGTAAAAAGATATCTTGAAACCCAGGAGTTCCCTGAAGGGGCATCTGTCAAAGATAGGAAATTTCTGAGAAGGTTTTCTGCTAAATTCTTTTTGAGTGATGGGATTTTGTACAAGCGCAATCATGATTCAACTTTGCTTCGTTGTGTGGATAAGAAAGAAGCAACTGAAATCATGGAAGATATGCATGATGGGATTTTTGGCACTCATTCTAGTGGACATACTATGGCAAAGAAGATATTAAGAGCAGGTTACTATTGGTCTACCATGGAAGCTGATTGCTATCAACACTCCAGAACTTGTCACAAGTGTCAAATTTATGCTGATAAAGTACACATACCTCCATCACCCTTGAATGTGTTGACTGCTCCTTGGCCTGGTTGCTATTGATTACTTCACGAAGTGGGTGGAGGCAGCTTCATTTGCATCTGTTACCAAGAATGTTGTGGCTCGATTCATTAAGAATAATCTCATATGTAGGTATGGCATCCCTGAAAGGATTATTACGGACAATGGCTCTAATCTGAACAATACTATGATTACTGATCTCTGCACGCAGTTCAAGATTAAACATCACAACTCTTCTCCGTATCGTCCAAAGATGAATGGGGCAGTTGAAGCTGCTAATAAGAACATTAAGAAGATTGTACAGAAGATGACTGTTACTTACAAGGATTGGCATGAGATGTTACCATTTGCTCTTCATGGTTATCGTACCACAATACGTACTTCAACAGGGGCAACCCCATTCTCCTTGGTCTATGGTATGGAAGCAGTTCTGCCCATTGAAGTTCAGATTCCCTCCTTAAGAATTATGAAGGATGCAGGCTTGGATGAAGATGAGTGGATTCAGACTCGACTTGACCAGATAAATTTGATTGATGAGAAAAGGTTAGCAGCAGTTTGTCACGGCCAGATGTACCAGAAACGGATGATCAAAGCTTTTAACAAGAAGGTTAAGCCAAAGGTATATCAGGCTGGTGACTTAGTAATCAAGCGTATCATATTACCATAGGGTGATCCTAGGGGCAAGTGGACTCCTACATATGAAGGACCATTTGTAGTCAAGACAGTGTTTTCAGGAGGTGCCATGATACTCACTACAATGGATGGTGAAGACTTCCCACAGCCTGTAAACGCAGACATAGTTAAAAAATACTACGCATAAAAAGAGACCCGCTAGGTTGACAGGCCAAGGCAAAAATAAGGGCATCCCGGCAAACCAAAAGGGTTTGGGCAAAAATTAGGGATATATATAAAAAGATGTACACCCGGCAAGTCGAAAACCTGAAAAGGCGGCTTGGGCAAAAAAGGGTATCCCGGTGGATTGAAAACCTGAAAGGGCAATCCAGGCAAAAGTTAGGGATTAAAGCGTATGACTATATATGTCTCGTTTGTGTAAACACCCCAAATTTGCCCTCACTCATTTCACCATGGCTTGTGATCATCTCATATGCATAAACACAATCATATCACCTCATATCTCATTTTTGATTCACTGCATAGTTTCTAAGTCATCTGCACCTAGGGTTTGTGATCTGAGCAATCTCAGGGTTTCTTGAGCCACTCCAAGGGCCATCAATCACTTCAAAGGGATCCATGTGTGTTCATCTATCATATTACATCCTCTCAAGGTCAAAATTCAAAAGAATCACAAGAACTGGGTTTTGAATGGATGCAGAGCCAGGTTTGACTGCACAGTTGACCTAAAATTAGGGTTTTGGTTTCAGAGGCCATAACTCCAAATTTTTTGGTCATTCTTGTTTCCATTGGTCTCTATATGGTATAGGGAGTATGCATATCAATTTTCATGAATAAATTCCATGGGGAAGTCATCTGAACAAGGGTTGACTTTTCAGACAAGTCAGTGTAAAATCAGGGCATCTGAGGCCCCCAATGACCCAACCAATGGGTGATCTTCATCATTTTGAGTGTATATGATCTTTATTTGATCATGGAAGAAGGTTGAAGTTCATAGAAATCAAGAATTTAGGGTTTTTGCAAATGTTGACTTTTTGGACATAGTTGACTTTTCAAGAATGCATCATTTTAGGTCATTTTTCAAGCCATGATTCTTGATCCAAAAATGCTTCAAATGAAAAAACTTTGGTCATGAAAGTTGTAGATCTCATTTTTCCCTTTTCAAAAAGTACAAGAACATGATCAAACTCTTCTTGAATCAAAAGTTATGGCAATGCAAAGTTGGCTAAGATCATTGATTTTCAAGGCATGCCCTAAGTGAGAATTTTGCAAAATCTTGGACCAATGCATATTGCAGCCTCTAATTCATTTCAAACCAGCACATAAACTTTCTCTAAGTCCTAAAAATCAGAAATGAACTAAGAATGCCCATGGTTTTATGTTTGGTTGGACAAAAAAGGTCACATGTGAACAAAAAGTCACAAGTTGCAAAACTCATGATCATGCTTCCTCCTACTTGCAGCCTTGGATGCTGAGCTTTGCTAGCCTCTCACCTCACCTTGCTGCACCAGAACCAGCCCATGTACTTGCCTAGATCATGAGCCATACCTCTCTTACACATTATTTGACTTTTTGCAAAAGGTAACTTACCAATCAATAAAGGGCATGTCTTGTCAACTGACCAATGAGAGAGAGTTATGTGGACAATTTGCAAGCTAGACATAACACAAGGCAAGGCTGAAACATCCTCATTCATCACATTCACAAAATCACTCCACATTGCAAGTTGCTTCGAATCTGCCTCCACAGCTTGCAAACACTCAAACCATCTTCACCATTCAACTCACCTGGCTCCATAGACCACAAAGCACCAAGGACCCAAGCCTAAAACAGCCAGAACATCCCACTGCCATTTCTCACTTCATTTTGCAGTTTCATTCGAAACTCTCACCACAGCTTGCAAACATACAAACAAACACTCCAGACCTCCTCCATTCATCCTCAGGATCACAAACAACCATTCACAATGACCTGAAAGTGCCTGGAACACCATAGCCATTTCTGACTGAACTGAAGCAGGAGCTTTCGAAACTCACTATCCAGCCAACTTAAACTCTCATTGAGCATTCAAACATCTTCTGGGGATCAAGTGGAGTGGTTTGTACTGAAAGGAGAGGCCAGAAAGTCATCCAGGTGAAATCTCCAAATCTCAGGTAGCTTGAAATTATTTTTTCCAGAAATCATTTTTCTTGCTACAAACTTGTTCTATGTGATTCACTGATTATCCTGATGTCATTGGTTTTGAAAATGGCTTTGATTTGAGCATTTAATTTGTCTCTGAAGCTTGCGTGCCCTAGTTTTTATTTCTTTCGATTCAGTTTGTTTAGGAAGAAGAAATTTGTTTTGAGAGAGGGGTTTGATTCGTGAGGATGTGAGGATCATTTCCCAGTTCTTAGTTTTCATTTTTGATACGATTTGAGGGGTTTGGGGATTTCTCAGGTGAGATGCTGGCCGGAGAAGACGACCGGAAGTCTTCTCCGGCCACCTGAAAGTGATTTGTGCCCTAATTGCGTAATTAACTCCAGTTTGAATTTTGGCCGTAGATGGCCTTTGACTTGTTGACTTCCCTCCCTTTTGGATGGCCCAGATCCTTTTCATTAGCCCTAATCTCTCTCATTAGTTTAATTAATCTTTAATTAAGTTAATTAATTCAGGAGCCATCTGGGCCCTTCATTCACGCGCCAGTCAACACATTTAAACTCAGGCTCCATCCTGGCCCTCCATCTAGCTTACTTTCTTTTTTTATTTGATTTTTAAATCATTTTATTTCATTAAACTTGCATAATTATTTTAAAATAGTTAAAAATTCTTAAAAATTATGAAACTTTTTCCTCTGAGTTTTATTAATTTTTATGACACAAAAATATTTTTATTTTATTTTTTATCATTAAAAAAGTATTTTTAAATATTTAAAAGATTATTTTTAATTGATTAATGGAAATTAATTTATTAAAAATACTTTTAAGTATCTAAAAATCACCAAAAAATTCATGAAATGTTCTAAGACATTTAGAAACATTGTCCAACCTTCAAACCAAATTTCTTTTTTGATCTTGATGCATTTTAAGAATTTTTCATTGAATTAAATCATTTTTTTGTGCATTATTTTGATCATAAGTTCAAAAAATCATTTCTGCCTATTTGAGAAGAGTTGGACATTGATTCTTTTTGCATTATTTTGTGTTGAGCATGTAGTTTCTAGGATTAAATGGCCATGTTTAGTTTCCTCATTTTCAATTTGTTTGGCATTTCTTTTGTTAAGAACCCTAAAAAACCCTAATAACTTATAAAATTCATATCTTGAGATTGGTTAGGAGTTAAAAGTTCCCCTTTGGGCAGTGGTTTAGTATAGGTTTAGGTTTTCTTAGGATGGCATTTTCCATTTTTTATCTTAGGGTTTGCTTCTATTTTGGGTTTTTGTTTGATGCATTGTCCATAAACCCTAATTTGAGCTTTCATTTGCATCCTTCTTGCATTCTCTTGCATAACATGACTTGTCTTTGCATTTTATGCATGCTTGTGTTTCATTTGACATCTTAAGGCATGTATAAAGCATCTTTGATCATTGCATCTCATATTTGCCATGTCATTTGCCTTGTATGCTTCATAACATTCCATGCTTGTTCATGGTTCCTAACTTGCTTCATCTGCATCCATAAGCTTGTATGAACATCTCCATGTGCTGCCTCATGTTTGCAGCATCTCATAGCATCATTATCATCATCAACATGCTTCTGGTTTTGTTTTGCTTCATACCATTTCATCTCATTTTGCATTGCATTGCATTTCTTTCTAACATTTCAGGTGGTAAGTGACTTTGAGAAGTGAATTTGCCTTCACTTCTCATAACTTTTCTTTGCATCCCTCTTGCATCCATTGCTGCATTTCTATATGTGTTTGAGTTTGAGCTTGCTAATTCTTTCTCCTCCCACTTTCTTTCTTCAAGTGACTTGACTTCTTGAATGAAGCAAGTTGCTTTGCTTCTCTTGATCTTGTTCATCTGCTTCCTGGTGGCTCCTTTGAAGATTGTTCTTGCAAACCACACAAACCTTAGGAACAACCAAGCATGACAATGAATTAGGGTTTTGATTAGTCTCCCCTCTTAGTTTTCACCTTTGTGTCTCTTTGAGTCTTCTCTTCTCATCTCATAATCAGGGACTAAACCCTAAAGGCTTTAAGGCTTTGTGATTAAGCTTATGCCTGCATCCTTCTCTTAGGATGGAGTGTATAACTTTAATCCTAAGTGTTAAACCCTTAATGTGTTTAACTCCTTTAATCAATCCACTTAATAATCATCAAGACACCACACTTGTAACTTGGGCCTTGCATTAGGGTTCTAATTCTTCCTTAACTGGTTAAGAAGGACTAACCCTAGTGTTAATGGACAAGTCCCCCTCAAGTTGTCTTACAAACCATAAAAAAACACTTCATCATCTTATCATTAACTAAAATCTACTTAATAAAGGCTTGTTTTGTCATGAGTTTAATCCCTAATCATGGATTAAGTTGAGGAGCATTCCTCAGCTTAAACATTCTCATCTATTATCCTTCTATTAGGATGGTGTAATGAGTCTGTTTAATCCCTGATTATGGCTTAACCTCATTACTCAACACTAAACAAAAACAACAAAAACATCTAAATAATCACAAGTAGGTTAATGATCTTAATCCTATACCAAAGGTGATTAGGTGTGAGAATCTGACTTCACACTTAAGGTATTCTCATTACCCCTAATCAGAGGGAAGATGTGATGAGTTTACTAACCCATTGGTTTAGGCTTAAGCTCATTAACTTACGACAAACTTCAAAAAGCAATAAAAGACTGAAAACTCAAAAACAAACAATAATCGTCTCCTTCGGGATTCTTTTCTCATCATCCTCACTCATAAACGAGAACTTGCTTCTTCCGTCTAATGCAAGACAGTTAGCACCTGTGCCAGACAGGTCATACACTTGAGCATAGACAAGTAAGCAGTTCACAAGTCAATTCATCTTTCAGTCTCTTTGGGTCGAACTACGGAGTTCTGACTTCCTCATTGCACGAGAGGATACGTAGGCATAACTTAACGGTTATCGAACAAAAGTCTCTGCATATTCCCCCTCTTTCCAGCTATCCTTTAAGCCTCATGATCATGAGCATTTCACTCCTGTCCTTACACTGACACTATATATTTATACACTTCACACTTCTCTTACACTGACACCTGTACATCCTTTTCCAGCTCTTTGATACACAAATAGCACTGACACTACCCCTTTAAAACACAAATCTTTTAAGCGTGGATCCCGTCGAGTACGACGGACAATCTGGGTGCTAATACCTTCCCAGGTTGTAACCAACCCCCTTTCTCAGTCTCTCTGGTTCGCAACCGTCTTATCCATATCTTTTCTAGGCCTATGCAGCATTGCCTTTCCTCCAGGATAAAAATGCCTAGCTGGCGACTCTATTCATCTCCAGTGAGTTCACGGCTGTGTGTTCTCATTGTCCCTTTCGCCGACCGTTCGCGTCTGTACCTTCATCTGATCCATTTCTCATTTGTCGGGAGCGACAGCTTGGCGACTCTGCTGGGGACCCTTATATTGCAACCAGGGCTTCTGGTTCTTTTTGTGGGTTCCTCCTAGCGCTTGATTGATTTGTGTTTACTGGGGTGTTATGTGCTTATTTGTGCTTGTATTTATTTTGCTGTATATACAGTTTGCTTCCTGCTTTCTTTATTGCATTTGTATATATCATACTGTCATTATTGCTGGCTGGATCTGTTGTTTTCTTTGGTGGGTGGGTGATTCTATTGAGAGTTAAGGTCCTATACCTGGGACCTGAGTGACACCTAGGCTAGAGTGAATCATATTCTTTCCCATTCCATTTCGGTCTGGTGCGGGAATATGAAACACGGTTCAGATATGGGTTTCTTCTTGAGAACTCTGTGTTGCAGATTTCCTGCAATGCTAGGGCTATCTGGGAAGCCTGCTAAGTCTGGATGACCTTTAGTATTGACCTTCAGAAACTGAGGCGAATTAGAGGAGGAATTGTTATGATTATTGTAAACACTGTACCTCCGGGTTAGAAGTGTTTACACTTCTCATAACTGATCCAAGTCTGAGGATCCTTGTTTTAGAACACCACCTGTGAGGGGGTTGGGCTGTTTACAGGTTTGCAGGTACCTTGACCTCAGAATACCCTGTTACTTTGATTTGATTAAGAATACTCCATGTTGGAACAGTTCTTGTGATTCTAGACCCTGGACATGTGGCTCTTTATTTTGAGTCCCCCACCCTGGTTACTGGATTTATAGACCTCCAACTGGAATTCTTGAACACATTTGGACCCATATCAGAGCAGTTTGATCAGATCCAGCTCAGTCACAAACCCTTGCATATCATCTGCATACATAATCATTGCATCATATTGACATTTGCTTATTTGTGTTTCAGGGTATCCATCTTCATTTGGTTCTGGTTTTGACCCCATCTTCAGTATTGACCCATCTTCATCAGCATCTGCTTCAGTTACCACCTGCACCAGCCAATCAGTGGCCCTTCTTTTCAGCATCAGCATCAGCACCTGCCTCTACTCAGTCTTCAACATCATGGCTCCTAAAAAGAGCAACATCACCTATCACTTCTTCCAGCCAGAGCTATCAGACATCAGGAGGATTCAAATCCTGATCACTCCAAACCACATACCTTTGTTCAGGGAGCATTATGGAGATATACTGGACATGGTTATGGATCTGGACCCATCACAGAGAAGCCTGATCCACACCTGCATTCAGTTTTATGATCCCCCACTAAGATGTTTTACTTTTCAGGACTTTCAGTTGGGCCCTCTATTGGAAGAATACTCATCATTGGTTGGTCTGCCTATCAGGGGTGGAATCCCTTTCAACCCTGAGATGGTCTTTCCTGGTAATGGAGAAATAGCAAAGGCTTTGCATCTGGAACCTGTCCTAATTGAGCAGCATATGACCTCTAAAGCTGGAGTCCATGGCTTTCACCTGGACTTCTTAATTTCTCAAGCTACCCTGAAAGCTTCTGTAGGAGAGTGGAAAGCTGTCTGTGCTTTACTAGCCTTGAGTGTATATGGAATTGTGTTGTTTGCGGATGAGCCTCGATTCATTAGCAAGAATGCAATCCACCTATTCATGCTGAAGAACCCAGTGCCAACTTTATTAGGGGATCTTTACTATTCAGTGCATCAGAGGAATGAAAAGCAGAGGGGAAGATTAGTGAGGTGTTGTGCTCCATTATTTCACACTTGGCTTCTCAGGCATCTACCCAGAACAGATGCATTTTTGAACCCTCATCAGCCAAGCAACTGGGCTAAAAGACTCACTGTTCTAACTTCAGCAGACATCAGATGGTGCACTCAGAGCACCAAAGGCAGGGATATCATCACCAGCTGTGGACATTTTCCCAATGTGCCTTTAATAGGAGTTAAGGGAAGTATCAATTACAACCCTCTGCTGTTCAGGAGGCAATTGGGCTATGCACTGGTTCACACTCCTAAGGCACAGGATTTGGTTGAGACTCTCTATTGTGAGAACAAGATTAGTTTGGCTGTTGTTAGGCAGGCTGCCTGGGCCTGGGATAATGTTCAAACCAAGGGAGTGACCATCCTAGGGAAATGCAACAATGTGGCATCAGCACAATATTATGAATGGTCCCGTGCCATGGCTCAATTCTTTGGAATGCCCTTCACCGTAGAAGATATGCCTGAATCATCTTTAGCATCACCTGCCGCTGTCAGTTTGGAGGAGTTTGAGAGTTTGAAAGAAAGAAATGAGAAGTTAACTCAGGCTTTGCAGAAGACCCTCCGGGAGAGGAGTGAAGGTATGAGGGAGATTGAGAGATTGGAGAAGATGAGAGTGGAGCATCTGGCTAAGATTGAGAAGTCTGGGGATTATATCAACAAGTCTAAGGCTGGAGAGCAAATTCTGAAGAATGCTTGCAAAGAAGCCCAGTTCCAAAGAGCAAGGACAGACTTGTATTTGAAAGAGAGTCAAGCCCGGTGGGTCAGGATCACCGAGGCTCGTACCCTGGAGGACAAGAGAGTTCAAGACAGGATGGAACAACTTGAAGCTAATGCAAAAGAGCAGCAAGAAGCCCTAGCAGCAGCCCAGAGGGAGATATCAGAGCTGAAGATCAAAGCAGGAGTGAAGAGGTCAAAGGACCAAGCTCAGCACAAGAAGCTCACTACAGCTGTTGCAACCCGGAATCTCCTCATCAGGAATCTCACGGAGCGTCCGGCTGATCCTGTGACCGAAGCACTTCTCCAGGAAGTTCGTGAGGATGAGTTTGGTCTTAGTGTTTGACCATTTGTTTGTTGTTGCTTTCTTTCCATGTACTTTTATTTTAATGTATTTTGACCCCTCTGAGGGCTTGTATTTGTAAACAAACTATGTACCTTTGCTTTTTGTAATGTATGTTTGTGTTAGTTTGCTTCATCTGAGTTTTCTTCAGGCAACAACAACGGCATCTTCAAGGGTCTGGAAGGGTCAAAACTGAAAGCCAAACCGGATACCTTGATATCAAATAAGCATAACTGCATTGCATGCTAACCCTTTGTTTGTTTTGTAGGTTTTTGTTTTATTGCCACTAACTCTGTTGTGATGTTCAGGAACTATTGCTAGGCGCCGGGTATTTCCCCTCAACCGTCCGCACCGTTATCCAACCCGAAACAACCTTCCGGGAATTCAAATGGATCAGGTACAGCAGGACCTTGCAGAGGTCAGGACTCAAATGGCAAACGAAAGGTTGGAAATAAGAACACAGATAGCTCAGTTTATGGAAGTAATGAACAACATGGCTCAGAGTCAGGAAAGATTGAGGGCCATGGTGGAAAGGCAGAATCAAGAAGACCCACATATAGGGACTGCCGGGACCAGCAACAATGAAAGGGTACAACCTCATGTTAATCCCCCTGTATTTGGCCCCCACCTCCATCCAGAGGCCAACATTCCAGTTAATATACCAGGAACTGCTACAGCCGGGAGGGTACTTCAGGAAGATCCTCAAGAAGACCAGTTTACAGTAATGGGTGCTGGAGAAGAAGCTTATGATAGGAGGTTGGATGAGATAGCTGAGAAGCTGAGGTCTTTAGAATCTCAAAATTCTTTGGGCTTCGACGTCATGGACATGGGTTTGGTAGACGGGGTCAGGATCCCCCATAAGTTCAAGCCTCCTTGTTTCGAAAAGTATAATGGGACTTCATGCCCCCGGACTCATCTACAATCATTTCTGGGAAGGCTGAAGGCCTATACAATGGATGAGAAATTGTGGATGTTCTATTTTGAAGATAGCTTGACTGGAGCATCAAGGGAATGGTATTCCCATTTGACAAGAGCAACAATTAGATGCTGGAAGGACCTGGCAGAGGCCTTCATCAGACAGTATCAGTATAACCTAGACATGGCACCCAACAGGACCCTCCTAATGGGAATGTCACAGTCTTCAAGGGAGAGTTTCCGAGAATATGCCCAGAGATGGAGGCAACTGGCTGCTGCTGTTCAGCCCCCTATGTCTGAACGGGAAATGGCAGATATGTTCATGAATACCCTTCAGGGAACTTATATTGACAGGTTGGCTGCTTTCTCTTCCACTAGCTTTGCAGATGTTGTCATAGCCGGGGAGAGAATTGAAAGCCTGTTGAAAATGGGAAAGATCTCAGACAACGGTGCAAGCTCGTCCAGTGGTACAAAAAAGCCTTTTGCAGGCCCGAGAAGAACTGGCGAGACCAATGCCATCCACACCAACAGGGGCAGGCCTCCATATGCTCAAAGGTCAATAGCAGCAGTCACCATCCCTGCTCCAGTTCTTCCACAGCCAGTCTATCAACCTCCGCAACAAAACTATCAGCAACAACCCCAGTACCACCAGCAAAGTCAGTATCCTCCGAGGAATTACAACAACAGCAACACCAACAACAACAGTCAACAGAGGCCATTTCAGCAGAGGCCTTCTCAAGCTAACAGAGTGATCGATCCGATCCCGATGCCATATGCTACATTGCTGCCACAACTTCTGAAACTCAACCTGGTTGAGCTAAGAACGTTGGCACCTCCGGATCCCAACAGTCTACCAAGGAATTATGACTCCAATGCTAGGTGTGCCTTTCACTCAAACGCACCTGGCCACAGCACAGAAAAATGCAGGGCTCTGCATATGAAGGTACAAGACCTGGTAGACTCAAAGGCTCTGAATTTCGCACCACCACCCAATGTCAATAAAAACCCGATGCCAAACCATGGTGGTCCCCGGATTAACGCTATTGAAGAAGACAAGCCGTCTCATTTGATAACCAGTGTGGGACAGATCAGGACACCATTGGTAGAAATCAAAACTCAGCTCTTGGAATGTCAAATGTTCCCGGGGTGCGAGTTGGGTTGTGCTTACTGCAATATCTCGGTAAATGGGTGCGATAATTTGAGGAATGGCATAGATGGCCTCATTCAGAGTGGCCAGCTTCAGATCACCACATCATTTCCAACAAATCCAGCAATCTCATCAGCAACAGTTCCAGGACCTCCTACAACTGCAGCAACCATTGTTCCTGACAATTCTTCGGCTTCATCAACAAGTACTTCATCTGTCATTTCAACTGATCAGATATCAATGAATGTTCCTTCTACAACTCCAGCACCACTCCATTTTGAAGCTCCTACAACAACAACATCCATACTCCCGATAATATCTCCTACAACACCAGCAACAAATCATGAAGATATCTCTACTGTCACAATATTCTATGATCCGGAAAACAACTCTGCCTACCATTCAGAAGGTGCTGCTCCCACCAGAGCACCAGTTACAATCTATTATGATCCACAAACAATTACAGTCCCTTCAGCAGCAGCAATCAGTCCAGTCACTGTCACGGTGCCTGGACCAGTACCATATGAAAGCAATAGGGCCATCCCTTGGCACTATGGCTCTGACGTGTACTGCGAAGGAAAAAGAATCACCCTTGAAACATCAACACCTGCACCACAAGTAGATAATGTGGGGGGAGGCGGAGGCTTCACTCGAAGCGGACGTCTCTTCGCCCCACAAGTTCAAAGACCCACTGCCGAAGCAGAAGCTGCTGCCAAGGCAAAGGGAAAGAGCCCGGTGCAGGAAGATCAAGCTGCCAAAGAAGCCTTGAAGACTCCGTTCGATCAGGAAGTTGATGAGTTTATGCGAATCATCAAAAAGAGTGATTATAAAATTGTGGATCAGCTTCACCAGACGCCATCCAAAATCTCCATCCTCTCACTGCTTATGTGCTCCGAAGCCCATCGGAATGCACTACTCAAGGTCTTGCACGCAGCTTACGTGCCTGAAGAGATTACTGTCAACCAGTTGGAAACCGTGGTTGGAAATGTTACTGCTAGCAATGGGCTAGGGTTCACTAATACTGACTTGACAGCGGATGGCCGCAACCACAACAAAGCCTTGCACATAACCATGGAATGCAAAGGAGCTGTCCTTTCTCATGTGCTGGTAGACACGGGGTCATCCCTTAATGTCTTACCAAAGAAGGCTCTGGTGAAGCTAGAATATGATGGTTTGGCGTTGAGACCCAGCAACCTGGTGGTAAGAGCTTTTGATGGTTCTAAGAGATCGGTTCTGGGAGAGATTGAGCTGCCTGTGACAATTGGCCCGCAAACCTTTACAACTACCTTCTATGTGATGGATATACAGCCCGCCTACAGCAGTCTATTGGGTAGGCCATGGATTCACGCCGCTGGCGCCGTGACCTCTACCCTTCACCAGAAGTTAAAATATGAGTGGGAGGGTCAAATCGTTACAATCTGTGGGGAGGAGGATATATTTGTTAGCCATCTGGCTACTTATAAGTATATTGAAATGGATGGGGAGATCCATGAAACAATGAGCCAAGGATTCGAAGCCTTGAATGTGAATGAGACATCTGCTGTACCTGGTACTTCAATATCATCATACCAACAAGCCCGGAGGGTTGTTGAGGAAGGAAGCGCCCAAGGCTGGGGCAAACTGCTGTCAGTAGAGAAGAAAGAGGACAGATTTGGGTTGGGTTACAGACCAACTCAACAAGATCAAGCAGCGGCTACGAAAGAGCCCAACTTTGTGAGTGGGGGGATGCTTACCCCTGATGCTATCAACTGTCTGGAAGACGAGCTGGAAGAGGAACGCAACCTGGAAAGCTGGATTCGTCCAAAGATCCCGGGGAGCAGTATCTCGAACTGGTCTTCCCAGGAAATTATAAGAGTTACTCACGCAGAGTAATTATTATTTCCTGCATTTTTATAAGCATGCATCAAAGTCTTGCATCTTGCCCAAGATGACAAGACTCATTTTGTAATCGGGCCATCTGTACTTTTTGTGCAAACAAGATCAATTAATGAAATATCAGACATCTTTTTGCAAACGAGTCTTTTCCTTTTTCGCTCACTGTCTTTCCATTTTTCTTTTTTGTACAAAAATAAATGGCGGTGTTTTCAAAATGATAACTTCATTTCACTTTTTCTAAAAGCAAGATTAAAATCAATCACTAAAACGAACAAACTGAACCCTTGCAGAGAATGCCTTCCAGACAGCACCGACAACAGCACGGCTATGACATCGTATGACTTTGACAATCCGATCAATCAAGCTGATGAAGGGGTTGAAGAAGAATATGAGCTTCCTGAAGAGCTAGCCAGGTTGTTAAGACAAGAGGAAAAGGTTATTACTCCTCACCAGGAGGAGGTTGAAGTGATCAATCTTGGTACAGATGAAGACGTGAAAGAAGTTAGAATCGGGGCCTGCCTGCAAGACTCAGTGAAGAAGCAACTGGTTGATCTGCTTCAAGAGTATGTGGATGTGTTTGCTTGGTCGTATCAAGACATGCCAGGGTTGGATACCGATATTGTTGTGCACAAGCTGCCTTTGAGAGAAGAATGCCCGCCAGTTAAACAGAAGTTGCGCCGCACTCGTCCAGACATGGCAATGAAAATCAAGGAGGAGGTACAAAAGCAATGGGACGCCGGGTTCCTTGCTGTGACTAGCTACCCGCCGTGGGTTGCTAACATAGTACCTGTGCCTAAGAAAGACGGCAAAGTAAGAATGTGTGTTGACTACCGGGATCTGAACAGAGCTAGCCCGAAAGATGATTTCCCATTACCTCACATCGATGTATTGGTTGATAATACGGCTCAGTTCTCGGTATTCTCCTTCATGGATGGATTTTCAGGATACAATCAGATCAAGATGTCACCTGAAGACATGGAGAAGACAACATTCATCACACCCTGGGGCACGTTCTGCTACAAGGTAATGCCATTTGGGCTCAAGAATGCTGGTGCAACGTATCAACGGGCTATGGTAACATTATTCCACGATATGATCCATAAGGAAATCGAGTGTTACGTGGATGACATGATTGCCAAGTCCCTTACAGAGGAAGACCACCTGGTGAATCTGCTCAAATTGTTCAAGCGTCTGAGGAAGTACCAACTGAAGTTAAACCCCAACAAATGCACATTCGGGGTGCGATCCGGTAAGCTGCTGGGATTTATTGTGAGTGAGAAAGGGATTGAAGTTGACCCAGATAAAGTCAAAGCCATCCAAGAGATGCCTGCACCAAAAACTGAGAAGGAAGTTCGAGGGTTCTTAGGTCGATTGAACTACATTTCACGGTTCATATCTCACCTTACAGCAACCTGTGAGCCCTTGTTCAAGTTGTTAAGAAAAGAACAGACGGTCAGGTGGAATGAAGACTGCCAAAGGGCTTTTGACAAGATCAAGGAGTATCTGCAAGAACCTCCAATCCTTATGCCGCCAGTTGAAGGAAGACCTCTGATCATGTACTTGACAGTATTAGAAGAGTCAATGGGGTGTGTGCTGGGCCAGCATGACGAGTCTGGTCGAAAAGAGTATGCAATATACTACCTAAGCAAAAAGTTCACCGACTGTGAACAACGTTATTCACTGCTCGAGAAAACTTGCTGTGCTTTAGCGTGGGCTGCTCGCCGACTGAGACAGTATATGTTGACCCACACTACTTTGTTGATCTCAAAAATGGATCCAGTCAAGTACATATTTGAGAAGCCAGCTCTTACCGGACGGGTTGCAAGATGGCAAATGATCCTCACGGAATACGACATCCAGTACACCTCTCAAAAAGCCATTAAGGGCAGTGTATTGTCTGAATATCTTGCTGAGCAACCCATTGATGATTACCAGCCTATGAGATTTGACTTCCCTGATGAAGACATCATGTTCATAAAAGCAAAAGATCATGAAGAGCCTATTCACACTGGAGGGCCTGACCCAAAAGAAGAATGGACTATGATGTTTGATGGGGCTGTTAATATGAATGGTCGTGGTGTTGGTGCAGTACTCATTACACCTAAAGGAGTTCACATGCCTTTCTCGGCAAAACTCACTTTCAACTGCACTAACAACGAAGCTGAATACGAAGCTTGCATTATGGGTCTTGAGGAAGCCATTGACCTCAGGATCAAGACATTGACTGTATTCGGAGATTCAGCTTTGGTAGTCAATCAGACCAACGGAAAATGGTATACCCACCAGGATCATCTGATACCTTACAGGGATTATACAAGGAAGTTATTGACTTTCTTCACAACAGTCAAGCTTGAGTATATCCCTCGGGACGAGAATCAGTTTGCAGATGCTCTTGCTACCATTTCATCCATGATCAAAGTTCAAGCTGCTAACGTTGTACCTCAGATTTCAGTATCGAGACTTGATAGACCAGCATATGTATTCACAGCGGAAGTTGTCAAAGATGATAAGCCTTGGTTCCACGACATTAAGTGCTTCTTGGAGGATCAAACATACCCACCTGGGGCATCTTCCAATGATAAGAAGACTTTAAGAAGGCTTGCTGGTAGTTTCTTCTTGAACACTGATGGTTCGCTATACAAAAGGAACTTTGATATGGTACTCCTCAGATGTGTTGGTAAGACAGAAGCAGACTTGTTGATGCATGAAGTACACGAAGGATCCTTTGGTACCCATGCTGGAGGACATGCAATGGCTAAGAAGTTGTTAAGATCAGGCTATTATTGGATCACGATGGATGCAGACTGTTGTGCCTATGCCAGGAAATGCCATAAATGCCAGATTTATGCAGATAAAGTGCATGTGCCTCCCAATCCGTTGAACATCATGTCTTCACCATGGCCCTTTGCCATGTGGGGCATTGATATGATTGGTAAGATTGAGCCAACTGCTTCAAATGGCCACAGATTCATCCTGGTCGCCATTGATTATTTCACTAAGTGGGTTGAAGCAGCCTCATATGCAAACGTCACAAGGCAAGTGGTGGCCCGATTTCTGAAAAGAGATATCATCTGTCGATATGGAATGCCCGAGCGAATCATTACTGATAATGGTTCTAACTTAAATAACAAAATGATGGCAGAATTATGCCGGGACTTCAAGATCCAACATCACAATTCTTCTCCTTACAGACCAAAGATGAATGGTGCTGTTGAGGCGGCAAATAAGAATATCAAGAAGATTGTGCAGAAGATGGTAGTCACCTACAAAGACTGGCATGAAATGCTACCGTTCGCCTTGCATGGGTACCGCACGTCAATCAGAACATCCACTGGGGCAACACCGTACCAGCTGGTATATGGTATGGAAGCAGTCCTACCTGTTGAAGTTGAATTACCCTCCTTGCGAGTCTTGATGGATGTCAAACTGAGTGAAGCAGAATGGGTTAGGTCCCGATACGAGCAGCTAAGTCTGATTGAAGAGAAAAGGTTGGCTGCAATCTGTCATGGGCAGTTATACCAGAAAAGAATGAAGAAGGCCTTCGATCAGAAAGTCAGGCACCGAGAGTACCAAGTGGGAGACCTTGTGCTGAAAAGAATCCTCCCTCCTCATACAGACCACAGGGGCAAATGGACTCCGAACTACGAAGGACCATTTGTGGTGAAGAAAGTTTTCTCTGGTGGAGCGCTGATGCTCAGCACCATGGATGGTGAAGATTTCCCGTCCCCTGTGAATTCAGATGCAGTTAAAAAATACTTCGCATAAAATGACCCGCTGGACATAAAAACAGAATGAAAGTCCAGGCAAAAATAGGGCATCCCGGCGAGTCAAAAACAGAATAAAAGGACTCGGGCAAAAATAAGGGAAAATAAACAAAAGAATGTACACCCGCTGAGTTGAAAAGCCGCATTGGACAGCTCAGGCAAAAATGGGTATCCCGATGGATTGAAAACCCGAAAGGGCGATCCATGCAAAATAAGGGAATAAGCGAACAACTGCACCCTGAATTCGTCTGTATCACTTACAACTTGGTAAGCTTCAAAAGGATCAAGCTTCAATCAGAATCAACATTCTTCAGAAAGCAAGACGAGAAGAACGTCATTGTCATACGAGTCATAGCAGAAGAGGAAGCTCCTCAAAGCGTCGTCAACACCGCCAGCATTTTGTTTCTCAATTTATAACAATCTCCTCATTTCAGGGGATATGTTTCTTTGGTTGTATCTTGCCGATTCAGGGCATATGAATTAATAAAATCAGATTTTCAGTCATGTCTCGTTTTATACATTTATTTGCAAAAAAATGTCTGATGTCTTAAAAGGAAAAATTGATTGCATAAGTACAGATGTTCTTCTCTAAGAAAATAAGGAAACATGCTTGCAAGGAATATACTTACTCTCAGAAGTATCCTAACTCCTATGACGGAATCCAGTAAGGGATACCTCGGGATTATCTTGTGCGTTTTTCTATCTTTTTCAGGATTGCAGGTATCCGGAACGCAACTTGGGGCATGAAAGTTTCACCCTCAGCAAGCTGGCAGATCATTATCAACTCGGTCTATCTTCCATGTGGCACTGGAAGGTGCCCATTTCCCCAGCGAAGTTGCCAAATCAATACTCGCTCAGTCTTAGCACCTGAGTTGCTATCCCCAGCTGAGTTGCCTCTCATTACTTTCTCCAGCTGAGTTGTCACCCATTACTTTTCCCCATCAGAGTTGTCAGGCATCACGGAAGACGCCCATATCCCCGGCTGAGTCAGGATCCTCTTCGACAGAATCCCTAGAGAGGCCTCTCAATGATCTCTTTTTCTCCCCAGCCGAGTTGCCATTTCATCCTCAACCGAGTACAAAAGTCAGGGAACCATATCCCCACAGAATCCTCAGCCTCTATTCAGAAGAGCAACGCACGAAAAATCACAACAGAGTGAAGAAAGCTTCTACAACCCCCAGCTGGGTCCCTCATTACAAGGACGTGTCAATCAGTGACCTGTATCCCCAAGCAGATACATCTCTCCAGGTCTACCAATGATTTCATCCCCAGCTGGGATGTCCATTTCAAGCAGATCGGCCAGGGATCTTCGCAGCAACAGGATCCGAGTCCCGATTCGGTGTCTTTGCACAATCATAGCATTCGCATCATAATATCCCCTCAGAGCGTAGCATTCCATCTAACACGGAGCATTACGGCAAAAATCAAACGCATAGCATAATCATAAGCCATGTTCTGAATTAACATTTGTGAATAGTAACCGTTCATCATCATTGTACAGAAATCCCCACCAGGGTCCCAGCAAAGCAGTTGCCGCACAAATCACATACACCAGTATATACTCATTTTGGACACCCGTCCGTATCATCACTCCCCAGTAAGTCGCCGGAACACTCTTTGCAAACAAATCACTCGTATTACAAATACTTCCTGACACCCGTCCGTGTCACATCACCAGCAGAAAGCCAAAGACATCCTCTTTGCACTCACATATACCTATATATACATTTTCTTGACACTCATCCGTGTCATTTCCCCAGCGCAGTCGCCTAGACTTTGTATATCAGATATTTGTTCATATTACTATACTTTTTCTTCTTTTTGACACTCGTCTGTGTCACCTTCCCCAGCAGATAAACACTCATCTATATATACTCATGCTACTCATATCTCATACAGATACTCGTCCGTATCTAATATACACCATCTATATCCCCACAGATTCGACAATAGTCCTTGTTCTTTGTTAACCAGTTGGTACTCGCCCGTATCATCATCTCAGAACATTGCGTCTAATGTTTGTTTCCATATGATACTCGTCCGTATCATAGTCTTAAGGATGCTCGTCCGCATCTTTAATCCATACACCGTTTCAAACACTTATGTCTTCTTGAATATAGACACTCGTCCGTGTCTACTATTCCCCAGAAGAGTCCCTTCAGATTCAACACTCGTCCGTGTTCTCTGTTAACCAGTTGATACTCGTCTGTATCATCATCTTTGAACACATGTCAGTTTGTTTCTACCCGATACTCGTCCGTATCGTAGTCTTAGGGATGCTCGTCCGCATCTTTAATCTGTATACAACATCTAAACACTTATGCTTTCTTTTCTTGGTTGTGAACGCTCGTCCGTGTTCACTATATCCCCAGTAGGTCACCAACAAAGCATTTTCTTTTATCTGACACTCGTCCTGTGTCATGATAAACCTGAGAGCAGCCGTACCCTGCTGAGTGGTCGTCCTCCACTTCTTGATGGTCGTCCTCCATCATGCTCGCCCGATGGCCGTCCCCATCGTTGATTCTTAGCAGCCGTCCCCTGCTAGGTGGTCGTCCTCCACCTTTTGATGATCGTCCTTCATCATTTTATCCAATGGCCGTCCCCATTGTTGATTTTTGGTTATCTGGCATTCGTCCTATGTCATGATAAACCTTGAGAGCAGCCGTCCCCTGCTGAGTGGTCGCCCTCCACTTCTTGATGGTCGTCCTCCATCATGCTCATCCGATGGCCGTCCCCATCGTTGACCTTTTATCCGGCATTCGTCCTATGTCGCGATATTTTCGGCAGCCGTACCCTGCCAGGTGGTCGTCCTCCACCTTTGATGGCCGTCCCCATCATATTTCTTTTATCCCCAACAGAGCAGTCGTACCCTGCTAGGTGATCGTCCTTCACCTTTGATGGCCGTACCCCATCATCTGTTTATTTCATTTATTCTTTAACCCGATGGCCGTCCCCATCGTGGTCCCTTTGCCTTTTTTAGCCCGATGGCCGTCCCCATCGTTGGTCACTTTACTTTATGAACTTGATGGCAGTCCCCGTCATGTTTCGTTAATCCCCAGAGAATTTTACAACTTTACCTTGATGGCCGTCCCCATCATATAATCTTATTTTCCCAGCTAGTCGGCCGTCCCCGTCTTAGCTTTACCTTTTATCCCCAGCATGTCGGCCGTCCCCGTCATTGCTCTTTACCCAGCAGTCGTCCTCTGCTCGACGGTCGTCCTCCGTCGCCCACACCTTACAATATACTTTATTTTCTTTTACAATCTATATCCCTTTTCTTCTTCTTTTTGTGAGTGCAAATTTTGGACTGTCTTTGGTATTCAACCACAAGTTATCTTGTTTGCCTGTTAAGCCGTCGCTTACAACCTGCACAGCTAACTCATGTTTGAATAGGGGCAGCTGTAAACACCCCAAATTTGCCCTCACTCATTTCACCATGGCTTGTGATCATCTCATATGCATAAACACAATCATATCACCTCATATCTCATTTTTGATTCACTGCATAGTTTCTAAGTCATCTGCACCTAGGGTTTGTGATCTGAGCAATCTCAGGGTTTCTTGAGCCACTCCAAGGGCCATCAATCACTTCAAAGGGATCCATGTGTGTTCATCTATCATATTACATCCTCTCAAGGTCAAAATTCAAAAGAATCACAAGAACTGGGTTTTGAATGGATGCAGAGCCAGGTTTGACTGCACAGTTGACCTAAAATTAGGGTTTTGGTTTCAGAGGCCATAACTCCAAATTTTTTGGTCATTCTTGTTTCCATTGGTCTCTATATGGTATAGGGAGTATGCATATCAATTTTCATGAAGAAATTCCATGGGGAAGTCATCTGAACAAGGGTTGACTTTTCAGACAAGTCAGTGTAAAATCAGGGCATCTGAGGCCCCCAATGACCCAACCAATGGGTGATCTTCATCATTTTGAGTGTATATGATCTTTATTTGATCATGGAAGAAGGTTGAAGTTCATAGAAATCAAGAATTTAGGGTTTTTGCAAATGTTGACTTTTTGGACATAGTTGACTTTTCAAGAATGCATCATTTTAGGTCATTTTTCAAGCCATGATTCTTGATCCAAAAATGCTTCAAATGAAAAAACTTTGGTCATGAAAGTTGTAGATCTCATTTTTCCCTTTTCAAAAAGTACAAGAACATGATCAAACTCTTCTTGAATCAAAAGTTATGGCAATGCAAAGTTGGCTAAGATCATTGATTTTCAAGGCATGCCCTAAGTGAGAATTTTGCAAAATCTTGGACCAATGCATATTGCAGCCTCTAATTCATTTCAAACCAGCACATAAACTTTCTCTAAGTCCTAAAAATCAGAAATGAACTAAGAATGCCCATGGTTTTATGTTTGGTTGGACAAAAAAGGTCACATGTGAACAAAAAGTCACAAGTTGCAAAACTCATGATCATGCTTCCTCCTACTTGCAGCCTTGGATGCTGAGCTTTGCTAGCCTCTCACCTCACCTTGCTGCACCAGAACCAGCCCATGTACTTGCCTAGATCATGAGCCATACCTCTCTTACACATTATTTGACTTTTTGCAAAAGGTAACTTACCAATCAATAAAGGGCATGTCTTGTCAACTGACCAATGAGAGAGAGTTATGTGGACAATTTGCAAGCTAGACATAACACAAGGCAAGGCTGAAACATCCTCATTCATCACATTCACAAAATCACTCCACATTGCAAGTTGCTTCGAATCTGCCTCCACAACTTGCAAACACTCAAACCATCTTCACCATTCAACTCACCTGGCTCCATAGACCACAAAGCACCAAGGACCCAAGCCTAAAACAGCCAGAACATCCCACTGCCATTTCTCACTTCATTTTGCAGTTTCATTCGAAACTCTCACCACAGCTTGGAAACATACAAACAAACACTCCAGACCTCCTCCATTCATCCTCAGGATCACAAACAACCATTCACAATGACCTGAAAGTGCCTGGAACACCATAGCCATTTCTGACTGAACTGAAGCAGGAGCTTTCGAAACTCACTATCCAGCCAACTTAAACTCTCATTGAGCATTCAAACATCTTCTGGGGATCAAGTGGAGTGGTTTGTACTGGAAGGAGAGGCCAGAAAGTCATCCAGGTGAAAGCTCCAAATCTCAGGTAGCTTGAAATTATTTTTTCCAGAAATCATTTTTCTTGCTACAAACTTGTTCTATGTGATTCACTGATTATCCTGATGTCATTGGTTTTGAAAATGGCTTTGATTTGAGCATTTAATTTGTCTCTGAAGCTTGCGTGCCCTAGTTTTTATTTCTTTCGATTCAGTTTGTTTAGGAAGAAGAAATTTGTTTTGAGAGAGGGGTTTGATTCGTGAGGATGTGAGGATCATTTCCCAGTTCTTAGTTTTCATTTTTGATACGATTTGAGGGGTTTGGGGATTTCTCAGGTGAGATGCTGGCCGGAGAAGACGACCGGAAGTCTTCTCCGGCCACCTGAAAGTGATTTGTGCCCTAATTGCGTAATTAACTCCAGTTTGAATTTTGGCCGTAGATGGCCTTTGACTTGTTGACTTCCCTCCCTTTTGGATGGCCCAGATCCTTTTCATTAGCCCTAATCTCTCTCATTAGTTTAATTAATCTTTAATTAAGTTAATTAATTCAGGAGCCATCTGGGCCCTTCATTCACGCGCCAGTCAACACATTTAAACTCAGGCTCCATCCTGGCCCTCCATCTAGCTTACTTTCTTTTTTTATTTGATTTTTAAATCATTTTATTTCATTAAACTTGCATAATTATTTTAAAATAGTTAAAAATTCTTAAAAATTATGAAACTTTTTCCTCTGAGTTTTATTAATTTTTATGACACAAAAATATTTTTATTTTATTTTTTATCATTAAAAAAGTATTTTTAAATATTTAAAAGATTATTTTTAATTGATTAATGGAAATTAATTTATTAAAAATACTTTTAAGTATCTAAAAATCACCAAAAAATTCATGAAATGTTCTAAGACATTTAGAAACATTGTCCAACCTTCAAACCAAATTTCTTTTTTGATCTTGATTCATTTTAAGAATTTTTCATTGAATTAAATCATTTTTTTGTGCATTATTTTGATCATAAGTTCAAAAAATCATTTCTGCCTATTTGAGAAGAGTTGGACATTGATTCTTTTTGCATTATTTTGTGTTGAGCATGTAGTTTCTAGGATTAAATGGCCATGTTTAGTTTCCTCATTTTCAATTTGTTTGGCATTTCTTTTGTTAAGAACCCTAAAAAACCCTAATAACTTATAAAATTCATATCTTGAGATTGGTTAGGAGTTGAAAGTTCCCCTTTGGGCAGTGGTTTAGTATAGGTTTAGGTTTTCTTAGGATGGCATTTTCCATTTTTTATCTTAGGGTTTGCTTCTGTTTTGGGTTTTTGTTTGATGCATTGTCCATAAACCCTAATTTGAGCTTTCATTTGCATCCTTCTTGCATTCTCTTGCATAACATGACTTGTCTTTGCATTTTATGCATGCTTGTGTTTCATTTGACATCTTAAGGCATGTATAAAGCATCTTTGATCATTGCATCTCATATTTGCCATGTCATTTGCCTTGTATGCTTCATAACATTCCATGCTTGTTCATGGTTCCTAACTTGCTTCATCTGCATCCATAAGCTTGTATGAACATCTCCATGTGCTGCCTCATGTTTGCAGCATCTCATAGCATCATTATCATCATCAACATGCTTCTGGTTTTGTTTTGCTTCATACCATTTCATCTCATTTTGCATTGCATTGCATTTCTTTCTAACATTTCAGGTGGTAAGTGACTTTGAGAAGTGAATTTGCCTTCACTTCTCATAACTTTTCTTTGCATCCCTCTTGCATCCATTGCTGCATTTCTATATGTGTTTGAGTTTGAGCTTGCTCATTCTTTCTCCTCCCACTTTCTTTCTTCAAGTGACTTGACTTCTTGAATGAAGCAAGTTGCTTTGCTTCTCTTGATCTTGTTCATCTGCTTCCTGGTGGCTCCTTTGAAGATTGTTCTTGCAAACCACACAAACCTTAGGAACAACCAAGCATGACAATGAATTAGGGTTTTGATTAGTCTCCCCTCTTAGTTTTCACCTTTGTGTCTCTTTGAGTCTTCTCTTCTCATCTCATAATCAGGGACTAAACCCTAAAGGCTTTAAGGCTTTGTGATTAAGCTTATGCCTGCATCCTTCTCTTAGGATGGAGTGTATAACTTTAATCCTAAGTGTTAAACCCTTAATGTGTTTAACTCCTTTAATCAATCCACTTAATAATCATCAAGACACCACACTTGTAACTTGGGCCTTGCATTAGGGTTCTAATTCTTCCTTAACTGGTTAAGAAGGACTAACCCTAGTGTTAATGGACAAGTCCCCCTCAAGTTGTCTTACAAACCATAAAAAAACACTTCATCATCTTATCATTAACTAAAATCCACTTAATAAAGGCTTGTTTTGTCATGAGTTTAATCCCTAATCATGGATTAAGTTGAGGAGCATTCCTCAGCTTAAACATTCTCATCTATTATCCTTCTATTAGGATGGTGTAATGAGTCTGTTTAATCCCTGATTATGGCTTAACCTCATTACTCAACACTAAACAAAAACAACAAAAACATCTAAATAATCACAAGTAGGTTAATGATCTTAATCCTATACCAAAGGTGATTAGGTGTGAGAATCTGACTTCACACTTAAGGTATTCTCATTACCCCTAATCAGAGGGAAGATGTGATGAGTTTACTAACCCATTGGTTTAGGCTTAAGCTCATTAACTTACGACAAACTTCAAAAAGCAATAAAAGACTGAAAACTCAAAAACAAACAATAATCGTCTCCTTCGGGATTCTTTTCTCATCATCCTCACTCATAAACGAGAACTTGCTTCTTCCGTCTAATGCAAGACAGTTAGCACCTGTGCCAGACAGGTCATACACTTGAGCATAGACAAGTAAGCAGTTCACAAGTCAATTCATCTTTCAGTCTCTTTGGGTCGAACTACGGAGTTCTGACTTCCTCATTGCACGAGAGGATACGTAGGCATAACTTAACGGTTATCGAACAAAAGTCTCTGCATATTCCCCCTCTTTCCAGCTATCCTTTAAGCCTCATGATCATGAGCATTTCACTCCTGTCCTTACACTGACACTATATATTTATACACTTCACACTTCTCTTACACTGACACCTGTACATCCTTTTCCAGCTCTTTGATACACAAATAGCACTGACACTACCCCTTTAAAACACAAATCTTTTAAGCGTGGATCCCGTCGAGTACGACGGACAATCTGGGTGCTAATACCTTCCCAGGTTGTAACCAACCCCCTTTCTCAGTCTCTCTGGTTCGCAACCGTCTTATCCATATCTTTTCTAGGCCTATGCAGCATTGCCTTTCCTCCGGGATAAAAATGCCTAGCTGGCGACTCTATTCATCTCCAGTGAGTTCACGGCTGTGTGTTCTCATTGTCCCTTTCGCCGACCGTTCGCGTCTGTACCTTCATCTGATCCATTTCTCATTTGTCGGGAGCGACAGTTTGGATCACCCATGAAACTGCAACCAGCTGTACTACTTACTCAAGTTCGAACAGATAAAGCTCAATTCAATCGTTTCCGTCTCAACAGCAGAAGATGAGATACTTGAAGATAATGGCAATAGTAGAATTGAAACTCAATAGGATTATTTCTCACATAGCTGATTCTCTTTGTTTGTAAAACTTTATGACAAAATCCTCTTACTAGGGTTTATGTCTCTTTGTACAAACTTACCCATGTATGGGTCATTCTTTGATATAAATAAAATTCCATCTTTGAATCCAGATTTACTTTTACCCTATTTACATAAGAGAAACGTCCATTGGTTGTGTTTGAATGTATGTATGCTTTTGAATATGATTGATGTTTACCAGAAATGCATGAATGCTTAATATGATTGATGTTTACCAGAAATGCATGAAAATGCAGTAATAGTATTTACTAAGGACGAACGAGGGAAGGATTTCAACGAAGCTTCGCCGGTTCATCTTTAACAAGACAGTTACAAACCCTCAGTAGGACAAATCCATCTTCATAAAGTCACATCTCCCCTGGAATTTATATCCATCTCTTTTATCCTCATACGGATATTCGGGAATTTACTTTCCAATAAGGGTACGACGAACGAAGACGGGATGTTATATCTATCCTACTATCAAACGAAGACGAAGGTTATATATACCTTGCTATCCCCAGCAAACGGGAGGTTATATATACCTTGCTATCCCCAGCAGACGGGAGGTTATGTATACCTCATTATCAAACAAGACGGGAATAAGTTCCTCATATTCTTCAGCAACGAATCGGGATTTATTTTCCCTGGCCAGCAGTTGTTATACGAAGATATCCAGACGCTTCAGGCAGTATCATATCATACATACATCATTTACATCATACCATAACATACATATTCATGGATACATAATACATTACTCAGGTGCATCATATTATACATGCATACATAATGCATAAACTAATACTACCATATAGAATGCTACCTTGTTTTCAGGTTAATTCTCCAACAAACAGACTTATGATTATCAGGACTGCTTTATCCTCTTGAAAATTATCATTACAAGCATATCATCCTTCAGGATTACTTTATCCTCCTGAAATTACATCACTACACCAGGACTGCTTCATCCTCCTGAAAACATATATCTACATCAGGATTGCTTTATCCTCCTGAAAGATAAATATTACATCAGGATTGCTTCATCCTCCTGAAAGCCTCTTGTACCTCAGGACTGCTTCATCCTCCTGAAAACTATCATTATTACCTCAGGGCTGCTTCATCCTCCTGATAGCTATCATCATTACCTCAGGACTGCTTTATCCTCCTGAAAGCATATCACTACCTCAGGACTGCTTTATCCTCCTGAAAGCATATCACTACATCAGGATTGCTTTATCCTCCTGAAAGTATATTACCACGTCAGGATTGCTCCATCCTCCTGAAAGCCTATTATTCCTCAGGAATGCTTTATCCTCCTGAAAGTTTATTATTCCTTCAGGATTGCTTTATCCTCCTGAAAGCTTATCACTGTATCAGGACTGCTTTATCCTCCTGAAAGCTATCATTATATTTTGGACTGCTTTATCCTCCAAGAAATGTATCTGAAGAACTTTTCTCCAAGTGGCATCTTTAAGCCCACTCAAGCATATTCAACTAGCCATCAGTATCACTCTACGCACCGGTGAGTGCAAATTTTTGGGCTTTTGTGTTCAATCCCCTTCAACCTTCCAGGTCACGACTGGCAAATATACCAATCTAACCCCTCAGGTTTCAGAAAATTGAACAGGGGCAGCTGTTGCACCCCAAAATTTGCCCTCACAATACAAGACTTTGTGTGCTAATAAGGTTCACAAGGTTCACAAGATTCACAACACTTACAAGACCTTTCATGAGGTTCATGAAGTCTACAAGTCACTTTATGAGGTTCACAAGGTTCACAAGATTCACAATGTTTACAAGACTTTTCCTGAGGTTCATAAAGTCTACAAGTCACTTTATGAGGTTCACAAGGTTCACAAGGTTCACAATACCTCCCATGAGGTTCACAAGACATCTTATGATGGTTCACAAGGTTCACAAAGTTCATAATTGGTCAGAAGAGTTGACAATTCCCTCAGACAATACACCTCCTAAGTAGTGCATCCAAAACTAGGGTTTTGACTTTAATCAGGCTAAATGAACTTCCAAGACTTCAAGTGAGCTTCATAACATCTTATATGTGTGTAAGAACCCTCATGACAAGTTTCAAGACTTTTCTCAAAAGTTTGCTCAGTCAGATGATCAGATAAGTCAAAATCAGTCAAAGTAGTTAAAAAGTCAAACTGAGGTCAACTATGGTCAAACCAAAGTCAAACTTCATGATTTATTGCCAACATCAATTATATGAAGTAAAATTCATCATTTTATCAAGGGTTGATCATGATTCATCAAGGAGATTTCAGATCATCAAGAATCAGGAGTTTCTAAATTAGGGTTTTCTCAGTAAAAGTCAACTGAACTTTGACCAGCCATAACTTTCACATACTTCATCACCAAGTCTCCACTCAAAGCTAATTTTGAAGGAAATTGAATTCTCTACAACTTTGTGTCTCACAAGCCAAGCCCAAAAATGCTTCATTTGGAAGTTATGAGCTAAGACATTATAGGTCCTTTTGAAAGTCAACAAAAAGTCAACAACTTCAAAAGGGCATAACTTGAGATTGGTAAATGATATGGACATGAAACAAGTGGGGTTGGTTAGAGGACTCTTCAAGCTTTCCAAAATGTCCAAGAACACCCTCATAGCATTAAAATTGAAGGATGTGTGCCCTTGCAAAGTTGGGAAATTTTGGGTTGGTTTATGATGAAAATGGAGGTCTAAAACCAAGTTCTTCCAAATGGGCTTGCCAAATGATGACCCAATCCACACTATGACTTCATGCACGACCCAAGTCATCAAAAATCAGATTTTTTATTATTTTATTTTTATTTATTTTGATTTAATTCATTTAAAATCATTTTAAATTAAAATAAAATATAAAATCAAAAGATTTGAATATGATCAAGCTTCTAGAAAATCATAATTATGCCTTGGATCAAATTGATATGGAAGTTATGATGATTAGCCTAAAATAGCAAGTGTTCATACAAGAATATTTGATTTTTAAGGCCTTATCATTTTGAATCTTTTTATATCAAATCTTCCACACAATGACATGATTTTTTAACCTAAATTCATTGTTCTATAAGTACATAGTGAAACCCTAGCACAAGACACGAATTCCAGCCTCCCCAAGTGTAAGTTTGCATCTCACAAAAACCTCTCAAAACTCACATTCGGATTCATTCACACAAGGCATTTGAAGGTAATCTAAAGACATAGCAATGTTCCTTGGACATCCCTGAAGCAATACCAATGCTTATTTGCATCTAAAACCTCTCCATTCGCATAATCCGATTCAAATTATTCATCACATTTTAATTTTTCGATTCTGGTTATTGAATGGTTTTTAATGAATTTTGATTGATCAATCTTGTTTGTGTGATAGTATAGATGCTTTCTGGACAAAAAACTTGGAGCTTCATGACCTAAATCACAAACGGCCATTGTTAGGGTTTGGAGTTTAGTTTTAGGGTTTCACGATTTAGGCCATATAAATGAATTCTAACAACGTGGATAGATTGTATGAGTCATAAGGAACTCAATGATATCTTCAATTTCATGAATTTGTATTGTTTCATTAGTGTTTGATTTTCGCAGGTTCTGAATATGGAAGAACACGCAGGAAATTTCGTAGGTAAAATTGCATGAATTTTCGCAGGTAATATGGAGAAGATGAAGCTGGTTCGCGCGCGTTTCTGAAATTCAAATGTTGTTTTATATTATATAGTTTTTGTTTGTATTTAAGTTACAAATGTTGCAGATGGTCTAGTGGTTAGTACGCGTGTGAATGAAGCCAAGGACAAGGGTTCGAACCCGTCCTCCATTATTTTTTGGTAAAAATTCTATGATATTTGCAGGTTTAATATATAATAAGCATTGGTCGTCCTTTATTCACCAGTGGCACGCAGCTCAGTTGGTTGTTGGTTGTGGATGGAGGCTGGGAGACCTGGGTTCGACCCAAGGCTCCAGCAGGTGAGTTTTATCATTTTTTTGTTTTTTTCTTAACTTAATTATTTTTATAATTCTTTTATTTTCTTTTAATTAAATATTCATAAATATAATAGATTAAAATTATGTATATTTAAAATTAAAAATATGTATACTATAGTAATTAGATTTAATTTTGTTGTATATAAAATTTAATTTATTTTAATAAACCCTAAAAATATTTTTTGTAAATAAAACAAACCCTAATTTTATAAACCCTAATTTATTTTCTAAACAATTAAAAAACCTAATTTTATCTTGTGATTTAAATTTCTAATTTTTGTAAATATAATTATTATGTACATATTTTATTTAATATAATTAATTTTTGTAAATACAATTATAATCAATTTTTTTATAATATGTAATTATTTCTATAATTTGTTTATAATCTAAATTTTATATATAAATAATTTTTAAATATATGTTTAGAAATAATTGAATCTATGCTAATTTAATCTTGTAATTATAATATGTTTAAAAATAATTTAATAATTTGTATATAATTCAAAATGTTATAATAATTACTTAATTGTTCATATTTTCTTTTATAATTGTCCATATTAAAATCTAATCTTTTAATTATTATATTATTCTTTTTGCTTATTATTTTAATTATGTTCTTATAATATTTTTTGCTAACCCCATTTATTTTAATTATTATTATTATTACTAATCATGTTTATTACTAACCTTATTTATTTTTAATTATTATTACTAACCCAATTAAATTGCTTATTTATTTTACTTATTATTTATATTTTGCTTATTTACTTATTTATTTATTTTTGCTATTTATTTCAATTGTTTTATTATTATGTAATTGCTCCTGGATGTAATTTTCTTAAATACTTAAATTATTTATTTTTCATGCCATGGTTAGTAAAATAGGGAGTGTAAACATGTATGATATTTAAAATTGAATTTAGATCATTTAAATTATAAGATAAATATAAATTAAACACTCACACACGTAAGTCGATCTTTGATCGCCATCTCACTTTCTAGGGTTGCCTCTCAATGTTGCCTATTCAAAAAGGTCAAGTAGGATGTATAAAGCAAAGTCCCTTAAAAGAAAAGTCATCTAGTCCCTTCATAATCAAAGATCAAGTCCCTTAAATGGTTGCCTTTATAAAGATCTTATCCCTTTCGAATAATGATGACAGTCCCTCCTAAATGCTTAATACACCTTACAGTTGCCTTCATTAAACAGATGTCCCTCACTTGTCCCTTACATCTAAGGTAATGACTACCTATTCATTAATAATAGGGATAGTCTTACCATTTAAAGGATAAAGAACAGAAAGACTTAAACTTTAGGGTGGGTTCCTCATAGTTACTTGCTCACTATTCAAAATTTCTCAAACACTTCACAAATTTCAAACAATTTTCAAACACAAGTTTTTTACGCATCCGTACATGGATCATTATCAAACTCTTATGAAAATTTCTAAACACACACTACACTTCTTAAAAACATTTTAAAGTGAGCTAAGTAACTAAGAGCCCATGGATAACCATGGATGTAAAGGTTGCTAACACCTTCCTTTTACATAACCTACCCCCCGGACCCAAAAATCTTTTAAAAGGCCTTTCCTGTTCTTTTATGCCTTTCCTTTGGATAAAATAAAAGTCGGTGGCGACTCTTGCTATCCGCAACATTACTAAAGTCAGTTCTCCCACCGTGTTACACATAGCTAGACACTTTTCTTTTTGGTTTGGATAAAATTTCTAGGGTTTATGAGTTTTAGGTTAATGTTGTGAAAATCCTACAATCTGTAGTTTAATCGGTTAGAAATCGATATAAATGCTAGTGTATGTTACCTATAGGTATATGAACATGTTTGATATGTTTTTTTGATGTTTGAAAGAGTTTGGTTGGAAATTTTGAGCTTACTGTCATAATTTTCACGTATTTGTTATTGTCTGGTTTGGTTAACCGGTTAATGCATTCAAAGTTTACATTGTGGCCTCTGGTTTGGTTTGGTTAACCTGTTAACAGATTGGTTAATCGGTTAACACTGTAAGTATGGGAGAAATTATTTTAATTCCAAACTTTGAAAATCCATAACTTTTTACTCGGTTATCCGATTTCAGTGTTCTTTATATCGATGGAAAGCTAAAATTATGTACTTTCACATGATGCCGAAAAATGTTATTTTCATCCGACTTTTACCCGACTTTTCGATTATACATTAAAAATGCTAAGTTAGGGAATTGCGAGCTTAAGGTAATAAAATGGTAATAACTTGTGAGGTAGCTAGGTTACTCTATGTTGTTACGAAATCGTTTTAGAGACTTGACAATGCTTAGGCGTCGATACTTGGAGGGTGTATTCGGGCTATGTAGTTGTTGAAAGTTGGAAGTTTACTTCTTTGTGTTATGTTTTAATTGTGAAATCGAATCCCTTAATGGATGACCGTGACCCGTACTCGTCCTGGTGTGGCTGGGCGGGGAAAGTATCCATTAGGATAAGTAATGAGTGACCCGTACTCGTCCTTGCATGGTTGGGCGGGGAAAGTTACTTTGTGGTAAGGTGTCATGACCCGTACTCATCCTGGTGTGGTTGGGCGGGGAAAGTACCTTAGATAGATAGTGAGTAACTCGTGCTCGTCCTTGTGTGGTTGGGCGGGGAAAGTTATTTATGCATTGAGGATCGAGTGACCCGTGCTTGTCTGCTACAGTTATGGCTGGGCGGGGAAAGATGCCTCCTAGCATCTTGTGTGTTCTCCGTAGTATTACTTTGATGTCTCTAGTATGTGAACTCGAAGTCTAGGTCTTCCCTGACTTGAGTATGGTTTAGTTCGAACCTTTTAGAGCCGAGAGAACTCTAAGATAGGGAACTCACTAAGATGTTTTATCTCACCCCGTGTTGATGTTGTTATTTCAGGTACTTCAGGTTCCGCAAAGGGTAAGGATAAGGCGACTTGATTATACTTGTTTATTTGATGGCTTCTTCCGCTGTGGACTTTTGAGATCTTCAGATCTAGTTCTTAGATTTTGTATTTTGTGAACACCTTGTACTATTTATAGCCTTTTGTCTTAGTAATTTGTTGTAGTGGAGATATTTATGCAATGTGTACTTAAGAACTTGTTATATTTCAATACCAAACTTAAATTTATATATGAAAAATATGCTTTGATGTATGTCTTTTATATATGGGTATTACATATCACATGTGTGTATGTTTGTTTATAAACTAGTTTCTGAATAGCTTGACTCAACTAATATATGAACTAAAATAATATCCAAACATAATTAACATATACTCTAAAACAACTATATCTCCCACAATGCACATGGAACCTCATCTTATATTCCCTTTTTCCATTAATAAAATAATAGTTGTATATTAGTAGCAAAGTAAAAAAAACGCAATCATATTTTTCATTTCAATTAATTCTAGACTTTATATTACAACTAGCTACTAACTACTATATTTTAAGAATTAACTGATAGCTTTGTATTTTAAGGTCCACTGCACAAACCAAAAGAAGTGTTAGGTAGGGCACACATGCAGACTCCTCAGATTCAGAGTAAAAACCTAAGGAGTTAAAAAAGTAAAAACACTAGTGTCGCTCCCACCAAATGAGGCTAGGTCAAATGGGGTACAGACGCGAACGGTCGGCGAGAAGAGAGAGAACACACAAGGGTGAACTCAAAAGACAAGAGTCGCCAGCTAGGCATTTTTATCCCGGAGTAAAGGTAATGTTGCATAAACCTGAGAAGAGATGGATACGACGGTTGCGAACCAGAGAGACTGAGAAAGGGGGTTGGTTACAACCTGGGAAGGTATTAGCACCCAGATTGTTCGCCGTACTCGACGGGATCCACGCTTAAAAGATTTTTGTTTAAAGGGGTAGTGTCAGTGCAAAAGAAATGTGAAGTGTATAAGAGAAGTGTCAGTGTAAGAACAAGAGTGGAATGCTCAAGATAATGAGGCTAAAAGAATAATGCTGGAAAGAGGGGGAATATACAGAGACTTTTGTTCGATAACTGTTAAGTTATGCCTACGTATCCTCTCGTGCAATGAGGAAGTTAGAACACCGTAGTTCGACTCAAAGAGACTGAAAGATAAAATTGACTTGTGAACTGCTTACTTGTCTATGCTCAAGTGTATGACCTGTCTGGCTCATGTGCAAACTGTCTTGCATTAGACGGAAGAAGCAAGTTCTCGTTTGTGAGTGAATGAGGTGAGAAAAGAATCCCGGAGGAGACGATTATTGTTTGTTTTTGAGGTTTTCAATCTTTTATTTGCTTTTTTGAATTTGTCATAAATTAATGAGCTTAAGCCTAAACCAATGGGTTAGTAAACTCATCACATCCTCCCTCAGATTAGGGGTAATGAGAGTACCTTAAGCATGAAGTAAGCACCTCACACTTAATCACCATGATGTAGGATTAAGATCATTAACCTACTTGCATTTATTTAGATGTTTTTGTTGTTTTTGTTTGATGTTAAGTAATGAGATTAAGCCATAATCAAGGATTTAATGGACTCATTACACCATCCTAATAGAAGGATAATAGATGAGAACATTTAAGCTGAGGAAGGCTCCTCAGCTTAACCCATGATTAGGGATTAACCTCATGACAAAACAAAACCTTTATTAAATGGATTTTAGTTGATGATTAGGTTTAGAAGTGAATTTTATGGTTTGTGAGACAACTTGAGGGGGACTTGTCCATTAACACTAGGGTTAGTCCTTCTTAACCAGTTAAGGAAGAATTAGAACCCTAATGCAAGGCCCAAGTTACAAGCTTATTGTCTTAGTGATTATTAAGTGGATTGATTAAAGGAGTTAAACACATTAAGGGTTTAACACTTAGGATTAAAGTTATACACTCCATCCTAATAGAAGGATGCAGGCATAAGCTTAATCACAAAGCCTTAAGACCTTTAGGGTTTAGTCCTTGATTAAGAGGTGAGAAGAGAAGACTCAAAGAAAACTCAAAGGAAAGAGTCTAAGGGGGACTAAACAATCCTAAAATGTTATCATGCTTGGAAGTCCTAGGGTTTGTGAGGCTTAAGAGGAGAAATCTTCAAGGAAGCCACCAAGGAGAAGCAAGATAGAAAAAGGATAAGATGAGAAGAGAAAAGAGGGAAGAGAGGCACAAGTGAGCAAGCTCACTCAAAGACAAGTAAAAATGCAGCAAGGATGTAAAATGACAAGATGAGAAGAGGTAGGAGGTGAAGGCAAATTCACCTCCCAAACAAACTTACCATTAACCTGAAAAGTTAGTACAAGATGCATAAGGGAAGAAATGGGATGAAACAATGCATATGGATTGGCAAAGGCCAAAGTCAGAAACATACACATGATGCAAATGATGTCAAGAGATGGTGCAAAGTCATGCAAGATGCACATGTGAGAGCATGCAAGAGAATGGATGTATATGGAGCATGCCTTGAACCATGAAAGTTCATGAAAGCTTATGAAATGCAATGAAGATATGACATGGCAAATGAAAGATGCAATGATCAAACATGATTCCACTATGTCCTAAGATGTCTCATGGATCAAGTGGATGCACAAAATGTCATGGCAAGTTCTTAAATGCAAGCAAATGAGAGATGGATGCAAATGAAGGCACAAATTAGGGTTTATGCATAACATGTAACACAAAATTCAAAACCAGAAGCAAATGACATGATAAAAAATTGAAAATGGGATCAAAGGAACCCTAACCCTATACAAGTTCACTGCCCAAAGGAGGAGACCTAAATCTAAACCTAATGGGAGTTATGATTTTTCTAAGTTAACTAGGGTTTCAAGGTACCTCAAAAGGAAAAATGCTCATTAAATTGAAAATGAAGGATGAATTCAAACCAATTTTATCCTAGAAACTAAATAATATGAAGGATTCAATGCAAGAAGAACCATCATCGAACTCTTCATGGTTAGGCAGAATGAATTTTTCAAAGTTTGAACAAAAATATTGCCTTTAAACAAATTTAATTCCAATGAAAATTGTCAAAATGCATCAAGGACCAAAAATAAATTTGTTTTGAGAGTTTGATAATGTTTCTAAATGTTTTAAAATGCAATGTGAATTTTTTTGTGATTTTTAAATACCTAAATGCATTTTTAATTAATTAATTTCCATTAACTAATTAAAAATAAACATTTAAATGATTTAAAAAAAAAATTTAATGCAAAAAATAAAAATAAAAATATTTTTGGGTTCTGAAAATTAATGAAATGTTTGACAAAAAATTTCAGAATTTTTTAACATGTTTTGCTATTTTTTAAAATTCGTGTAAATGAAATACAAACAAAATGAATTAAAATTAGTTAACAGAAGAATGAATCGATTCAAGCTTGGATGAATCGATTCATACTGATCAATTTTTGAGAAGACAGAATTAGTTAAACAACATGAATCGATACATCAAAGGATGAATCGATTCATTTTGCGAAATCCAGGAACCATTCAACAGCATGAATCGATTCAAGCTAGAATGAATCGATTCATTATGCGTGAAATGACCTCCGGTCATCTTCTCCGGCCAACCAAAAATCAAACTCATTCCCTAGGCTGTTTCAAGTGCTCTAACTCTCCATATTTCATCCTCTACCCACCCCAAACATGAATCAATCACAAAATCACATTTACAATGCATCAACAACAAGATTCGAGCAAAATCAAGAAAACTGCAAAAAATTTCAGAACATGCATACACACTCATTTCTCAACCATTTTCAGTGTTTCAAAGCTTAACATGATCAGTGAAACAAACTCTATCATCCTATAACAAGAGATTGCATTTCTGGAAAAAATGTTCTTGATGATACCTGAACTGGAGCTTTGAACTTTGGAGCTTTCTGGCCAGTCCTTTGCTTCAAACAAGCTCCAATGATCCTCCTGATGATGGAATGAAGCTTAGAAAACTTGTGGAGTGGCTGGTTTGAATGTTTCAGCTCTGGTATAGCAGAAATGGGAGTTTGTGTATGTGGGGATTCAAGCTGTTTCAGGGGGTGATTCTTGTTCTAAGGGTGATTTGTGACTTGTTGGTGAAAGAAAAAGTGAAGTTTGATGGATGTGTGAAGAAATTTTTCAGAGAAGAAGTTTGGGACAGATTTTGTGCAAGTTGGGTTGTGTGTGTTTTCTGGCTTGTGTGAGTTGCTATATCACTCCCATAATGTTTGAGTAGGCTGTGGAGCAGGTTAGTAGAGGCTGCTGATCACTATTCCAAGAGCATGGGAGAAATTACAAAAAGTCAAGGTTTGGTGTACTTGAGGCATGGGCTGTGGCAGAGATGGTTTCTTGGCTTGTACTGCATCAGCTGAGTTCAAGGATGACTCTTGGATCAGTTGTGGTGAGCTGTATGGCTTGGATCATAAGTTTGAAATGATTTTGCATTTTGGCAACTTGTCACATTTTGTGGTTTTTGGTCATGAACATGTGATATCTCTTGCTGAATTTTGGTGTGAGATGTCCCATGAGGTTATGGCAATGTCTTGAGACCAGCTAGAGATCACACAAACCTTTGGGAATCATTTTGCAAGAATTCCCCTTTTTGCACTTTTATGGAAAATGGCTTATGGTTACTTGAAATTTAAGACATGAAAATGGGAAATTTCTTGGGCCAAACTGAATTTTAGGTCATGCATTGTGTTTGTATGATGATTAGAGGTCACATTGAAGTCACATAAAGGCTTGGCATGAGAATTTGCAAGTTTTCCCTTTTGTGCAAAAGTGAAAATTTAGTGATTTTCCTCAACTTTGACAAGCCATAACTTTTGATCCAAAATGAATTAGAATGAGTTCTTGTACTTTTTGAAAATGGGAAGATCCATTCTATAACTTTCATGACCAAAGTTTTCTCATTTGAAGCATTTTTTAATCAAAAAGAGGAGGTTGAAAAACTTTCCCAAAATGGCAAGTTTGCAAATGGCTTGAAATTCTTCAATTTTGTGAGCTTCTAACATCTTCTATGATCAAATAAATATCATACACATTCAAAATGATGGAGAATGCCCTTTGGTTGGGTCATTGAGGGCCTCAGATGCCCTGATTTTGCACTGACTTGCTCAAGAAGTCACCTTGTGATCAGATGCCTTCCCCATTGAATTTCTTCATGAAAATTGATATGAATGATCCTCATAACATATAGAGACCATTAGAAACAAGAATGACCAAAAAAATTGGATTTATGGCCTTTGAAACCAAAACCCTAATTTTAGGTCATTTGTGTAGTTAAGCCTGGCTCTGCTCCTATGCCTTTCTCAGTTCTTGTAATTTTTTGACTTCTTTGATCTTGTGAGGATATAATATGATGCTTGAACATACATGGACCCCTTTGAAGTGATTGATGACCTTTGGAGTGTCTCAAATGGCTCAGGGATGGCTCAGATCACAAACCCTAGATGCAGATGACTTAGAAACAATGCAGTGAAGCAAAAATGAAATATGAGAGGATATGATTGAACTTATGCACATGAAAAGATCACAAGCCATGGTGTGAATGAGTGAGGGCAAATTTGGGGTGTTTACAGCTGCCCCTATTCAAGCATGAGTTAGCTGTGCAGGATGTAAGCAACGGCTTAACAGGCAAACAAGATAACTTGTGGTTGAATACCAAAGATAGTCCAAAATTTGCACTCACGGAATGAAGAAGAAAAGGGATATAGATTGCAAAAGGAAGTAAAGTATGATTATAAAGTGCGGGCGACGGAGGACGACTGTCGAGCAGAGGACGACTGCTGGGGATGAAGCAATGACGGGGATGGCCGACATGTTGGGGATATAAGAGATTATGATGGGGACGGCCATCAAGAAAAGAAATAAGATTTTATGGGGGTTAAAGGTAAGGTGAATGATGGGGACGACCATCAAGTTCAAGGTATGAATGAAATAAATGATGAGGTACGGTCATCAAAGGTGAAGGACGATCACCTAGCAGGGGACGGCTGCTCTGTTGGGGATAAGATGAGGGACGGTCATCTAAGGTGAAGGACGATCACCTGGCAGGGTACGGCTGCCGAAAGTATCACGACATAGGACGAATGTCGGATGAAAAGTTCGACGATAGGGACGGCCATCGGATAAGCATGATGAAGGACGATCATCAGGAGGTGAAGGACGATCACCTAGCAGGGTACGGCTGCTCTCCGGGTTTATCATGACATAGGACGAATGTCAGATAACAAGATCAACGATGGGGACGACCATCGGATAAAATGATGAAGGACGATCATCAAGAGGTGAAGGACGATCACCTAGCAGGGTACGACTGCTAAAAATATCACGACATAGGACGAATGTCGGATAGGGAGGGGTTCCAATGAATAGAGACTCCACTGGGGTTGATGAAGGACGATCATCAAAAAGGTGAAGGACGATCACCTGGCAGGGTACGGCTGCCGGAAGGTATCATGACATAGGACGAATATCAGATAGAAAAAGAAATAGTTTATTTAAGATTTGCTGGGTACTCTTCTGGGGAAAGGTAGACACAGACGAGTGTCTAAATTCAAGAGATGAAGGTATAAGTGTTTGACACGGTGTATAGATTAAAAATGCGGACGAGCATCCTTAAGACTATGATACGGACGAGTATCAGTAGAAACAAACGCTTGACGCATGTTCAGAGATGATGATACGGACGAGTACCAACTGGTTAACAAAGAACACGGACGAGTGTCAAATCTGAGGGGATTTAAGTGGTACATACAAGATACGGACGAGTATCTGCATGGGTGAAAAGTATGAGTGAGACACAGACGAGTGTTTAACTTGTTGGGGAGAGTGCGACACGGACGGGTGTCGGAAAAAGTTTATTATAAACAAGTATTTGATTTACAAAGTGTTCAGGCAACTATGCTGGGGGAGGTGACACGGACGGGCGTCAGGGAGGTGTGTATATATATGTATCTGTGTTAGTGAGTGCAAAGGGGATGCTTTGGCTTTCTGCTGGGGATATGACATGGACGGGTGTTAAGAAGTACTTGTACTGTGAGTGTGCAAGCAAATGCTTTGGCTCTCTGGTGGAGAATTAGGACATATTTCGTATATTGTTGATGGATTGTCAGTATTTACAAGTGTTTGCTTCAGAAAATGGTTTATGATTATGCAGTATGTTTGATTTTTGCCGTAATGCTCCGTATTAGACGGAATGCTACGATTTGTGGGGAAAATATGATGCGAATGCTATGATTATGCAAAGATACCGATCCGGGATTCGAATCCCGTTGCTGAGGAGACCTCTGGATGATCTGCTTGAAGTGGATATCCCAGCTGGGGATGAGATCACTGGTAGATCTGACATATATGACTCTGCATGGGGAAGTAGATCACTGATAGATCTATCTCGGTAATGAGGGACCCAGCTGGGGTTTGTAGAAGCTTTCTTCACTCTGTTGTGAGATCTTCAGGCGTCGCTCTTCTGGTTAGAGGCTGAAACTTTGTGGGGAGATGGTTCCCTGTCTAGCACTTGGCTGGGGAAGAAGAAAGATCACTGAAAGATCTTCTTTGAGATTTCCGTGGGGATCCTGCTGAGGATGATACTTGACAACTCAGCTGGGGATATGAACACCCTTTTGGTGCTGCTCTTTGAAGGAAATGTTGGAGAAGTGATGCCTGGCAACTCTGATGGGGAAAGCATCTCTGGTGATGTTTGGAAGGTGTGCTGAGGAAGCAATGACTTGGCAGCCTACTGGGGAGAAGCTTTCATGCCCCATGTTGCGCTTTGGATACCTGCAATCCTGTAAAGACAAAGAAACGCACAAGTACCCCGAGGTATCCCTTACTGGATTCCATCATAGGAGTTTAGACACTCCCGGGAGTAAGCATATTTCCTGCAAGCACGTAGTTTAGGAAAGACGCATCTGTATTTATGCGATCAACAAATTAATGACATCGGACATTTTTGCAAATAAAAGAGTACGAGACAGTGTGTGACTGAAAATCTGATTTTATTAATTTGTGTGCCCTGAATTGGCAAGATACAGTCAAAGAAACAGATCCCCTGAAATGAGGAAATCGTTACAAATTGAGAAACAAAAAGATGTTGGCAATGTTGACGACGCTTCAAAGAGCTTCCCTTTTTGCTATGACTCGTATGACATTGACGTTCTTCTCGTCTTGCTTTTGAAGAAAGCTGATTCTGACCGAAGCTTGAACCTTTCGAAGCTTACCATATTGTAAGCGATACAGATGAATTCAGAATGCAGTTGTTCGCTTATTCCCTTATTTTGCGTGGATCGCCCTTTCGGGTTTTCAATCCACCGGGATACCCATTTTTGCCTGAGTTGTCCAATGCGGCTTTTCAACTCAGCGGGTGTACATTTTTTATTCATTTTCCCTTATTTTTGCCCGAGTCTTTTATTCTGTTTTTGACTCGCCGGGATGCCCTATTTTTTCCTGGACTTGCATTCTGTTTTTATGTCCAGCGGGTCATTTTTATGCGAAGTATTTTTTAACTGCATATGAATTCACAGGGGACAGGAAGTCTTCACCATCCATAGTGTTGAGCATCAGTGCTCCACCGGAGAAAACTTTCTTCACTATGAACGGGCCATCGTAATTCGGAGTCCACTTGCCCCTGTGATCTGTATGAGGAGGGAGGAGTCTTTTCAGCATAAGGTCTCCTACTTGGTACTCTCGGAGCCTGACTTTCTGATCGAAGGCTTTCTTCATTCTTTTCTGATACAGCTGCCCATGACAAATTGCAGCCAATCTCTTTTCTTCAATCAGATTCAGTTGCTCGTATCGAGATCGGACCCATTCTGCTTCGTTCAGCTTAACATCCATCAGTACCCGTAGGGAGGGTAATTCAACTTCAACAGGTAGGACTGCCTCCATACCATACACAAGCTGATACGGTGTTGCCCCAGTGGATGTTCTAATTGATGTACGGTACCCATGCAAGGCAAATGGTAGCATTTCATGCCAATCTTTATAGGTGACTACCATCTTCTGCACAATCTTCTTGATATTCTTGTTAGCTGCCTCAACAATGCCATTCATCTTTGGCCTGTAAGGAGAAGAATTGTGGTGTTGGATCTTGAAGTCCCGGCATAGTTCTGCCATCATTTTGTTGTTCAAGTTGGAACCATTATCAGTAATGATTCGCTCGGGCACTCCATACCGACAGATGATGTCTCTCTTTAGAAATTGGGCTACTACCTGCCTTGTAACATTTGCATATGAGGCTGCCTCAACCCACTTGGTAAAATAATCAATGGCAACCAGGATGAATCTGTGGCCATTTGAAGCAGTCGACTCAATCTTGCCAATCATATCAATGCCCCACATAGCAAAGGTCCAGGGTGAAGACATCACATTCAGAGGATTCGGAGGCACATGCACTCTATCCGCATAGATCTGGCATTTATGGCATTTTCTGGCATAGGCACAACAGTCTGCATCCATTGTGATCCAGTAATAACCTGATCTTAACAACTTTTTAGCCATTGCATGCCCTCCTGCATGGGTACCAAAGGATCCCTCATGCACCTCGTGCATCAACAAGTCTGCTTCTGTTCTATCAACGCATCTGAGAAGTACCATATCAAAGTTTCTCTTGTACAAGGAACCGTCAGTATTCAGAAAGAAACTACCAGCTAGCCTTCTTAATGTCTTCTTATCATTGGAAGATGCCCCAGGTGGGTATGTTTGATCCTCCAAGAAGCACTTAATATCATGGAACCAAGGCTTATCATCTTTAACAACATCTGCTGAGAACACATAGGCTGGTCTGTCAAGTCTAGATACCGAGATCCGAGGCACAAAATTGGCAGCTTGAACTTTGATCATGGATGAAATGGTAGCTAGAGCATCTGCAAACTGATTTTCATCTCGAGGGATATACTCAAGCTTGACTGTTGTGAAGAAAGTCAATAACCTCCTTGTATAATCCCTGTAAGGTATCAGATGATCTTGGTGGGTGTACCATTTGCCATTGGTTTGATTAATTACCAGAGCTGAATCTCCGAACACAGTCAAAGCCTTGATCCTGAGGTCAATGGCTTCCTCAAGACCCATAATGCAAGCTTTGTATTCAGCTTTGTTGTTAGTGCAATTGAAGGTGAGCTTTGCCGAGAAAGGCATGTGAACTCCCTTAGGTGTAATGAGTACTGCACCAACACCACGACCATTCATATTGACAGCCCCGTCAAACATCATAGTCCATTCCTCTTCCGGGTCAGGCCCTTCAGTGTGAATGGGCTCTTCATGATCTTTTGTTTTTATGAACATGATGTCTTCATCAGGGAAGTCAAATCTCATAGGCTGGTAATCATCAATGGGTTGCTCAGCGAGATATTCAGACAATACACTGCCCTTGATGGCTTTTTGAGATGTGTACTTGTCATACCCCAAATTTGTCCCACCAACTTTTTTTCTTTTTATTTGTATCTTTGTCATTTATTACTAGCCCCTATTCAAAACACGGCAAAAGTGTACGCATTTGTCTACATTTCTTTGTGTGGATTCCAGGGTTTAAGATATGGATTGATCAAGACCTCCGATCAAGAGTGCATTTACTTGGTGATAGTATTTACAGTACTGGAGTTATTGATAATCACTTCAGACCATTTCTTTTGGAACGAGTTGGTTGGATTGGTATTCAAAAACAAAGAAAGATTGCATTTTTGGGTAGCCTTTAGTCTTCTTTGACTATTTTCATGCGTACGAGGCTTTTGGCATGATTGTCAACTTTGTTTTGTTAAACTTGGTTTTCATGACTATTGATATTAATTAATGGCAATAAGAAACTTGAATGTCCAAGCTCAAGTTTTGTGATACTTTGGATCCAAAATTCAAAGGATGTCAAAGCCTCTTTTCCAAGTTCAAACTCTATGGCTAGTTTTATTTCAAGTTATTGAGTTAAGTGAGGACATAACTTTTTGAAAGTTAAGTGGGGATGTTGCACTGGGATAAGTTCTAACGGTAATAGCACGAAGGTGGCCAAATTATCAAATCTCATGAGTGCTTGCAGTATTACCCAACATGGCTATATCATCTTTGAAATACATGGACTCAAGAAAGTTTACAAAGTTAATAGTAAAGCAAAGTTAATAACTGTTAATCATGTGTATCTATTACAAGACCAGGGATTAAATTTCAAGATGATTCAAAAAGTCAGGAAATACAAAATTATATGAAGGAATACAAGTCAAATTCTACCAAGAATTAAAGTGGAGCATAGTGCCAAGTTTAAACAGGATAATGTCATCCTTTGCGCTAAACATTCACTTTAGTCTTCAGGCAGTTTCATGTTCAGCAAAATTCTCTTTATGCCAATCATCAATTCAAGCCTTCATGCCAAGCTTAGTCAGCTAAAGTTTCAAACTCCCAGTTGTTGCACCAAGCCATGGATTTGCCTGTTAAAGAAGAACACCATGACAGATTTATTTTGACTAACCTAGCTACACAATACTGAAGTAAATCACAATTTGAGGGATCTATGCAGTACCAGCTAATTCAGACTCAGTAAGCATAACCTGCCATGAGAGATACCTCAAAGCCTCGCATTCATCCAAGCTCCCAGCCTTTTCCTCAATCTGCACCTCTACAGCAGCCACAACCTGCCACCGCTGATGAAGTTCGGACTCTCTGGATTGTTGATTTACAATACTGGATGGGCGAGAATTATCTCTACCAATGTTTCTCCCACACTGGCGAGGTTGGATCTGTTAAGGACTCAGGCGTATTGAACCAGCTTCTGACAAAAGATGTTAACAGATGCACCAAGCCTCATTTTCCAGCTCCCGAGAAGTCCGTAACCAGCTGCACAAGTAGACTGTCATATGAGCAGAAATTAGTACCAAATTCCAAAGCGCATAACTGAACATCAATAGGAATAATACAAATAGTCAAATGGTTGAGCACTCCTTATGGATGTATTGATGATGATCATGGAACTGGCAGTTCAGCGTAGCTTCATTAGATGCACCTCGCAGGAATATCACAGAAGTTGTTAGCATTAATTTTGGTTGTTAGACTCATATTGGAAAGTCATTGGGCGAAGAGATCTCTGCTCACAGGAAAAGAAATAATAGAAAAGAGCAAAATACAGCTTCATTAACATACCATTTTTCAAGTACTTAACATTTCCTCTACTTCTTAGGCCATTCATTATCACCTTTGTGACCTGTAGACCTATAGAAGACAAAAGAGACTAATTAATGGCATAATCCAGGACATTTAAAAAACTTAGAATGAGAAGTAGCATCCATGAGCAAATAAGTTTTTATGTAACCAAGGACTAACATTTCTTCCAAGGCTGCAAAACAGTTAATGCAATGTCTAAACCGCGAGTTACCACGAGCTTTATCAAAGATGACCCTCACGCTTGTTTCGTTTTCTCTAAACCACATCGTGAGCAACTGAAGACCTTTGATACTGATAAAGTTTGCCTGGCGATTCATGGGCAATAGTTTTTGCCAAAGAGTAATTCACCAACCGTTTCATGAAGAACAGAAAGAGTGTTGGATCCAGGAACAGTAGCAAAATGATCTTTTATCACTGCCGTAGAGTTCGATATTTCGGTATCAATTATCTCATACAAACCTCATATCAATCCATTTGGCTTTTCTCGGATCTTCTTCCTGAAATAGAGTTGAAACAACCTAATGTTAACGAGTTTCGCAAACAAATGAACAAAAGGAAGTCATTTCGGCATCAAGAGAATATATGTGCAGAGTCAACAAAGTTCAGAAAAATAGCAAGTCACGTTATTCTGAGTCAAAAGTTTGAAAGCAGTGAAAAGTAGTCATAGCAGTAAAAAACAAGCAGTGAATTTTTCAGGGACCACTTGAGTTTCTAGAAGGGAAGAAAAGACAAAATCAAGTTTTGCAGCAAAAGGATATTCCGCAAAATCGGTGGTCATTCCACTACCTGTAACGGTATTCAATCCAGCTCATAGAATGTCACCTCATTTTTTACGGATATAAAAACAACCTTATCATTGACACAGGGGGGAGAGAGTTACCTAGGCAAAAAACCTAACCGCAACAAATGCTCAAACCTTCTTCCTCCTTCTTCAACCAAAACCAGCCGATAATCTGAGCCACAACCACCCAAACCGAAACCCTTCCTTCACCTTCACAGAACCTCAACCCATCTCAGCTTGTACCACCACCCACACTTAAACGCGAAAACCCTTGAACTTCCATAGCACCACAGATCTAAACTCACCACTGCCAAAATCGTAAAACTTTTCTCAAACAGCAACCATCACACAGAAATCATCTGACGCCCTTCATCATTCGTGAACCGCACAAACTCGTTCCAAAACTCCATCACCTAAACTTCACCATCATCACCGGCCAACAATCCGTCGGCCACCACACCCAATCGTGCGCCGCCGAGACCCTTAATCGCGAGCAAGAACCAAAACCTTCAGACCTCAAACCACCGCAAAACCGAACCGGAAGCACAAACGGACAGAGAGAGCTTGAGACGAAGAAGACAAATCCAAAGACAGAAAAAGCAAACCGTCGGCCGACGACCACCATCCTTCAACAGTGTCCGCCGCTAGACTTATTCTTCACATTGAATGGTAGATCTCTGAACCCTTTGTCTTGTTGTATTTCTTGTTTTGATCTAAAACCTATATGTAACTCACCTCTGACATTGTGAATTTGGTTTTGGAGTTGAGAATTAGGGATTAGGGTTTTTTATGGTTTTGTTTATGTTTTCTCCATGCGATGAAACGATGAGCTTCTGCTTTTATTTTTAAAAAAGATATGAAGGAGTTAAGATGAGGAATAGCATAGGATGAGACCGTCGGTTTCATCTGTATTTATTTTATGAGTTGAAATTTTCCTTTTCCAATAAATTGATTAAAGGTGATTAATAAAAGGATTTTGTATTGATTTCTTTTTCTTTAGCATATGCGGTTTTAATTGGTTTAAGGAGTTTTAATTGTTTTGTTCCCAAAGTTATTTCTCTTACTGTCCAATGATTGAGATCTTTTAGAGTTATCTTTTCATTTTTTGGTTTCACCAATGAGCCTAACAACTAAGTCATTTATTTTCTTAAGTTTCTATGTTTGATTGTTGGATCCGTTTCATGATTTTTTTATTATTTGAGCCTATGCGATTTGGTTGGTATGGAATCCAGGTTCTGGAATCGGGCCGAATATGACCCCTTTTGGGTGATTGAATGGTACCCTAGACCCATCATTTGATCTTTGTTTCATTTAGTTTTTTTTTAGTCCAAATAACTGGTCCTTCTTTTGAATTAAATTGAAAAAAATCTCAACTTCCTTTGTATTTTATTTATTTATCCTAATTTTAAGTTTTTAATTGGAATATATCCTTTTTATTGGGGCGATGATATTATAAAAGGCCGTTTTTCGCCCGATTACATTTAATCGGTGATGAGCGGTCAATATGAGGCCCTCTTTTCATTTTATTCTATTATTTCTATTTTGAACAAAATTGTAATATAATTCAATTTATTTTATCCATTATTTTCCACATTATTTAATTCATTTAGATATTCAATTTATTATTTTATTTAATATTTCGCGATTTAATTTATTCATTTATTATCGCATTTCAAATTACGATTCGACTCCTCATAGAACGATTTCATTAAATCGGCTCTAAGGCAGTAAACGAACCAAATTTTGTCGCGTCCCAAAAGGTTCAACGCCTTCGAATAGTTGCGCCCGAAAAAAAGGTCCAACGCCTTCAAATAGTTGTGTCCCGATCAAACAGGCCGAACGCCTTCGAATAGTTCAAACACACTGCACACACGCTTCCTCTTGGGCAAAATACAATGATACCCTTTATTTCTCGCAATCCCCTGTATTTATTTTGTATCCCTCTCCCATTAATTTGTACGCACTTTTATTTCTCGCATTTTATTTATGAATCCTTGGTCCAACGCCAAGCGATTGCACTTGCACACTTGCACTTTATTTTCCAGTTATTATTTCGTTTATTAGGATCCTCATATCCTTGCGAGCCGAGCGCTTCGTGCTTCGCTAACAAACCACAAAAATAAACCTCCACTTGCATCTACCCTATAAACCTCAAAAAACCAAAATATTCCGATTAGATCCAAACCCTTGATCCAACGTCAAGTGGCTTTAGGAAATAAAAACACTTTAATAATACGAGAAGATTTGTACGCCACGAGCCTTAAGCGGTAGAAAGGAGGATAACGAGCTTTCGTTACTCGCTCCGATTATTTCGACGCAGGACACTCGTCCTGTTGGGCGAGATAAACTATCCATAGTCTTTAGTGCATCTCAACTCCTAAACCCTTTCATTGACGAAAGGTAATAAAATCAACAACCATTACCCTTAGTAGGCCGAACTACGAGGCTCTGACTTTCCCATTGCAGACGGGAGTACGTAGGCACGAGGATCTCAATCCTTGTCGAGCACCTAGGTTCAATCTAACTTATAATTCAACTCATTTCCCTCTAGCAAGCAATTCGTTTAAGCATAGACATCCTTTCTCGCGCGTTAACTTAGATGGTTCCCATCGAGTACGATGGATGTAGGGGGTGCTAATACCTTCCCCCTACATAACCGACTCCCGAACCCAGGCAATGGTTCCGTTGACCTTTGTCCTCATCCTTCTCTTCCCGGGTTGTATCTATATCTTCCCTTTCCCTCTTCGGGAATAAATAGAATTAGGTGGCGACTCTTCAGTCCGTCCAGCGCGCGGCTCCCGTCCATTCGGATCGCGTGAGGTCGTATTTTTCGGGGTACGACAGCTGGCGACTCTGCTGGGGACTGGTTCACCCCTATGCGAGTCAAGCCTAGTCTAGGTTCTCGTGTTTGTTTGGATGTTTGATTTTATGCCTTGCTTGTTTATTTTTATCTCTTTCTTTATCGCATTCCATCTTATATATCTTGCGGCTCCTTGGTACTATAATTTGGATCGATATTTTGCAAAAGAAACTTGAGGGAAAAGCTCTATACCCGGGCTTGCGAGTATAAACATAAGTTAGCGAGGTTGTGTAGTATGGGCTCCCGAGAGAACCTCTCTCGTGGGTTGTCGATACGAAAACCTCACTCGGAGTAGATTTTAATGGAAATACTGACAACCGTCAAGCTCTTGGCGTGTGTGCTGAGTTGTTTTCATTAAAGTCGTCGACTCTGAGGACCTTTAGAACCTTTTGGTTAAAACATCGGTTGATGGTTGCGTAGTATTGGGCACCAGGGTTCGCCCTCGCGTGGCTCGATACGAAAACCTCACTTGGAATAGACTTACTCAATGGAGTTGATTGACTGTCAAGAATGTATGAAATTGACACGTGCATCAAACAGTTGAGAAAGTTCCATAACTCCAGGACATTGTTTTAAACCTTGTGTCGATGATCACGTAGTATGGACTCCCGAGAAAATTTTCTCTCGTGGGTTGTCGATACGAAGATCTCACCCAAAATAGATTCATGTGGCGGAGTCAATCAACCGTCATGCTTAGGTACAATACAAACAATCATCACGACAACCTGGAAAGAGCCCAGCTTGTACTAACTTCTTCTTAATGACAGACAATGGTGTGGTCAACTCTGCAACTGAATAGATATGTAAGTCTTCATCAATGGCATTGACAGTCTTCTCATGATTCGGCATGGGAGCAGTAATCACATTTGGAGTACCCGGAGGGTCAAACTCAATCTCTCCAGCCTCAATCATATCTTGAATTTTGTTCTTCAAGACCCAGCAATTATTAGTATCATGTCCCTGACAGTTTGAATGATATGCACATCGTGCATTGGGGTTGTACCTGGGAGAGGTAACATTGGGATTCTGAGGAGCCTCTTTCAGAGTGATAAGTTCAGCCTTCAACAAGTGTTGCAATGCCTGAGCCATTGACATGTTGATCTTCGTGAACTGCCTTCTAGCCCTCTGTTGGTTGCCCTGTGGCTGCTCTGTTGTTGCAGGAGTTGGATTTGAAATATGAACTGCACTCACAGACTGATGCCTTCTATTACGATCAGGTTGACCATAAACAGCATTGGATTCTTTCTTTCCAGTGGGAGGCTTCTTTGCAGCACCTGATGAAGAAGTACCCACTTGGATCTTGCCATTCTTTATACCATTCTCCACTCGCTCTCCTGTCATGATCAACTCAGTGAAGCCAGATGATGAGCTTCCAATGAGATGACTGTAAAACGGACCATTCAGCGTACACATGAACATATCAACCAATTCCCTGTCAGTCAAAGGGGGTTGAACTCTTCCAGCTAAGTCTCTCCACTTTTGAGCATACTCCTTAAAACTTTCTTTGGCACCCATGGACATGCTTTGCAGCTGCATGCGAGTGGGGGCTAAGTCATCATTATATTGATACTGCTTATAGAAAGCTTCAGCAAGATCATTCCAATCCCTGATGTTGACACTCTCCAATTGATAATACCACTCCAACTGAGCTCCAGATAAGCTCTCTTGAAAAAAATGGATCCACAATTTCTTATCAGCAGTGTGAGGTTGAATTCTTCTGACATAAGACCTCAGGTGCAGCTTGGGACAAGAGACCCCATCATAAACAACAAAGGTAGGAACTTTGAAACCAATGGGTATGACTACCCCAGATATCAGACTCAAATCTTCAAAATCCAGCCCAGATGACTTCTGTAACTCCATGGCATCCATCCTATCCACCAGCATCTTGAATTTGTCTTCATTAGGCTCATGGTAGTAATTAGCCTCAGAATCAGAGTCCCCCATAGTGTTGTGGAGACTGCCTCCCTCTTTTTCAGATTCTTCAGATTCATAGTCTTCAACTGGTTCTTTGGTCTTGGCAAGACCTTTGAACCTTCTTCCCATGTTGATCAGGCCACCTGACCTTCTAGTCTTCTTAGTCTTCTTGGCCAGCAGTGTCTTCAATTCATCCTGCCCCTTGGACAGGTTCAAGATCAGCTCTTGGAACTGTGCATTTTGTGCCTGGAGATCCTTAACTGATTGTTCAAGAGCCATTGCTGAAATAAACAGCGAGAAGATGAGAAACCTGTGCACAAATATAAACCTGTGATGCAGTGAAATGATATGTGAATGCATATGCAATGTTTTCAAGGACTGCAGGATTTAAATTTGCTTAGACAAACAAGAAGGTAAAATTTTTATTAGTAACAAATTTGTTTTGCCTCTTGGGCTTACAGAAAATGAAATGTAGTAAATACAAGAGATGGGGTTTTAAGTCTCCCATGGACGTTTCCTCTTTGTGTTGAGGTATGAGTTGAGATTCCGCTCCTCGTGAAGTTGCTTTGTTAGTTCCAGGATTCTTTCTTGGCTTGCTTTGTAATGAGCCTCGAATGTATCCCTTTGCTCCTTCAGTTGGATCCAAGATCTCTATAAGTCTTCCATGTCAGTAGGCATGTCTGGGTGAAGGATGGTATAAGCAGTGTTTCCTTCAGCAACAGGTTCCATGGTAACTGGCAGGATGGCAGGATATGGCATCATGAGAGTCTGAGCACGAGATCGTACCCATCTGAGATAAGCTTCCATAGGAATAGTGTACTTAGGCTCCAGTGTCTTGCTGTCAACCCTGTTTACTTTTCCCCAGGCTCGTATGAATCTCTGACGGTAACCCTGAAGATCGTTGTCGTAGTCGAACACAATGCCCTGAATCAGCATGTCATGTGGGCCATCACTCCGAGCGTAACCAAACTGTCGTAAAGCTAGAGAGGGGTTGTAGGTGATGCCTCCTCTTATGCCTAGAAGTGGCACATTAGGAAACTCCCCACAACGGTCAATGATGGTGACATTCTCCATAGATCTGGAGCACCAATGGATGTCTGAGTGAGAAAGTGACATGATCCTCTTGGACCATCTGAACCCTTGCTCATTCTTCATTACTGAGCGAGGAAGGTGAGAAATAAACCACCTAGAAACCAAAGGTATGCAACACATCAAAGTTCCTCTTGCCCTTGTAGTACGGGTATGAAGAGAATGTAGGATGTCTCCAAGCAATGTAGGCACTGGATTGTGACTCAGGAAAATGTTGATGGCATGAACATCTATGAACTGATCTGGATTGGGGAACAATACTAAGCCATATATCAGCAAGGCTAAGATCTCCTCAAAAGCATCATAGCTCCTGGCCTTCAAGAACACTTGAGCCTTCTCTATCAACACCTTAGCAAGAATACCCTTGACTCCACTTCTCGTTTCTAGAACAATGTCAACCTTCTTCAGATGTAGAGCTGCAGCAATAACCTCAGGTTTAGGCTCCCTCTCCAAGCCTGTGAATGGTTTCTGATCAAGAACAGGTATGCCCAGAAGTTTAGAGAACTCTTCCATGGTTGGAACCAGCTGGTAGTCGGGGAATGTGAAGCAGTGGTGCTTAGGATCAAAGAACTGAAACAGAACACTCATCATGTCCTCATTGAATCCTGAAGTGACTAGATCCAATAGGTGACCATGTCTCTTGATGAACTGGGAATGATCAGACACTTGAGAAACTAACTCTTTGAGCTTAGCAGGTATGCCCACAAAGTTAATCCTGATGGTGTTTCTACGAGCAGAAGCCATGACCTGCAACAAAGAACAAAGATAAATCCTTTGGTCCTTGAAATGGTTAGTGAAAATGCTATGCTTATGATGCATGATGATGTCATGATGTTATGCTCAATCACAAACATGTGGCACACACAAGCAAGTCACACAATAGCCCTAGGTTTAAAGGCTTGCATGAGGTTCAAAGGTAAGTACCCTCCCCTGAAGTTAGATGGTTCATCCTGTCCTACAAAAGTAACCAGGTTCTAAGGGATCTCAATATCATTGATCCTTCACAAGGGTGGTTGTTCAGTAGGCAACTTACTTGCCAACCAAAACCCTCCAAGTTTAAGATCTCAATGAGTGTAGTATCGAGTGTCAACCAACTTCAGTCTGCACCAAAGCCGGTTACCTCACTACTTTCTAAAGGCCAAGATGAGTTAACTAGGGTTCTAAAAGTTAGTTAGTGCATTGACAACATATGGTAGCCTCATATTATCCTCAACTTGACTTAAGGAACATAAGCACCAACCAAGAAGTCACACTAACTATGGCCACCAGATCAACCATATCGGTATACGCCGTACAGTTTCCTTGGTCTATTGCCATTTACCTAAGGTACACTAGATCCGGGTTAGGATCTTTCACACATAAGAGCCCAACAAGTAATATAAAGCAAACAAGGCAAATAATTTTAAAGTGATCTAATTCCTAAGGGTACCCCTCTTTAATTTAAATCCCCAGCAGAGTCGCCAGTTCTGTAACACGGTGGGAGAACTGACTTTAGTTATGTTGCGGATAGCAAGAGTCGCCACCGACTTTTATTTTATCCAAAGGAAAGGCATAAAAGAACAGGAAAGACCTTTGAAAAGATTTTTGGGTCTGGGGGGTAGGTTATGTAAAGGGAAGGTGTTAGCACCCTTTACATCCATGGTTATCCATGGGCTCTTAGTTACTTAGCTCACTTTGAATTGTTTTTGAAAGTGTGAAGTGTGTGAATAGAAATTTTCATAAGAGTTTGATAATGATCCATGTACGGATGCGTAAAAAACTTGTGTTTGAAAATTGTTTGAAATTTGTGAAGTATTTGAGAAATTTTGAATAGTGAGCAAGTAACTATGAGGAACCTACCCTAAAGTTTAAGTCTTTCTGTTCTTTATCCTTTAAATGGTAAGACTTTCCCTATTATTAAGGAATAGGTAGTCATTACCTTGGATGTAAGGGACATATGAAGGGACATCTGTTTAATGAAGGCAACTGTAGGGTGTATTAAGCATTTTTGGAGGGACTGTCATCATTATTCGAAAGGGACAAGATCATTATGAAAGGCAACCATTAAGGGACTTGATCTTTGATTATGAAGGGACTAAATGACTTTACTTTTAAGGGACTTTGCTTTATACACCCTACTTGACCTTGTGATTAGGCAACAATGAGGAGTAACCCTAGAAAGTGAGATGGCGATCAAAGATCGACTTACGTGTGTGAGTGTTTAATTTATATTTATCTTTTAATTAAGTGATCTAAATTCAATTTTAAATATACATACATGTTACACTCCCTATTTACTAACCATAGCATAAAATTAAATAATATAAATATTTACAAAAATTACATCCAGGAGCAGTTACAATAATAATAATAAAGCAATATAATAGCAATATAAATAAATGAATAAATAAGCAAAATATAAATAATAAGTAAGATAAATTAGTAATTTAGTTGGGTTAGTAATAATAATTAAAAATAAATAAGGTTAGTAATAAACATGATTAGTAATAATAATAATAAACCAAAATATTATAATAAACAAAATTTTAATAGTTAATAGAAAAAATTATAAACAATTATATCAATTATTATGAAATTTAAAATTATAAATAAATTAAATAAATTATAAACATATTATGAAAAAGTAAATTATAATTAAAAGTTAAACTAGCAATTTTTTTTTAAGCATATAATAGAAAATATTTGCATATATATTTAATTATAAACAATGATAGGATATTTATTAAAAATTGGATTAATTATAATTATATTTACAAATTTTAAATAAGATTTAAACAAATTATAAAATATGAAAGATATTTAGGGTTTTTGAAAATAATTAGGGTTTAATTTACAATAATAATTTATTTAACTAAATAAATATATACATTTTATAATCTAAATACATAATAATAAAAACTAATTTTTGAATTTTAGAAAATAATTTTTTAGAATTTAGAAAATATAATATATACATATGCTTTATTTTTGAATTATTTAGATATATATATATATATATATATATATATATATATATATATATATATATATATATATATATATATATATATATATATATATATATATATACAAAATTATATCCAATTAATAATAAAATAATTAAAACAAATAAAATAAAAGAAAAAGTGGGAACTTACCTGGCTGGGGTTTGAACCCAGCACCTTCAGCTTGCCAATAACAACACATACCACCAGGCTGCCAGCGCGCAGGTGATAGAGGAATGGATCCAATTTGTTTTATGCAATAAACCTGAAAAATCACAAAAATAAAAAAACCAAAAGGCCTGGGGGGGAATCGAACCCAGGACCTTACACACAAACACACAAGTACATGACCATTCCAGCTAGATGAGCGAACCTGTTACCAATCCCACTACAAATAATAATATATTAAAGCTGTAGTTTAAATGGATAAATATCAAAAGAATTGGCTGGAGGCAGGATTCAAACCCCTGCCCTTCAACCAAACACACGCTAGCCTTACCACTGGGACAAGCGTTGGCTTGTGAAATAAAACAGACAACAAAACATAAAATATTTAAAATAAAATTCAAATTTCCAGAAACGCGCGCAGGGGTCATCTTCAACCTCTGGATTTTTAAGTTTGCTGCGAAAATTGCTGCGAACTTACTTGCGAATTTTCCTGCGTTTACAAAACCTACGAAATTCAAACATTAACAAAACAGTGAAATTTCATGAAATTGGTTACACCATTGAATTCCTAATGAGATTTCCAGTCATTCTATGTCTTTAGAATCCATTTATCTTGGCTAGATAATGAAACCCTAAATGAAGCCGCAAACCCTAAACATGGTGAATCACGATTCAGGCCATGAAACTTTAGTTTAAATGTCCAGAAAGCTTCTACACTATCACACAAACAAGATTGATCAATCAAAATTCATTAAAAACCATTCAATAACCAGAATCGAAAAATTAAAATGTGATGAATAATTTGAATCGGATTATGCGAATGGAGAGGTTTTAGATGTAAATGATGATTGGTTTTGCTTCAAGAATGTCCAAGGAACATTGCTATGTCTTTAGATTACCTTCAAATGCCCTGTATAATGAAAACCGAATTTGAGTTTGTGAAGGTTTTTGAACAATGTGAACTTACTCTTGGTGAGGCTGAAAATCGTGGCTTGTGTTAGGTTTGTGTTAAGTACTTATAGGAGGATCAATTTAGGTCAAAAAGTTGGATAGTTGTGTAGAAGATTTGATTCAAAAAGATTCACAATGATAAGCTTTGAAATTTCAATATTTTTGCATCAACACTTTCTATTTCAAGCCAATCAATGTTATCCTTGTATCAATTTGTTCCATGCTGAATTCATGACTTTCTAGAACCAAAAATAAAATTAAATCTTCATATTTAATATTTTATTTAAATTTAAAATGATTTTAAGTATAAAAAATCATAATAAATTAATTAAATAAAATAAAAATTATGAAAATATCATAGAATTTTCGTGCATGATGTCATGGATTGCTTTGGGTCATTAAAAGTTCAGCCCACTTAACAAAATTTGGTTTTAAACCTCCATTTGCTTCATAAACTTCCCTAAAATTTCCCAACTTTGCAAGGGCACATATCCTTCAATTTTAATGGTATGAGGGTGTTCTTGGACATTTTAGAAAGCTTGAAGATTCCTCTAACCAACCCCACTGGTTTCATGTCCATATCATTTACCAATATCAAGTTATGCCCTTTTGAAGTTGTTGACTTTTTGTTGACTTTCAAAAGGACCTATAATGTCTTAGCTCATAACTTCCAAATGAAGCATTTTTGGGCTTGGCTTGTGAGACACAAAGTTGTATAGAATTCAATTTCATTCAAAATGAGCTTTGGATGGAGACTTGGTGATGAAGTATGTGAAAGTTATGGCTGGTCAAAGTTCAGTTGACTTTTACTGAGGAAACCCTAATTTAGAAACTCCTGATTCTTGATGATCTGAAATCTCCTTGATGAATCATGATCAACCCTTGATAAAATGATGAATTTTACTTAATATACTTGATGTTGGCAAAAAATCATGAAGTTTGACTTTGATTTGACCACAGTTGACCTCAGTTTGACTTTTTTAACTGCTTTGACTGATTTTGACTTATCTGATCATCTGACTGAGCAAACTTTTGAGAAAAGTCTTGAAACTTGTCATGGGGGTTCTTACCAACATATAAGATGTTATGAAGCTCACTTGAAGTCTTGGAAATTCATTTAGCCTGATTAAAGTCAAAACCCTAGTTTTGGATGCACTGCTTAGGAGGTGCATTGTCTGAGGGAATTGTCAACTCTTCTGACCAATTGTGAACTTTGTGAACCTTGTGAACCATCATAAAATGTCTTGTGAACCTTATGGGAGGTATTGTGAACCTTGTGAACATCATAAAGTTACTTGTAGACTTCATGAACCTCATGAAAGGTCTTGTAAGCATTGTGAATCTTGTGAACCTTGTGAACCTCATAAAGTAACTTGTAGACTTCATGAACCTCATGAAAGGTCTTGAAAGCATTGTGAATCTTGTGAACCTTGTGAACCTTCTTAGCACACAAAATCTTGTATTGTGAGGGCAAATTTTGGGGTGCAACACTTAGTTCCAGATATTGTGATCCCTGCTAAATTCAAACTTCCAGAATTCGAGAAATACAAAGGCCTCAGCTGTCCTGAGCTTCATTTGAGGATGTATTGCAGGAAAATGGCCGTTCATGCCAAAGACGATAAACTCATGATCCATTGCTTCCAAGACAGCCTGTCTGGAGCGTCTCTATAATGGTATATGCAGCTCGAGCGCAACAATGTTCGTACTTGGATTGATCTATCTGATGCATTCAAAAAGCAGTACAAGTACAACACTGACCTTGCTCCGAACCGCACTCAGCTTCAGAGCATGTCTCAGAAGGAGAGCGAATCCTTTAAGGAGTACGCCCAACGTTGGAGGGAGTTAGCTGCCAGAGTTCATCCTCCATTGGTTGACCGTGAATTGATCGATATCTTCATGGGTACCCTACAGGGGCAATACTACGAGAAGCTGATCAGCAGCGTATCTTCTGGTTTCTCAGACATGGTGATGGTCGGAGAAAGAATTGAAGAAGGTTTGAAAAGTGGAAAGATCCAAGGAGGTTCTAGCAACCAAGCTAATGCCAAGAAGCCTTTCAACGGATACAAAAAGGGCGACACAAATGCCATTTCCGCTGCAAGTGGGAATTTTCAACAGAGTGCACCTGCACCAGTTCCTTACTATCAGTATCCCTATGTTGCTGCTGCACAATATGCTCCTATGCCATATCAGCCAGTTCCTCCAATGCCTTATCAGCAGGCCTTTCAAGCTCTATTGCCGCCTCAGATGGCTCATCAACCACGTCCACCTCCAATGGTTGCGGCTACACAGTATGCGCCCAATCCATACCAGCAACCGGCTTATCCACCACGGCCTGGTCAACAGCAATAGCGCGCTCCTCAACAGCGTCCACCATATCAGCAAAGAAGGCCTGAAAGAACCTTTGATCCCTTGCCTATGACACATTCTGAAATCTTTAATCAGATGATGGCAAAAGGAACTCTTGTTTTAAAAGACTTGCCACCACAAACTGGTACTGCCCGAGACTATGATGCCAATGCCCGCTGTGAATATCACAAGGGTGCTCCAGGTCACACACTCGAGAACTGCAAATCGTTCAAGCACAAGATTCAAGATTTAATCGACTCTAAGGATCTCACCTTCACTCCGAGAAATCCAAATGTCCAGAACGATCCAATGCCGTCACACGGTGCCAACAAGTGAAGACATCTGAAGAGTTTGTTGAAGACCAAGCTGAGTAGTCTCAAACTTTGAAGCATTCAATCAAGAGAAGTTCAATTCCTCAAATCAAGGCCACCATCGCCATTTTTCATTGTCGCATCTTTGTTATTTTGTAATGTTTGTTTAAGTACTATTTGCTCTGAACATTGTTATCGTTCGTACTTGGTTATGTTAATGTTATGTTTATGCATGTTTTGAATCAATCTATTCGCATTCGCTCATCATTCATCATCTATCACAAAAATCACAAAAATATTTCCTCACTTCACTTTAGCAAATATTTGAGGGAGGATGATGAAAATGAAATACCCATAACTGTTGCGGTATGCTTTCGGATAAAACCTCGTCAATGATGTACAGGCATTCTTTCAAATCCCCAAACACTAGAGATATAAGGAGTTAATCCCTAGTCAACCACTTCGAGCCTAGAAGTAGGAGTTTCTTTCAGATACAACCCTTACATTTAACCCGGGGCAGGATAGTTGTTCAGTTAAACTAACTACACCTTCGAATCGCAAGATGAGACATCCCGTCAGAGGACCATCAACAAATGACTTGGCAGTCACAGTATTCAACAAAATACAAAAAAAAATAGAAAAAGAAAAGCCACTGAGTTGAGCACCCAAAGGGAGACTTAGTCGAAAAAAATCAAAAGAGGAACCCAAATCCTCAGCAAAAACAAAACAAATATCAGTGACCACCAAATCAAGAATCAAAGGGTCACCAGCAAAATAAGATGACTGCCACTTCAAGCAATCTTTGAAGCTTAATCTTCACTCTTGCAAAGTAAAAACAAATGCATGTGTAGAGTTAACTGAACATAGGACAGGAGAACAATACGAAGAAGGGATGGGTACAAATCAAACTTTGAGCCTTATACCTATCTTTCTCAAAACCATTAACCAGACCACATTACAATCCTCAAAAGTCCTAATTGAGGCGTGGTTTATTCTGAAAGCATGCTACCAACAAGGTTGCGTAAATTGACTCCCATATATTTGCTAATCTCTAGTCTCGTTTGCACATTATTCTTGCTACATCTTTCACGCACTTTCTAAATCAGCACCTCGTTTGGACTAACGGTCCATTCGTCACACTTTCACAGCATTCAAATAAATTGACTTTTTTTCAAAACTTACATGAACGTTACATTAACACTACCATTTGTGTATGAATAATTTAATTGCAAATCGTTGCTTGACATCAGTGCAATCCCAACAAGGGGCAATCAAAAGAGAAACTTGAACTTCATTGATGCCAGTATGAATCAAGACTACTTCAGCAGCCCAATCAGGGGCAAAATCATCTTCAACAGCCCAATCAGGGGCAATTCATTTCAAAATCAACCCAATCAAGGGCAAATTATTCTCAACGGCCCAATCAGGGGCAGATCACCTTCAAAGGCTCAATCAGGGGCAGATCATGCCATGGTCATTGTCAAAGCTTCCCCGTCAAATTTATTTCAGATACCTTACAGGCAGGGGCAAGCAAACAAGGAGCGAGTCTTCCTCTCTCTTCTCCCCAGCTGAACAAGCAGTCCTTGCTAGACGTTGGAAACCCTTCAAAGCAAATCAGTCTTCATGTGTCAATTAAGTCGCTTCGCTCATCAGCAGATAACCAAGCTTGGAGCTTTCAGATCCATCTTCTGATCATACATCGTTAAAGATCGAGTGTCGGGGAATCAAGCCCTCCACCCACCCAAAGTCCAATTACCATTGGCAACTACCAGACCAAAAGTCCACCAAGCTGGCACCTTTCTTTTTTCAAACACTCATATGCATCATTATGCATCATTAACGTCATAAAGCATCATAAGCATCAATCACGTGCATCATGTGCATCATTTGCATGCCTAAAAAGAATCAGCTTTCCATATCCCCAACATTATCGAATTTATATCTCCGTGCATAAACATTTGCATTGTATCTCCATCCTTATGGAATACCATTTCAAACCAGTCAAGCATAGTCGCATAACTCAGGATCCGGGATCAACCCAAGATTCCAGGCCTTTCCCCATCAGAAGTTAGAATCCAGGGTCGACCGAAGATTCCAAAGATTCTCTTAGGTGTTATTCAGTGGACGTCCTGGTGGATATTTCTCTTCCAAATTATTTAATTTTCGGTTACTCAACATCCTTTTGGTGTCGGGGTCGCCTTATCATCCTTTTGGTGATAGCGATTATTTAATTCTTGTTACTCAGCATCCTTTTGGTGTTGGGGTCGCCTTATCATCCTTTTGGTGATAGCGATTATTTAATTTTCTGATTACTCGTCATCCTTTTGATGTCGGGGTCGCCTTATCATCCTTTTGGTGATAGCGATTATTTAATTTTCTGTTACTCGTCATCCTTTTGGTGTCGGGTCGCCTTATCATCCTTTTGTTGATAGCGATTGTTTAATCTTCTGTTATTCGTCATCCTTTTGGTGTCGGGGTCGCCTTATCATCCTTTTGGTGATAGCGATTATTTAATTTTCTGTTATTCGTCATCCTTTTGGTGTCGGGGTCGCATTATCATCCTTTTGGTGATAGAGATTATTTTAATTTTCAGTCACTCGTCATCCTTTTGGTGCCGGATATCTTTATCATCCTTTTGGTGATAACGATTTTATTTTCAGTCAGTTGCCTTATCATCCTCTGTTGATGAAAGGTTTTATTTTCAGTTATTTGCCTTATCATCCTCTGGTGATAAGTGATTTATTTTGTCAATTATTTCTTGTTGTATCACCCATCATTTCCAATTTCAATCATCTGCTTTCTTTGTTGGACAAATTTGGAGTCCGTTCATATCTAATTATCTTATACCTTGAAAGATTGAACGCGAGCAAGTTCGCCTTACTCGGTCTAAGCTAATTCGATAGGGGCATCTGTCATACCCCAAATTTGTCCCACCAACTTTTTTTCTTTTTATTTGTATCTTTGTCATTTATTACTAGCCCCTATTCAAAACACGGCAAAAGTGTACGCATTTGTCTACATTTCTTTGTGTGGATTCCAGGGTTTAAGATATGGATTGATCAAGACCTCAGATCAATAGTGCATTTACTTGGTGATAGTATTTACAGTACTGGAGTTATTGATAATCACTTCAGACCATTTCTTTTGGAACGAGTTGGTTGGATTGGTATTCAAAAACAAAGAAAGATTGCATTTTTGGGTAGCCTTTAGTCTTCTTTGACTATTTTCATGCGTACGAGGCTTTTGGCATGATTGTCAACTTTGTTTTGTTAAACTTGGTTTTCATGACTATTGATATTAATTAATGGCAATAAGAAACTTGAATGTCCAAGCTCAAGTTTTGTGATACTTTGGATCCAAAATTCAAAGGATGTCAAAGCCTCTTTTCCAAGTTCAAACTCTATGGCTAGTTTTATTTCAAGTTATTGAGTTAAGTGAGGACATAACTTTTTGAAAGTTAAGTGGGGATGTTGCACTGGGATAAGTTCTAACGGTAATAGCACGAAGGTGGCCAAATTATCAAATCTCATGAGTGCTTGCAGTATTACCCAACATGGCTATATCATCTTTGAAATACATGGACTCAAGAAAGTTTACAAAGTTAATAGTAAAGCAAAGTTAATAACTGTTAATCATGTGTATCTATTACAAGACCAGGGATTAAATTTCAAGATGATTCAAAAAGTCAGGAAATACAAAATTATATGAAGGAATACAAGTCAAATTCTACCAAGAATTAAAGTGGAGCATAGTGCCAAGTTTAAACAGGATAATGTCATCCTTTGCGCTAAACATTCACTTTAGTCTTCAGGCAGTTTCATGTTCAGCAAAATTCTCTTTATGCCAATCATCAATTCAAGCCTTCATGCCAAGCTTAGTCAGCTAAAGTTTCAAACTCCCAGTTGTTGCACCAAGCCATGGATTTGCCTGTTAAAGAAGAACACCATGACAGATTTATTTTGACTAACCTAGCTACACAATACTGAAGTAAATCACAATTTGAGGGATCTATGCAGTACCAGCTAATTCAGACTCAGTAAGCATAACCTGCCATGAGAGATACCTCAAAGCCTCGCATTCATCCAAGCTCCCAGCCTTTTCCTCAATCTGCACCTCTACAGCAGCCACAACCTGCCACCGCTGATGAAGTTCGGACTCTCTGGATTGTTGATTTACAATACTGGATGGGCGAGAATTATCTCTACCAATGTTTCTCCCACACTGGCGAGGTTGGATCTGTTAAGGACTCAGGCGTATTGAACCAGCTTCTGACAAAAGATGTTAACAGATGCACCAAGCCTCATTTTCCAGCTCCCGAGAAGTCCGTAACCAGCTGCACAAGTAGACTGTCATATGAGCAGAAATTAGTACCAAATTCCAAAGCGCATAACTGAACATCAATAGGAATAATACAAATAGTCAAATGGTTGAGCACTCCTTATGGATGTATTGATGATGATCATGGAACTGGCAGTTCAGCGTAGCTTCATTAGATGCACCTCGCAGGAATATCACAGAAGTTGTTAGCATTAATTTTGGTTGTTAGACTCATATTGGAAAGTCATTGGGCGAAGAGATCTCTGCTCACAGGAAAAGAAATAATAGAAAAGAGCAAAATACAGCTTCATTAACATACCATTTTTCAAGTACTTAACATTTCCTCTACTTCTTAGGCCATTCATTATCACCTTTGTGACCTGTAGACCTATAGAAGACAAAAGAGACTAATTAATGGCATAATCCAGGACATTTAAAAAACTTAGAATGAGAAGTAGCATCCATGAGCAAATAAGTTTTTATGTAACCAAGGACTAACATTTCTTCCAAGGCTGCAAAACAGTTAATGCAATGTCTAAACCGCGAGTTACCACGAGCTTTATCAAAGATGACCCTCACGCTTGTTTCGTTTTCTCTAAACCACATCGTGAGCAACTGAAGACCTTTGATACTGATAAAGTTTGCCTGGCGATTCATGGGCAATAGTTTTTGCCAAAGAGTAATTCACCAACCGTTTCATGAAGAACAGAAAGAGTGTTGGATCCAGGAACAGTAGCAAAATGATCTTTTATCACTGCCGTAGAGTTCGATATTTCGGTATCAATTATCTCATACAAACCTCATATCAATCCATTTGGCTTTTCTCGGATCTTCTTCCTGAAATAGAGTTGAAACAACCTAATGTTAACGAGTTTCGCAAACAAATGAACAAAAGGAAGTCATTTCGGCATCAAGAGAATATATGTGCAGAGTCAACAAAGTTCAGAAAAATAGCAAGTCACGTTATTCTGAGTCAAAAGTTTGAAAGCAGTGAAAAGTAGTCATAGCAGTAAAAAACAAGCAGTGAATTTTTCAGGGACCACTTGAGTTTCTAGAAGGGAAGAAAAGACAAAATCAAGTTTTGCAGCAAAAGGATATTCCGCAAAATCGGTGGTCATTCCACTACCTGTAACGGTATTCAATCCAGCTCATAGAATGTCACCTCATTTTTTACGGATATAAAAACAACCTTATCATTGACACAGGGGGGAGAGAGTTACCTAGGCAAAAAACCTAACCGCAACAAATGCTCAAACCTTCTTCCTCCTTCTTCAACCAAAACCAACCGATAATCTGAGCCACAACCACCCAAACCGAAACCCTTCCTTCACCTTCACAGAACCTCAACCCATCTCAGCTTGTACCACCACCCACACTTAAACGCGAAAACCCTTGAACTTCCATAGCACCACAGATCTAAACTCACCACTGCCAAAATCGTAAAACTTTTCTCAAACAGCAACCATCACACAGAAATCATCCGACGCCCTTCATCATTCGTGAACCGCACGAACTCGTTCCAAAACTCCATCACCTAAACTTCACCATCATCACCGGCCAACAATCCGTCGGCCACCACACCCAATCGTGCGCCGCCGAGACCCTTAATCGCGAGCAAGAACCAAAACCTTCAGACCTCAAACCACCGCAAAACCGAACCGGAAGCACAGACGGACAGAGAGAGCTTGAGACGAAGAAGACAAATCCAAAGACAGAAAAAGCAAACCGTCGGCCGACGACCACCATCCTTCAACAGTGTCCGCCGCTAGACTTATTCGTCACGTTGAATGGTAGATCTCTGAACCCTTTGTCTTGTTGTATTTCTTTTTTTGATCTAAAACCTATATGTAACTCACCTCTGACATTGTGAATTTGGTTTTGGAGTTGAGAATTAGGGATTAGGGTTTTTTATGGTTTTGTTTATGTTTTCTCCATGCGATGAAACGATGAGCTTCTGCTTTTATTTTTAAAAAAGATATGAAGGAGTTAAGATGAGGAATAGCATAGGATGAGACCGTCGGTTTCATCTGTATTTATTTTATGAGTTGAAATTTTCCTTTTCCAATAAATTGATTAAAGGTGATTAATAAAAGGATTTTGTATTGATTTCTTTTTCTTTAGCATATGCGGTTTTAATTGGTTTAAGGAGTTTTAATTGTTTTGTTCCCAAAGTTATTTCTCTTACTGTCCAATGATTGAGATCTTTTAGAGTTATCTTTTCATTTTTTGGTTTCACCAATGAGCCTAACAACTAAGTCATTTATTTTCTTAAGTTTCTATGTTTGATTGTTGGATCCGTTTCATGATTTTTTTATTATTTGAGCCTATGCGATTTGGTTGGTATGGAATCCAGGTTCTGGAATCGGGCCGAATATGACCCCTTTTGGGTGATTGAATGGTACCCTAGACCCATCATTTGATCTTTGTTTCATTTAGTTTTTTTTTTTAGTCCAAATAACTGGTCCTTCTTTTGAATTAAATTGAAAAAAATCTCAACTTCCTTTGTATTTTATTTATTTATCCTAATTTTAAGTTTTTAATTGGAATATATCCTTTTTATTGGGCCGATGATATTATAAAAGGCCGTTTTTCGCCCGATTACATTTAATCGGTGATGAGCGGTCAATATGAGGCCCTCTTTTCATTTTATTCTATTATTTCTATTTTGAACAAAATTGTAATATAATTCAATTTATTTTATCCATTATTTTCCACATTATTTAATTCATTTAGATATTCAATTTATTATTTTATTTAATATTTCGCGATTTAATTTATTCATTTATTATCGCATTTCAAATTACGATTCGACTCCTCATAGAACGATTTCATTAAATCGGCTCTAAGGCAGTAAACGAACCAAATTTTGTCGCGTCCCAAAAGGTCCAACGCCTTCGAATAGTTGCGCCCGAAAAAAAGGTCCAACGCCTTCAAATAGTTGTGTCCCGATCAAACAGGCCGAACGCCTTCGAATAGTTCAAACACACTGCACACACGCTTCCTCTTGGGAAAAATACAATGATACCCTTTATTTCTCGCAATCCCCTGTATTTATTTTGTATCCCTCTCCCATTAATTTGTACGCACTTTTATTTCTCGCATTTTATTTATGAATCCTTGGTCCAACGCCAAGCGATTGCACTTGCACACTTGCACTTTATTTTCCAGTTATTATTTCGTTTATTAGGATCTTCATATCCTTGCGAGCCGAGCGCTTCGTGCTTCGCTAACAAACCACAAAAATAAACCTCCACTTGCATCTACCCTATAAACCTCAAAAAACCAAAATATTCCGATTAGATCCAAACCCTTGATCCAACGTCAAGTGGCTTTAGGAAATAAAAACACTTTAATAATACGAGAAGATTTGTACGCCACGAGCCTTAAGCGGTAGAAAGGAGGATAACGAGCTTTCGTTACTCGCTCCGATTATTTCGACGCAGGACACTCGTCCTGTTGGGCGAGATAAACTATCCATAGTCTTTAGTGCATCTCAACTCCTAAACCCTTTCATCGACGAAAGGTAATAAAATCAACAACCATTACCCTTAGTAGGCCGAACTACGAGGCTCTGACTTTCCCATTGCAGACGGGAGTACGTAGGCACGAGGATCTCAATCCTTGCCGAGCACCTAGGTTCAATCTAACTTATAATTCAACTCATTTCCCTCTAGCAAGCAATTCGTTTAAGCATAGACATCCTTTCTCGCGCGTTAACTTAGATGGTTCCCATCGAGTACGATGGATGTAGGGGGTGCTAATACCTTCCCCCTACATAACCGACTCCCGAACCCAAGCAATGGTTCCGTTGACCTTTGTCCTCATCCTTCTCTTCCCGGGTTGTATCTATATCTTCCCTTTCCCTCTTCGGGAATAAATAGAATTAGGTGGCGACTCTTCAGTCCGTCCAGCGCGCGGCTCCCGTCCATTCGGATCGCGTGAGGTCGTATTTTTCGGGGTACGACAGTACTGAATGTCATATTCTGTGAGGATCATTTGTCATCTTGCAACCCGTCCGGTAAGCACTGGCTTCTCAAAAATGTACTTGACTGGGTCCATCTTTGAGATCAATAAGGTAGTGTGGGTCAACATATACTGTCTCAGTCGGCGAGCAGTCCACACTAAAGCACAGCAAGTTTTCTCGAGCAGTGAATAACGTTGTTCACAGTCGGTAAACTTTTTGCTTAGGTAGTATATTGCATACTCTTTTCGACCAGACTCGTCATGCTGGCCCAGCACACACCCCATTGACTCTTCTAATACTGTCAAGTACATGATTAGAGGTCTTCCTTCAACTGGAGGCATAAGGATTGGAGGTTCTTGTAAGCATTCCTTGATTTTGTCAAAAGCCCTCTGGCAGTCTTCATTCCACCTGACCGTTTGTTCTTTTCTTAACAGCTTGAACAAAGGTTCACAGGTCGCTGTAAGGTGAGATATGAACCGTGAAATGTAATTCAATCTACCTAAGAACCCCCGAACTTCCTTTTCTGTCTTCGGTGCATGCATTTCTTGAATGGCTTTGACTTTATCAGGGTCAACTTCAATCCCTTTCTCACTTACAATAAATCCCAGCAGTTTACCGGATCGCACCCCGAATGTGCACTTGTTGGGGTTCAACTTCAGCTGGTACTTCCTCAAACGCTTGAATAACTTCAAAAGATTCACCAGGTGGTCTTCTTCTGTGAGGGACTTGGAAATCATGTCATCCACATAACATTCAATTTCTTTATGGATCATGTCATGGAATAATGTTACCATAGCCCGTTGATAAGTGGCACCAGCATTCTTCAGTCCGAATGACATCACCTTATAACAAAACGTGCCCCAGGGTGTGATGAAAGTTGTATTCTCCATGTCTTCAGGTGACATCTTGATCTGATTGTATCCTGAAAATCCGTCCATGAAGGAGAACACCGAGAACTGAGCCGTATTATCAACTAATACATCAATGTGAGGTAAAGGGAAGTCATCTTTCGGGCTGGCTCTGTTCAGATCCCGGTAGTCCACACACATCCTCACCTTGCCGTCTTTCTTAGGCACAGGTACAATATTAGCGACCCACGGCGGATAGCTAGTTACAGCAAGGAAACCGGCGTCCCACTGCTTTTATACCTCTTCTTTAATCTTCATTGCCATATCTGGGTGAGTACGGCGCAGCTTCTGTTTCACTGGTGGACAATCCTCTTTCAGTGGCAGCTTATGCATGACAATGTCGGTGTCCAACCCTGGCATATCCTGATAAGACCAAGCAAAAACATCCACATATTCACGAAGCATGTCAATCAGTTGTTCTTTCACTGAATCTTGCAGGCAGACCCCGATCTTAACTTCTTTCACTTCCTCATCCGTACCAAGATTAACCGTTTCAATCTCCTCCTGATGAGAAGTGATAACCTTCTCCTCTTGCCTTAACAACCTGGCTAGCTCTTCAGGTAGCTCATAATCTTCTTCAACCCCTTCATCGGCTTGATTGATTGGATTGTCAAAGTCATACAAAGTCATAGCAGTGTTGTTGTCGGTGCAGTCTGAAGGGCACTTTCTGCAAGGGTTTAAATTGGTTCATTTTAGTGATCGATTTTAATCTTGTTCAGAAAAAGTGAAAATGAAGTTATTTATTTTGAAAAAACATTGCCATTTTATTTTTGTACAAAAAGAAAAAATGAAAAGACAGTGAGCGAAAAAGAGACTCGTTTGCAAAAGATGTCCGATATTCATTGATTAATCCATTTGCACAAAATTACAAGATGGCCCGATTATAAAATGAGTCTTGACATCTTGGGCAAGATGCAAGACTTGATGCATGCTTAAAAATACAGGAAATAATAATTACTCTGCAGGAGTAACCCTTATAATTTCCTGGGAAGACCAGTTAAGGACTTGGCTCCCCGGGGTCCTTGGACGTATCCAGCTCTCCAGGTTGAAGTTACTTTCAGCCTCGTCTCCCACATTATTGATAGCATTTGGGGCTAGCATTCCCCCACTGATGAACTTGGGAGCTTCAGCAGCCTCTTCTTGCACTTGTCGGGATGGTTTGTAACCTAAACCGAATTTGTCCTTTTTCATCTGAACTTGCAGCAACTTGCCCCAGCCTTGGGAATTCCCGTCTTCAACAACCTTCCGAGCTTGTTTGTATGAGGCTATTGAGGTTTTAGACACTTCAACTGTTTCCTCATTGACATTGAGAGCTTCGAAACCCTGACTCATTGTCTCATGGATATCTTCATCCATCTCAATGTACTTATGTGTAGCCAGGTGGCTGACAAAGATGTCCTCTTTGATGGTTGATGTTGTTGTAGTAATCTCCATTGGAATGATGTTTGTTGATGTTGTAGGAGAGATGTTTGTTGAAGTTGTAGGAGTGGGAACTGTTGAAGTGATTTCTAGAAGCTGATCCATCTGTAAGCTCGGAAAGTTGTTACGGGTCGGATGTTTGTGGATGTGATTGACGGGAAAGACCCTTCTACGATCAATGTTTCCTGAGGTACACAACGAGGTGAGAAACAAACAATAAAACTCCTATAAAACAAAAGAGATGAGGTTAGCATGCAATGCAGTATGTCTATTTGTTCTTCGAGGGTATCCGGTTTGGTTCTTGGTTTTGACCTTCCATACCCCTTGGAAGAGGTGCAGATGTTGAAAAGAAGAACGGTCAAAACCAAACTAAAGAAGATGTGGATACCCTGTAGAACAGATAGACAAATGTTAAAATGATGCAAAATGATGTATGTAGAATGATATGCAAGGGTTTGTGATCAAGCTGGATCTGAGTATCTGTCTTGATATAAAGTCCATGTATGTTCAAGAAGTCCAGATGGAGGTTCAGAAATTCAGTAACCAAGGTGGGGGACTCAAATAAAGAGTCACATGTCCAGGGTTAAATCACAAGAACTGTCCCAAAATGAGGTACTCTTAACCAAACAAGTAACAGGGTATGATGTGGCCAAGGGTTCCTGCAAACCTGTAAACAGCCCAACCCCCTCACAGGTAGTGTTCTAGAACAAGGATCCTCAGACTTGGATCAGTTATGAGAAGTGTAAACACTTCTAACCCGGAGGTACAGTGTTTACAATAACCATAAAAGATCCTCCTCTAATTCACCTCAGCTTCTGAAGGTCATAATAAAGGTCATCCAGACTTAGCAGGCTTCCCAGATAGCCCTAGCACTACAGGAAATCTGTAGCACAGAGTTCTCAAGAAGAAACCCATATCTGAACTGTGTTTCATATTCCCGCACCAGACCGAAATGGAATGGGAAAGAACATGAACCACTCTAGCCTAGGTTTTACTCAGGTCCCGGGTATAGGACCTTAAACTCTCAATAGAACCCCACCCACCAAAAACAACAACCAGATCCAGCAATGATAATGACAGTATGAAATATGAAAAACTGTAAAGTAAGCAATAAATAAAGTTGTACATAAAGCAATAAATAAAGCATATAAACAAACACAATTAGCACATGACACCCCAGTAAACACAAATCAAACAAGCGCTAGGAGGAACCCACAAAAAGAACCAGAAGCCCTGGTTACATCTTACTATCCCCAGCAGAGTCGCCAAGCTGTCGCTCCCACCAAATGAGGCTAGGTCAAATGGGGTACAGACGCGAACGGTCGGCGAGAAGAGAGAGAACACACAAGGGTGAACTCAAAAGACAAGAGTCGCCAGCTAGGCATTTTTATCCCGGAGGAAAGGTAATGCTGCATAAACCTGAGAAGAGATGGATAAGACGGTTGCGAACCAGAGAGACTGAGAAAGGGGGTTGGTTACAACCTGGGAAGGTATTAACACCCAGATTGTCCGCCGTACTCGACGGGATCCACGCTTAAAAGATTTGTGTTTTAAAGGGGCAGTGTCAGTGCAAAAGAAATGTGAAGTGTATAAGAGAAGTGTCAGTGTAAGAACAAGAGTGGAATGCTCAAGATAATGAGGCTAAAAGAATAATGCTGGAAAGAGGGGGAATATACAGAGACTTTTGTTCGATAACTGTTAAGTTATGCCTACGTATCCTCTCGTGCAATGAGGAAGTCAGAACACCGTAGTTCGACTCAAAGAGACTGAAAGATAAAATTGACTTGTGAACTGCTTACTTGTCTATGCTGAAGTGTATGACCTATCTGGCTCAGGTGCAAACTGTCTTGCATTAGACGGAAGAAGCAAGTTCTCGTTTGTGAGTGAATGAGGTGAGAAAAGAATCCCGGAGGAGACGATTATTGTTTGTTTTTGAGGTTTTCAATCTTTTATTTGCTTTTTTGAATTTGTCATAAATTAATGAGCTTAAGCCTAAACCAATGGGTTAGTAAACTCATCACATCCTCCCTCAGATTAGGGGTAATGAGAGTACCTTGAGCATGAAGTAAGCACCTCACACTTAATCACCATGATGTAGGATTAAGATCATTAACCTACTTGCATTTATTTAGATGTTTTTGTTGTTTTTGTTTGATGTTAAGTAATGAGATTAAGCCATAATCAAGGATTTAATGGACTCATTACACCATCCTAATAGAAGGATAATAGATGAGAACATTTAAGCTGAGGAAGGCTCCTCAGCTTAACCCATGATTAGGGATTAACCTCATGACAAAACAAAACCTTTATTAAATGGATTTTAGTTAACTATTAGGTTTAGAAGTGAATTTTATGGTTTGTGAGACAACTTGAGGGGGACTTGTCCATTAACACTAGGGTTAGTCCTTCTTAACCAGTTAAGGAAGAATTAGAACCCTAATGCAAGGCCCAAGTTACAAGCTTGTTGTCTTAGTGATTATTAAGTGGATTGATTAAAGGAGTTAAACACATTAAGGGTTTAACACTTAGGATTAAAGTTATACACTCCATCCTAATAGAAGGATGCAGGCATAAGCTTAATCACAAAGCCTTAAGACCTTTAGGGTTTAGTCCTTGATTAAGAGGTGAGAAGATAAAACTCAAAGAAAACTCAAAGGAAAGAGTCTAAGGGGGACTAAACAATCCTAAAATGTTATCATGCTTGGAAGTCCTAGGGTTTGTGAGGCTTAAGAGGAGAAATCTTCAAGGAAGCCACCAAGGAGAAGCAAGATAGAAAAAGGATAAGATGAGAAGAGAAAAGAGGGAAGAGAGGCACAAGTGAGCAAGCTCACTCAAAGACAAGTAAAAATGCAGCAAGGATGTAAAATGACAAGATGAGAAGAGGTAGGAGGTGAAGGCAAATTCACCTCCCAAACAAACTTACCATTAACCTAAAAAGTTAGTACAAGATGCATAAGGGAAGAAATGGGATAAAACAATGCATATGGATTGGCAAAGGCCAAAGTCAGAAACATACACATGATGCAAATTATGTCAAGAGATGGTGCAAAGTCATGCAAGATGCACATGTGAGAGCATGCAAGAGAATGGATGTATATGGAGCATGCCTTGAACCATGAAAGTTCATGAAAGCTTATGAAATGCAATGAAGATATGACATGGAAAATGAAATATGCAATGATCAAACATGATTCCACTATGTCCTAAGATGTCTCATGGATCATGTGGATGCACAAAATGTCATGGCAAGTTCTTAAATGCAAGCAAATGAGAGATGGATGCAAATGAAGGCACAAATTAGGGTTTATGCATAACATGTAACACAAAATTCAAAACCAGAAGCAAATGACATGATAAAAAATTGAAAATGGGATCAAAGGAACCCTAACCCTATACAAGTTCACTGCCCAAAGGAGGAGACCTAAATCTAAACCTAATGGGAGTTATGATTTTTCTAAGTTAACTAGGGTTTCAAGGTACCTCAAAAGGAAAAATGCTCATTTAATTGAAAATTAAGGATGAATTCAAACCAATTTTATCCTAGAAACTACATGATATGAAGGATGCAATGCAAGAAGAACCATCATCAAACTCTTCATGGTTAGGCAGAATGAATTTTTCAAAGTTTGAACAAAAATATTGCCTTTAAACAAATTTAATTCCAATGAAAATTGTCAAAATGCATCAAGGACCAAAAATAAATTTGTTTTGAGAGTTTGATAATGTTTCTAAATGTTTTAAAATGCAATGTGAATTTTTTTGTGATTTTTAAATACCTAAATGCATTTTTAATTAATTAATTTCCATTAACTAATTAAAAATAAACATTTAAATGATTTAAAAATAATTTTTAATGCAAAAAATAAAAATAAAAATATTTTTGGGTTCTGAAAATTAATGAAATGTTTGACAAAAAATTTCAGAATTTTTTAACATGTTTTGCTATTTTTTAAAATTCGTGTAAATGAAATACAAACAAAATGAATTAAAATTAGTTAACAGAAGAATGAATCGATTCAAGCTTGGATGAATCGATTCATACTGATCAATTTTTGAGAAGACAGAATTAGTTAAACAGCATGAATCGATACATCAAAGGATGAATCGATTCATTTTGCGAAATCCAGGAACCACTCAACAACATGAATCGATTCAAGCTAGAATGAATCGATTCATTATGCGTGAAATGACCTCCGGTCATCTTCTCCGGCCAACCAAAAATCAAACTCATTCCCTAGGCTGTTTCAAGTGCTCTAACTCTCCAGATTTCATCCTCTACCCACCCCAAACATGAATCAATCACAAAATCACATTTACAATGCATCAACAACAAGATTCTAGCAAAATCAAGAAAACTGCAAAAAATTTCAGAACATGCATACACACTCATTTCTCAACCATTTTCAGTGTTTCAAAGCTTAACATGATCAGTGAAACAAACTCTATCATCCTATAACAAGAGATTGCATTTTTGGAAAAAATGTTCTTGATGATACCTGAACTGGAGCTTTGAACTTTGGAGCTTTCTGGTCCGTCCTTTGCTTCAAACAAGCTCCAATGATCCTCCTGATGATGGAATAAGCTTAGAAAACTTGTGGAGTGGCTGGTTTGAATGTTTCAGCTCTGGTATAACAGAAATGGGAGTTTGTGTATGTGGGGATTCAAGCTGTTTCAGGGGGTGATTCTTGTTCTAAGGGTGATTTGTGACTTGTTGGTGAAAGAAAAAGTGAAGTTTGATGGCTGTGTGAAGAAATTTTTCAGAGAAGAAGTTTGGGACAGATTTTGTGCAAGTTGTATTGTGTGTGTTTTCTGGGTTGTGTGAGTTGCTATATCACTCCCATAATGTTTGAGTAGGCTGTGGAGCAGGTTAGTAGAGGCTGCTGATCATTATTCCAAGAGCATGGGAGAAATTGAAAAAAGTCAAGGTTTGGTGTACTTGAGGCATGGGCTGTGGCAGAGATGGTTTCTTGGCTTGTACTACATCAGCTGAGTTCAAGGATGACTCTTGGATCAGTTGTGGTGAGCTGTATGGCTTGGATCATAAGTTTGAAATGATTTTGCATTTTGGCAACTTGTCACATTTTGTGGTTTTTGGTCATGAACATGTGATCTCTCTTGCTGAATTTTGGTGTGAGATGTCCCATGAGGTTATGGCAATGTCTTGAGACCAGCTAGAGATCACACAAACCTTTGGGAATCATTTTGCAAGAATTCCCCTTTTTGCACTTTTATGGAAAATGGCTTATGGTTACTTGAAATTTAAGACATGAAAATGGGAAATTTCTTGGGCCAAACTGAATTTTAGGTCATTCATTGTGTTTGTATGATGATTAGAGGTCACATTGAAGTCACATAAAGGCTTGGCATGAGAATTTGCAAGTTTTCCCTTTTGCGCAAAAGTGAAAATTTAGTGATTTTCCTCAACTTTGACAAGCCATAACTTTTGATCCAAAATGAATTAGAATGAGTTCTTGTACTTTTTGAAAATGGGAAGATCCATTCTACAACTTTCATGACCAAAGTTTTCTCATTTGAAGCATTTTTGAATCAAAAAGAGGAGGTTGAAAAACTTTCCCAAAATGGCAAGTTTGCAAATGGCTTGAAATTCTTCAATTTTGTGAGCTTCTAACATCTTCTATGATCAAATAAAGATCATACACATTCAAAATGATGGAGAATGCCCTTTGGTTGGGTCATTGGGGGCCTCAGATGCCCTGATTTTGCACTGACTTGCTCAAGAAGTCACCTTGTGATCAGATGCCTTCCCCATTGAATTTCTTCATGAAAATTGATATGCATGATCCTCATAACATATAGAGACCATTAGAAACAAGAATGACCAAAAAATTTGGAGTTATGGCCTTTGAAACCAAAACCCTAATTTTAGGTCATCTGTGCAGTTAAGTCTGGCTCTGCTCCTATGCCTTTCTCAGTTCTTGTAATTTTTTGACTTCTTTGATCTTGTGAGGATATAATATGATGCTTGAACATACATGGACCCCTTTTAAGTGATTGATGACCTTTGGAGTGGCTCAAATGGCTCAGGGATGGCTCAGATCACAAACCCTAGATGCAGATGACTTAGAAACAATGCAGTGAAGCAAAAATGCAATATGAGAGGATATGATTGAACTTATGCACATGAAAAGATCACAAGCCATGGTGTGAATGAGTGAGGGCAAATTTGGGGTGTTTACAACTAGCACTACTATTGAAGGTGAGAATCCTAGAAGTGGGAGTGTGTAAAAGCTAGCCCACTTTTATCTTAGTGTTTATACAGAATCAACAATTTAACCTATCAAACGAGGGAGGGCTCCCCTCCTGTTTGATGAGTTGCTTTTTGAGTTTTAAGTCTCCCAATGCTTTGGGACCATTTTATTTTTGTCATTTTCTTATGTTTTCTAACTTAGTCGGAATGGATGGGAGAGGAGGTATTGTTGTAAATCCATAAGATAGGACGTAGTCCTACAATAAGGGAGGTCTGAAGTAGGTAAAGAAATTAAGATGTTTTGGATACGGGTTTTGGAAGGTATTTTCCAAGTTAGCAATTTTTTTATCTTAATTAACTTGCGAAAATTAAGATTGTATGTTGGGATGTTTGTTATAGGAGGAATTTGAGGACCGGAGTATAAGTCGGCTATAGTTCCATTTTGATTTGGTCTAATCCTAATATGTCGTTTGTAGAGTGTTGAGATTGTGGGTGACGAGGTTGGAAGCGAATGAATACAAGATGGTAAATCTATAATTTATGCTTTACGACAACAAAGGATACAGGAAAGGATCTATTATGCTCAAGATTTGGATTGGGGTTGCGGTAGTGGGTGTGTTGAATGATTAAGGAATATGGTTTTATGGACCTAGAATTTGGAGTGATTAATAATCACAAAAGTATATGACGATTTTTTGGTCTACCGGAATAGAGTATAAGATGACAAGAAGGATTGGGATTCTTGATGAGTTAAGTTGAAAGTCTTTTAATCGGGTTGATCTGGTGATTAGAGAGAGTTGGAATTGAGTTAGTAGGCGGAGCTTTATGTCTAGTTTGAGAGAGAACCTAGTGGGAAAAATGTTGGATATACTAAATGTGAATATGGATGTATGGTGATTGCTTGAAAGCATAAGAATTTGGACGTGAACTTGTTGTGTTTGACAGTGGTAGGTAATCAGAGTGCACATCGGGAGCGCGGGGTAGCGTAGTTTGTTCATATGGGTATGACTTGTAAGAATTCGAAGGTTGACGATAGAATTGACGAGAATAATGAGATCATTGGATGTTCCAAGATGGAATTGAAATGGCGAAAAGTTTAATTGCTAATCTTGTACTGCTAGATGGACGGGTGTATTGGTTGCATGTTCAACTGGGAAATCATAGATTAGATGTCTTGAAGTTGTGAGATCACAAAGTTAGTGGTTTAGTTGTGGTAATGTCGTGTTATGGATTTTGGTGTTCTTATCTTTGTTATTTTCGGTTGCCTATGATGATGTTTCAGGTGTGTGTAGATAATTCCTACGATGGGGAATTAGGGAGGTGTTACTTAAGATGATGGCAACTATTGTGTTGTGCTCGGTTCAAGAGTGAGCTTGTGTGTTCGTAGTTTGATTATTTTGTGTTGTGAGTTGGTTGTAGGATGCATTGCATGAGAAATGTGCCTTGTTGTGATTTTCGTCGATAAGTTGTACCATTGTTTGCATTGTTCGTGGCATCATTTTCCAGGAAGTAGTAGTTGACTAGTGGTTGTGAGGGCGTATCAGAAGTAGTTCAATTTTTAGGACGAAAATATTCTAAGTGGGGGAGAGTTGTAACGCCCCAATTATTATTTTAGTTATTTAATTTGGATTTGTGGTATTTTGTGTGGGGAAAAAGAAATATTATTTAATATGATATTTAATTATATGAACTATATTATATTAAACAATTATTTGGTGAATAATTAAATAATTGGAAAATAAAGAGATAAGGGTAAGGTGGTCATTTGGTGAAAATAATTAGGGTAAATGTGGAAGACCATAGATTGGGTCTAAGGGGTTATGTTGGAATTAACGAAAAGAGAATCGTGTTTTTGTGAAGCGATATACCGATCGTGAATAGAGAGAAGAAGGAGGAGAAGGTGAAAGGCTTGAAGAGAAGAATCTGCTGGGAATAAGAGAATTCTCGTTGAAATCAATATAAGGGTGGGATTCTTCCGTCTCTTAAGGGTTCTATAATGAGAATTAGGTTGTGTTGTTGATTAGAGGTTTGGGGGTTGAGTGAATTTGGATGAATTGATGTGTTGTGATTGTTGTTATTGATGTATGTGTTATGGAGATATTTGTTGTAGATGTTTACATTGTTGAAGATTATGATGTGGATGTATTGAAGGGTTATGTTGGGGATTTGGACTTTTAAGAGAAAACCTAGGATTAAAGATGTAGAATTGATGAATATGATGATTTGTTTGTAATGTTTGATGTGATTGATGTATATGTATTAGATAGGGGTTTAAGGACTCAAACGGGGGTTATTAGGGTTAATAAGACAATTTAAAGGTGTGAAATCGCAATGGGAGAAGTTCTGTCATTGCAGAAACTCGTCGGGACAACGAATAGCTCGCTAAGCGAGCTCCAAGCTCGCTCGGCGAGTGGCTCCTAACAACATTATTTTGAAAACTTTGAAAATTCATATCTTGAGCTTCGGGTGTCCGATTTGCGCATCATTTGAATCTGTACAAAGATAAGAAAATGTACTTTCATTTAAAAATAGTCTCATGTTGTTAGAAACGATTTAAATTATATGAATTGATGTTGGAAGGTGAGTCTTTGTATATTGAACTATAGACATGTTGCTATATATGATGAATCTTGTTCTAAATGAAAGAATGGTGATGTCCTGTGACTATGGATGGTAAAAATGATGTGTAGGAATTAGTTATATTGATATAGAGGTGTAGATAATGCGATAAGGTTGTTTGTAGTGGAGTCCGACGAATAGACGATGATAATTAAGTGCTAACGACTTTGTGATGTTAATTATGCGTTGAAGGTTAAATGATGCTTACGTTGAGCTAGAATATAATGATGAAGTGTTGACGTTTATGATACGATAATACTTATATGATGATAATGGTGTATTAATGTTTCGTGTATGTATTCATTGATGTTTTAACATGATATGTTGTGTTTGTTAAGTTGTTGTAATATGTGGTTGTTGTTGTTGTTGTTGAGTTGTGATGATATGTCATTGTTATTGAATTGTGATGATATGTCGTGGTTGATAAACTATTGTAATATGATGTTGTTGTTGTTAAGTCGTTATAGTATGTTGTTGTAATATGTGGTTATTTTTGTAGTTGTGGTGATATGGTGTGGTAGTTGGTAGGTGTTGTTGTATGTTGTTGATGTTGCTAGAAGTTGTTGTTATAGATATGGACACATGTTGTGGTAGTTGGTAGGTGTTGTTGTAGGTTATTGATACATGTTGTTGATGCGATTATGTGTTGTTGATGATGCTAATGCATGAGATCATTGTAGTTGTATGTTGTTGATGATTCTAATTCATGAGATCGTTTTAGTTGTATGTTGTTGATGATGCTAATGCATGAAATCGTTGTAGTTGTATGTTGTTGATGATGCTAATGCATGAAATCATTGTTGTGATGAGTTATTGTATGTTTATTGTTGTTGTTGCTTATTGTCATTGATGGTGCATGACATGTGCATAGTTGTTAATGGCGTGATTGTGTATAATCAAAATGGATTGTGTGGTCATGAAATAGGGATCGTACGAGGGTGTGATCATGAAATAAGGATCATACTGGACCATGAAATAAGGGTCGATGGGTGTGATCATGAAATAGGGATCATACGGGACCATGAAAGAGGGGTCGAGAGTTCCGACGAGAACTATATCTTGAAATAGAGATCAGATTATGGTACTGCATGCATAGAGTCAAGTAGACTCTCATTGTATAAGTTGTTGTTGATGTGCATGGTGTTAATATGTGTTGTGGTGTGTTTGTTTGTTTGTTGTCATGGTGAAGTGGTGATCTAGTTATCGATACTTGCTTGATTCTTATTATCTTTCTCTTTTCATGATGTAAGTATCTCACCCCTTCTGTTTGAATGTTACCCTTATGTTGGTAAATTGCAGGTGATCAGGATTAGTAGAGTGGAGGTCAGTGAAGTCAGTGTACTTTAAACTTAGATGAGTCAGCTCTGATACGTGCTTTGGGGTGTCGGGTCGATGATATTTCTGTTTTTTTTACTTATTTTAGAAAAACATCTTGTAAATGAATCTTACTTTATGTTTCTTTCGAGTTTTCTGCTGCAACTTAAAATATTTTGTAAGACGTGTCACATTGAGCCATGAGTTTTGTTGATTGTGACACTCAGACTAAAATGATGATTTTATTTACTCTGATTTTAAATGTAAATTCATGGGGAGTATTTTGGGTGTTACATTTAGGACATTATCAAAACCACTCATGAAGGAACTTCCAAAGTCAAGATGTAAAGACTTCAGATGCTAACAACTAAATTTGAAAATCTGAGAATCAAAGAAGATGAGACTATTCATGACTTTCACATGAATATTCTTGATATTGCTAGTACCTCAGGAACTTTAGGAGAAAAAATTTCTGTTGAAAAGTTTGTGAGGAAAATTCTTAGATCACTTCCCAAAAGATTTGCTATGAAGGTGACTACTATAGAAGAGGCGTATGACATATGCAATATAAAGGTTAAAGACCTCATTGGATCTCTTCAGACATTTGAAATGGGATTTAGTGATGTTCCTGAAAAGAAGAATAAAATCATAGACCTTGTGTCAAATACTGAGGAAGAAGCAGAAAAAGGTGAAGTGGAAAATGAAGCCTGAAAGAAGTTATTGCCATGATGGGAAGACAATTCAACAAGGTCATGAAAAGGATGAATATAAACTCAAGACTAAATGTCAGGAACACTTCATCTGACATCAATAGATCAAATGAGTCTAGGTTGAAGTCTGAAGAGAAGTCAAGTCAAAGCAAAAGAATTCAATGACATGGGTGTGAGGGTTTTGGCCATATTAGAGCTGAATGTCCTACTTATCTAAAGGGACAAAAGAAAGGCTTATTTGTTACATGGTCTGATGGAGATTCTGAAAGTGACTTTGAAGAGGAATCAATTAAACATATCATTGTCTTGATAGGTACACGTAATTCAGATGATGGTTCTAGTGAGGATTAGCTAACTTTTGAAGAACTTGCAACTTCTTATAAAAAAGTTATGTATAAGAAGTGCACAAGTGATTCAAGAAGGAAAAAAGTAGAAGAAGATCATAGCACAACTGGAGGTTGAAAAAGAAGAACATCTAACAACAATATACAACCTGAATAATGAAGTTATCATGCTGAATTCTAAGATTAATAAAATGACCAACTCCATCAGAATGCTGAACAATGGATCTGAAACATTAGATGATATTCTTCAGATTGGAATAAGTGAAGGAGACCTGTCTGGAATAGGATTTGATGGATCTAAAACAATTCCTCAAGTATCAGCCAACCTGAGCTCAAGAATGATGTTTCAAATCAGATGTTGAAACCAATGTCTCAACATCATGGTGTAGGTAGATTTACTTATTAGAAGAAAAGGTACCAAAGGTGGAGATGTCAATATTATGGCATATTTGGTCACATAAAACATTTTTGTTACAGACTTCATGGATATCCTGATCATGATCCTCATCCCAAACCTAAGAAGAACATGGTCATCAAGAAACAACAATGGGTTCCTAAGAATGTAGCCTTGATAGCTCATACTTCTCTTTGAGTATCAGCTAAAGAGGATTTGTATTTTGACAGTGGATGTTCTAAGCATATGACTGGAATAAAAAATATGCTAGTTGATATTAAACCTTATTCTACCAATTATATGATTTTTGGTGATGGAGAAAAAGGAGAAATCAAAGGGATCTGAAACTTGAGTGTTCAGGTGTTCCAAATCTTGATGTCTTGATGGTGTTTTACTTGTGGAAGGATTGACTGTTAATCTCATTAGCATCAGGCAGCTACGTGATCAAGGATTGAGTGTCAATTTCACCAAATCTGAATTCCTTGTCACAAATGAAGAGAATGTAGTGATCATAAAGGGAGTCAGGTCTAGTGATAATTGTTATCTCTAGGTTAATCAAGATTCAATCAACTCTTCTATGGGTTCCATATCTAGAAAGGATAAATAAGGAAAGATTATGATTACTCAAGATTATGTGAATGGAACTTGTGACTATGTATTATGATAAGAAAAGTACTTCTGGAGAGTGTTTCATTGTAGGAAGCAATCTCATCTCTTGGTTCAACAAAAAGCATAATTGCATTTCCTTATCTATTTTAGAGGCTGAGTACAGAGCAGATGGTAACAATTGTTCTCAGCTTGGTTGGATGAAACAAATGATGTCTGTGTGTAATGTCACACAGGATGTCATAACATTATATTGTGACAATATTAGTGCAATCAACATTTTCAAGAATCTTATTCAGCACAATAGGACAAAGCATATTGATAATAGACATTATTTCATCAGAGATCTTGTGGAAGATAAAAGTAATCAAGTTGGAACATGTTGCCACTAAGTTGTAGTTGGTTGATATATTCTCAAAAGCCTTATATGCAAATCAATATGAAAATCTAAGAGGCAAATTGGAAATATGTCTTTATGATAGTTTATGGCAATTAGTGACATGTGGGAACATCCTTAAGGACATTGTGTATTTTTAAGAATCTACATTAATGCAATTTAAACGGAGGCGCGAAATATTTGATTTTATCATCAATTCTTTTATTCAAAGGAAATACATTCAAAAGCCCATTACTTCTCATCAAACACGCCACTGCTCCATACCGCATACCTACTCTCTCATCTTCCACAATCACTCAAGAATTGTTTGTTCTCTCTCTCTCTATGAGAAATTCAATTTATTTTAAAATGTATCAACATTCACCCGTCTCTCCATCAAAGCAATCATCATCCAAGACTGACTCTATCTCGTCCTCTAGGGTTCATCATCTCTCTAAAGATGTTCTGGATGTCGCTCCCTTGAATGTGGTCGTTCCTGATGCTGCTAGGGTTTCTAAACCTAGAACACCAAATGTGTGTAGACTAGAGGATTCATCTGCATGTTCATCCTCTGGTATTAAGAAAGGCTCTATATATATGGATGAGGCCATTAAAGAACTCATTACACAAATTTTGACCAAAGATCATGATGTTGCTGGTGTCTCTGTTCCATTGGCTAGTCTCCCTGCTTCTCATGATAGCCAAAAGGATCAAAATACTGGTCTAAGTGATGTGGCAACCAAAGAAAATGTTGTTGTTTATGTTATTGATGGTAGTAGAAATAATGTTGAAGAGGATGTTGTAACCCCTTAGAATAAAATTGCTCAATCTGATGTTGGAGTTACACACAAGGGTGCTGAAAATGTTCAAAAAGATGATGTTATTCCTGAGACTGACAAAGATGATATTCCCAAGGAATTGATTAACCTTGATGATATATCTGACAATGATCTCATTACCAGCATAAACCCAAGCATAGCCAAAAGGCTAACTTCAAGGAAAGATAAGAATACTGTTGAACAAGGTTCTCCACAAAGTAAGCTTGCTTCCAGAAAAGATAATCCTAAGGACACCCCTAAAAGGACTGTCGTTGGTCCTTCTAAAGGATGGAGCAAGGTGATCACTAAGAAGAGGAAAACCAGAGTTATTTTTGAATATGACACTGATGTCGAAAGTGATGTTCCATACATCACCCCTAGGAAGAAACCAACTACTAGCAAGCTTGCTTCTAGGGTGCCTGATGAACCTTTGGATAACATTTCATTTCACTACATCAGTAGTGTGAGCAAATGGAAGTTTGTATATCAAAGAAGACTAGCTTTAGAAAGGGAGATTACTAATTATGTTCTAGAATGTTCTAAAGTTATGGACCTGATTTACTTTGCATGCTTGTTTAGAACTGTTGCAAAATTTTCCCAGTGCTATGAAAATGTAGTTAAGGAGTTTATTGTGAACCTATATGATGAATATGCTGATGGGAAGTCAAAGGAATTTAGGAAAGTGTATGTGAGAGGTAAGTACATAAATTTTCCCCTACTGTTATAAATACTTACCTAGGAAGAGATACTTCTAACCATCCTGAATTGGAAGTCACTGACAATCAAATATGCAAAACCCTCACTGCCACCCAAGTCAAACATTGGCCTAGGAAAGGGAAGCTTTCAACTAGAATGCTTAGTGTTAAGTATGCCATGATGAATAGAATTGGGGCAGCCAATTGGGTACCAACAAACCACGCCTCCAATATTGTTACTGGTTTAGGAAGATTTATATATGCTGTAGGTACCAAAACAAAGTTTGATTATGGTACGTATATCTTTGACCAAACCATGAAGCATGCTAGTACACTGGCTATGAAGTTACCCATTGATTTTCCTTCCCTCATATGTGATATTATTCTGAATAAGTACTGAAATTCTGTGATCAGGTATGAGATGTCCTAAGAGATGTCCCAACACTTGACAGATTTAACCAAAACTTAAATAGCAAGAAAAATAAACAACACAGAAGTTTGTTAACCCAGTTCAGTGTATAACCACACTTACATCTGGAGGCTACCAAGCCAGGAGGAAATCCACTATAAGTAATATTAATTCTAGACTTAAACCACCCTGTTTAATCTATCACTTAATAACTACCCAATGCAATTTCTACCTAAGACACAACTTAGATAAGAGTACCCTACTCACTCCCCCTCAATCACACAGTGATCAAGTTTACAAGTTTAATAAAATTGAAGACATTCTTCAAACAATACAGCTTGATCTTACTTCACAGTTTCAATCAAGTCACAAATGCACTTTTGCTTAAAAGCTCATAAAGTGGTACAATAAACACAACCTGCTATTAAATCAATAAACACCCTATTTGGTCTTCTGGAATTCGTACTCAATTCTATGAGTTTCTGTTGATTAAATAGGTGTTTGTAATTTGGGCTTTCTGTAGGTTAATCCAGTCCTAAAAGCATGCAGCTTCCACCTTGAATTTAGGGTTTGTTACTTCCTATATTCTAGGTGATTTAGTTCTTCTGATTAATCTGAATCCTCATAATAAAACTCCCTACAGATGCGCCTTGTTCTGTTTTTATCCATCCATAATTAATTCCAGATAACTCTCCTTAAATATCTCAGATCAGTTAGTCAATAATTAATTCTGGTAGCAGGTTTGAGATGTCTCAACATCTGTTGGGACATCCTGAAAAACTGAACTTAAGTCATTTACACAATGTCCCAACATCTGGTGAGACATCCTGAAATAAGCTCTTATACTCTGTTTGATAATGTCCCAACATTTGATAGGACATTCTGAACTGAATTCAATATTTCTTGTTGGTCAAAAATTCTGCCAATTCTAGACATCTACAAACTCCCCCTTTGGCTAATTTTTGGCTAACATCTTTTCTGGTTTTCAGAGTGCAGCAGAAGTTCTTTTATCAGAGTATAACATTACTTTTCTGTTGATTCATATTTGAGATTACTCCCCCTCAAACATACATGTATCCAGTCTTGTTGCAACAGAAATATTTATCAAAACACACTGATTCAGTTCAGAAACAAACAAACAGATTTTTCATTCATAATTAAACAGCAATACATTTTGTTGTTGTTGTTCTCCCCCTTGTTAGACACAAATTATGGGGCCAAAGACTAATCCAGAAATACAATGCAGTTGTCATTACATTTGTCCTCACATACAGATAATCACTCAGACTCATCATTTTCAGTTTCTTCATCATCCTCAGTTTCTTCATCAGAATCAGCTTTCTGATCACCTTCACTTTCCAGCCTTTGGATGATTTCTTCAAGTTTCAGCTTCCTTGCTTCAAGTTCTTTGCAGGTGCTCTTTAGTTCAGCAATCAATGCAGCCTTAGAGATTGGAGTCTTGGCAGTTGAAGGACCTGCAGATGTCCCAGAGGGTGCTTCAACATCTGCTGCATGATGACTTAGGAACAGTTTGTAATGAAAAGCCAGAGGGCTTTCTCTTTTGCAGACTGTGTCCTTCTCAGTGAGGATCCCAGGGTATTGACTTAGCACTATACCACACAGCAAGGAGGGAAAAGCTATTGGCAGCTTTGTTGCAGAAGAGCTAGCATGCTTCAAGGTCTGATCAAATATGTAAGCACCATAATCCAGCTTAGTCTGAGTTCCCACAGCATAGATAAACCTGGCCAGGCCAGTGGATATTGAAGATGTGTGGTTGGTAGGCACCCAGTTTGCTGTACCAATCCTGTTCAACATGGCATATTTTCTTGTTAGCATGCTCACTGAGAGCTTTCCTTTAACTGGCCATGCCTTGACCTGGTTTGCAGTGATAACCTTGCAGACTTGGTTATCAGTCTTCCCTAGTTCATTTGGACCATCTGTTTCTCTTCCAAGGTATTGGTTGATGATTTGAGGAGAGAACTCTACACACCTACCTCTAACAAAGACTTTTCTAAATTCAGAAGACTTACCATTGGCACAATCTTCCTGAAGATTAACAATGAATTCTTTGACAAGAAGTTCATAGCAGGGAGAGAGATTTGAGACTGTTTTGAAGAGGCCTGCAGCAGAGATGAGATCAATCAGTTCAGTGCACTCAAGTGCATTACTGCTCAGCTCTCTTTCAAGGGCAACCCTTCTTTGGTACACAAACTTCCATCTGTTAACACTAGAGACATGATGGAATGAGATATTGTCCAAAGGAGCTTCTGGAACAGCAGTTGAAGCCCTAGAGGGTGTTGTTTTCTTCTTTGGAGGAGATGTTGGGACATCTGTTTCAACATCTGAGTCTGGAGGAGTGACAGCTTTCCTCTTCTGGGTTTGGACTTTACTCCATTGTTTTGTTGGACCAAAGACAGCTTTAGCTTTGTCTTTCTTTGGGGTAGCTTTCTTCTTCTCAGGAATTTCAAGATCTTCTTGCATCTTTCCTTTCCTAGACCTGAGCCTTTTGGCTATGCTAGGTCTTACAGAGGCAATGATCTCTGTATCAGAATCCTGCTCCAGGTTCACCACTGGAGGAGATTGAGCAGTCTCCTCTTCAGCTGGTTGATCAGCAGAGATATGATCTTCAGTTGAGGCTTTGGTCTGATCCTCAGATTCTTCTTCATCATTTTCATTTGAGGCCTTTTTCTGGTCCTCAGTTGGTTCAATATCAGCATCAGATGAGGTCTTTTTGTCATCCTCAGATGTTCCAACATCTATTGGGACATCCTGTTGAGCAGGAGTGTCCTTTGTAGCTTGAGTTTGATCTTCTTGAGGGGCAGGAATGGTGTTCAGAGGAATAGAAATACCACTAACCACTCTCTGTTCAGAAAAGATCTTGTTAACTATCTCCTTGATAGAAGCATCCACATATTCAGAAGATTTTGGAGGCATGTTTGCTGGTGAAGGAATGCCTTTGGATTTGCTGCAGACTTGATCTTTTGCCCTTTTTGGAGTTCTTGGCTTTTTAGCATGAGGAACACTTCCTCTTATTTCGTCCAATGGGGTTGACTCCATGGGTACCACAGAAATAGGGGTTGCATGAACTACATCTTCTTTGTTGAGAATTTCTTCAGGAATGTTAGGGTTTTGAGACATTGTCAAAGAAGATGGATGAAGATTTTTAGGGTTGATGATTTCTGAAGAACAGCTAGATAGTGTGATTCACTTTTGATAGTATGATGAGAATATTGATAGCTGATTATAAGCTGTTACTAAATAAGTAGCTGTTACATTGCAAATTATTAGGAATGGAATACATAAGGTTCTTGACCAGACTGGTGTTGCCATCTGGTGCTTATGCCACACAATGTCATATGACATGTTGGCACATCTCCATAACTGCTAATTCTCATATAAGCAGATTCCCAACTTGCCCCTTAAGTTCTCAAATTGTGTAGCATCCAATGCTTTGGTAAAGATATCAGCCAACTGCAGATTTGTAGCTACATGTTCCAATGAAATCACTTTTTCTTCTACAAGATCTCTGATGAAATGATGTCTGATATCAATATGCTTGGTCCTGCTATGTTGGATAGGATTCTTTGATATGTTGATTGCACTTAAGTTGTCACAGTACAATGTCATGACATCCTGTGGGACATTGTACTCAGTGAGCATTTGCTTCATCCAAACCAACTGAGAACAACTGCTTCCAGCTGCTATATATTCAGCTTCAGCTGTAGATAAGGATACACAATTTTGTTTCTTACTGAACCAAGAAATCAAATTGTTTCCTAGAAAGAAGCATCCTCCTGAAGTGCTTTTTCTGTCATCAACACTTCCAGCCCAATCAGCATCACAGAAGCCAGTGAGAATTGGTTTGCATCCATGAAAGTACATTATGCCATAGTCACAAGTACCATTAACATATTTAAGAATTCTCTTGACTTGATTGAGATGGCTGACTTTTGGATCAGCTTGATATCTTGCACATACACCTACTGCAAATGCTATGTCTGGTCTGCTAGCAGTCAAATATAACAAGCTTCCAATCATGCTTCTGTATATGCTTTGATCTACATTCTCACCCTTTTCATCTTTAGTCAGCTTTAAATGTGTGGGGGCAGGAGTTCTCTTATGAGTATCATTTTCCATTCCAAATTTCTTGACTATGTTCTTGGTATACTTGCTTTGGGAGATGAACATTGAGTCTTCCATTTGCTTTATTTGCAGACCAAGAAAGTAGGTTAACTCTCCTACTAGGCTCATTTCAAATTCAGATTCCATCTGCTTGACAAAATGTTTGACCATCCTGTCAGACATCCCACCAAAAACAATGTCATCTACATAAATTTGAGCAATCATGACATTTCCTTCTTCATCTTTAACAAACAAGGTTTTGTCAATTCCACCTTTCCTGTATCCTTGCTTGATAAGAAAAGTAGTCAATCTTTCATACCATGCCCTTGGAGCTTGCTTCAGACCATAAAAAGCCTTCTTTAGTTTGTATACATGATTGGGACAGCTTGGATCAATAAATCCTTTAGGCTGTTCTACATATACTTCTTCATTAAGATAACCATTTAAAAAGGCACTTTTCACATCCATTTGAAATAGCTTGAACTTTAAGATACAAGCAATTCCCAAAAGTAGTCTGATTGATTCAAGCCTTGCTACTGGTGCAAAGGTTTCATCAAAGTCTACTCCTTCAATTTGTGTGTATCCTTGAGCTACAAGTCTAGCTTTGTTCTTTGTAACAACTCCTTGTTCATTTGACTTGTTCTTATACACCCATTTTGTTCCAATCACATTTATGTCATCAGGTCTAGGAACAAGATTACACACTTCATTCCTTGTGAATTGACCTAATTCCTCTTGCATAGCACAAATCCAGTATTCATCAGTAAGAGCTTCCTTGATGTTTTTAGGTTCTATTTTAGACACAAAACAAGAACCTGAAATCACTTCTCTTGATCTAGTGCTTACACCTCTGTTGGGATCACCAATTATCAAATCTTTGGGATGATCCTTTTGTATTCTGATGGAGGGAGGTTTGCTGGATTCTTCTGTCCTTGTATCAGTTTGAGTGAAGTCATAATGATCATTCTTTTCTTCAACTTCAATCTTGATATCAGCAGATGTTCCAACATCTTCTGGGACATCTGTAGGAGCATCATCAATTATCACATTTATGGACTCCATGATAACCTTGGTTCTAGAATTAAATACTCTATATGCTCTGCTGTTTATAGAGTATCCAAGAAAAATCCCTTCATCACTTTTAGGATCCATTTTTCTCCTTTGCTCCCTATTTGCCAGAATATAACTGTTACTTCCAAACACATGGAAGTACTTAACTGTGGGTTTTCTGCCCTTCCAGACTTCATATATTGTGGACAAAGTTCCTTTCCTTAGAGTAACTCTGTTATGGATGTAACAAGCAGTGTTCATAGCTTCAACCCAGAAGTACAAAGGTAACTTTTTAGCATGGATCATAGCTCTTGCTGATTCTTGAATAGTTTTATTCTTCCTTTCAACAATCCCATTCTGTTGAGGAGTGATTGGTGAAGAATATTCATGATTGATTCCTTCTGAAGAACAAAAATCTAAGAACTTTTGGTTCTCAAATTCTTTTCCATGATCACTTCTAATTCTGATCACACAGCTGGATTTTTCCCTTTGTATTCTTTGGCATAATTCTTTGAATACATCAAATACATCAGACTTTTCTTTGATGAAATTTATCCATGTATATCTTGAAAAGTCATCAACCACCACATAGGCATACCTCTTACCACCAAGGCTTTCAACCTGCATAGGTCCCATAAGATCCATATGCAACAGTTCCAAAACTTTGGAAGTTGTCAGATGTTGGAGCTTTGGATGGGACATCTTGGTTTGCTTGCCTATTTGACATTCACCACATATTTTTCCATCATCAATCTTCAGTTTAGGAATACCTCTTACAGCATCCATAGATATTATCTTCTTTATGCCTCTGAAATGAAGATGACCTAGTCTTTGGTGCCATGGTTTCACTTCTTCTTCTTTAGCTAAAGAACAAGTTGAAGTGAGACTGAGGTTTTGAGATTCCCACATGTAACAGTTGTCTTTAGATCTGGCTCCTCTCATGACAACCTCTTGTTCTTTGTTAGTCACTATTCATTCAGTTTTGGTAAAGTTTACACTGTACCCTTGATCACATAATTGACTTATACTGATCAGGTTAGCAGTTAAACCTTTAACTAGAAGCACATCATCTAGTCTTGGAACATCTTGACAGTCCAAGGTCCCAACTCCCTTGATTTCTCCTTTAGCTCCATCTCCAAAGGTTACATACCTGGATGAATGTGACTTTAAGTTTACTAGCAGGTTCTTCAATCCAGTCATGTGTCTTGAACATCCACTGTCAAAGTACCAGTCTTCCTTAGCTGATACTCTTAGTGATGTATGTGCTATATGAGCAACACTTTTCTTTGACCATTTGAGTTGAGATTTCTTTTGATGTCTCGGCCCTGTGTGTTGTTCATCAGCAGATCTCCAAGATTGATTGTTGATCTTGTTCTTGGGTATGTAGTTTTGATCAGCCTGAATGCTAGTTTTTGGTCTCCATACCTTCTTGATGACTTCTGTCTTCTGCTTAGGAGGTTGCTGTTTTGTTTGATGTCTATGCAGTACTTTCTTGTTAGCTTCTATTTTCTGCTTAGAAGGTTGCTGATACATCTGATTTGGATATCCATGCAGCTTATAACAATGAGGTTTGATATGTCCAAATCTTCCACAATGATGACATCTCCATCTTTGATACTTCTTCTTCATTTTGTTCTTTTCAGAATGTTGAGACATCTGTTGGAACATTATGTTTGACTTTGTGTTCTTTTCCTGATGTTGAAGCATCTGTTGGGACATCTTGTTTGACTGTATGGATTTTGAAGTAGTTTTGCTAGAGCTAGCTTCATCTTTATGTATTCTGTTAAATCCCAGTCCACTTTTATCCCCTGAATGCTTATTGTTGTTGAGAATAACATCCAGTGTATTTGAGCTGCTGTTCAACATTCTAACAGATTTGGACATGTGTTCCAATTTGGAGTTGAGAAGACTTACTTCACTTTTCAAGGTGTCAATGATCTCTTGATCACTTGCTTTTTCATCTTCTAGTGCATCATTCTGCTTCTTTAGCTTTATAACCTCACTGCATATTTCAGTGCTTCTTTTGTATAGATCTTTGAATGCTTGCTCAAGTTCTTCAAAAGTAAGTTCCCCATCACTGGATTCACTTTCAGACTCACATAATCCAGCTAAAGCAGTGATATGCTTAGCTGATTCTTCTTCTGAATCACCTCCTGAGTCTTCATCAGACCAGGTTACAGATAGTCCTTTCTTTTTCCTTTTTAAGTAGGTAGGACATTCATTCCTGATGTGTCCATATCCTTCACATCCATGGCATTTGACTCCTTTTTCTTGACTGGTCTTTTCATCATAATTTGACCTTCTGTTAGCATCATAAGGTCTCCTGTTCTCAGAAGAGTTTGTGTATCTTCCACTGGGTTTGGATTTGCCTTCCATTCCTCTGAGAATCTTTTTGAATTGTCTTCCAAGCATAGCAAGGTTGTCTGATAAGCTTTTACCATTTTCTGATTCATCATCTTCTTCTTCATCAGTATTTGTCACCAAGGCTATGCTTTTGTTCTTCTTAACATTTGTGTCATTCATTCCCATCTCAAAAGTTTGAAGGGAACCAATGACTTCTTCAACTTTCATAGAGCATATGTCTTGAGCTTCTTCTATTGCTGTGAATTTCATGTCAAATCTTTTTGGCAAAGATCTGAGGATTTTTCTTACAAGCTTTTCATCAGTCATCTTTTCTCCCAAAGCTCCAAAAGTATTAGCTACTTCTAATATGTTCATGTAGAATTCATGAACTGTCTCATCTTCCTTCATTCTCAAGTTTTCAAACTTGGTGGTGAGAAGTTGAAGTCTTGACATCTTTACCTTTGATGTTCCTTCATGAGTTGTTTTGAGAGTATCCCACACATCTTTGGCTAGCTCACAATGATGCACAAGTCTAAATATGTTCCTATCAATGCCATTGAATAGAGCATTTAAGGCCTTTGAGTTGCCTAGTGCTGAATCTTCTTCCTCCTTACTCCATTCTTCTTCAGGTTTCAGCACTTTTGATCCATCTTTGGTATCTTGGACAGGATGATCCCATCCAACATTGACTGCTCTCCATGCCCTGTTGTCAAGTGATCTTAAGAATGCAATCATTCTTGGCTTCCAGTAGTCATAATTAGATCCATCCAGAATAGGTGGTCTATTTACTGACCCTATATCTCTGTCTATGTTACAGAATTTGTATTCCCTATATCTCACCCAGTATAAACAGGCAGGGTGCCTGCTCTGATGCCAATTGAAATTCTGTGATCAGGTATGAGATGTCCTAAGAGATGTCCCAACACTTGACAGATTTAACCAAAACTTAAATAGCAAGAAAAATAAACAACACAGAAGTTTGTTAACCCAGTTCAGTGTATAACCACACTTACATCTGGAGGCTACCAAGCCAGGAGGAAATCCACTATAAGTAATATTAATTCTAGACTTAAACCACCCTGTTTAATCTATCACTTAATAACTACCCAATGCAATTTCTACCTAAGACACAACTTAGATAAGAGTACCCTACTCACTCCCCCTCAATCACACAGTGATCAAGTTTACAAGTTTAATAAAATTGAAGACATTCTTCAAACAATACAGCTTGATCTTACTTCACAGTTTCAATCAAGTCACAAATGCACTTTTGCTTAAAAGCTCATAAAGTGGTACAATAAACACAACCTGCTATTAAATCAATAAACACCCTATTTGGTCTTCTGGAATTCGTACTCAATTCTATGAGTTTCTGTTGATTAAATAGGTGTTTGTAATTTGGGCTTTCTGTAGGTTAATCCAGTCCTAAAAGCATGCAGCTTCCACCTTGAATTTAGGGTTTGTTACTTCCTATATTCTAGGTGATTTAGTTCTTCTGATTAATCTGAATCCTCATAATAAAACTCCCTACAGATGCGCCTTGTTCTGTTTTTATCCATCCATAATTAATTCCAGATAACTCTCCTTAAATATCTCAGATCAGTTAGTCAATAATTAATTCTGGTAGCAGGTTTGAGATGTCTCAACATCTGTTGGGACATCCTGAAAAACTGAACTTAAGTCATTTACACAATGTCCCAACATCTGGTGAGACATCCTGAAATAAGCTCTTATACTCTGTTTGATAATGTCCCAACATTTGATAGGACATTCTGAACTGAATTCAATATTTCTTGTTGGTCAAAAATTCTGCCAATTCTAGACATCTACAAGTACTTTGCTATTTTAACTAATTCTGACACGGCTTGCAAGAGGAAGAGTGTTCTATCTTTCCATTATAAGTTGTTTCAGGGATCACATGTCCCTGACATTACTGTAACATCTACTGCAACATCTACTAGCAGCAAGCCTCTCAACAAAAATTCAATCATTGATGAGCTCAAAGAAGCTTGTAAGGATTTAGAGGCAAGAAAAGTGAAATTTGAGAAAATGATAGAGATGTTGTAAAAAGAGGGGACAGTCCTTTTAGGGGAGAAGATGAATCTGGTAGTGAAAATGCAAGTGGGGGAGAAGATGATGGTGGAGATGATCAATCTGGTTCTGATTAGGTTATGTATGGATGGTTGTTGATTTTGTCTGTGATTTTTTTTTTGGTTTTTCTATTTTGATTCCTAGCCCTTGAAGGCCCTGTGTAATATTTTTGGATTTCTGGTAATGTATGTTGGGTTTCTAATATAACCCTGGATTTCTGCTCTTCATGAGCTTTTGGTTTTAACACTATTGTTTTAGCTCTATGATTATTTCTATGTTTGGCTCAATTTCTGGCTAAAAGGGGGAGTAATTATAGATGGCTAGATGAACTGATCTCTGACTGTCTACTATTTACTTTAGTATGTCAAACTGTGTAGAGCTGGGCTTTACAGGTTGAGGAGGAAATGAAATGAAATCTCTCTTGTTTGAAACTACTTTTGCTGCCGTGTTATACTCTGATACATGTTTTGGTTGGGGAGATATTCCATCTCTTTGGTGTGTTTCTGCTATTGTGTGTGCTTTGATTAATGTTGAATAATGCTTAAATTATTTTAGCCAAAAAAATTCCAAATAGGGGGTTTGTATATGTTTTAGATTGGCAATATTTTATGGTAAAACATGTTTCTATTTTTTAATGTCATGTGTGATGTTATGACATGTGATTTAAGCATTCTGCATGTGTGAAAGTTTATTGTGTGCAGTTGTTTTATCAAGATGTCAAGACTGATGTTATAATATCTCTGACTGGGCCTGATGACCTAGTTGAATCCTTATTTCATGCGCGCGTTTTTGTTGTTATTAAATGTGTGATTTGCTGAGTATTAACAGGCGCGGTTTGTTAGAAGGAAAGGATTCAACATGGAGTAATGTTAGCAAAATATTTTATATGTTTCTATTTTAGTTCCTTTATTTTAGGAATTATCATAATTGTTTGTGCAAGTTCAGCAGGCCCATGCCCATGATTAAGTCTCTACAAAAAGGTTGCATTACCCTTGTTTGAACACACAAAGACATAGAGAAAATAAAGATTGAAGTATTCAGCATTTTTTTGTGTTGTTAGTTTTCTTGTGAGCCAAACAACTATCATATTGATGGTTGTTTTGGACTAGGTTTATCGAGTTGTATGTTGTCCACTCTAAGCTTTTAAGAAAGAGTGTTTGTACTTGACTGAAGCTTTGAAGCGAGGTCAATTATTGTTTTTGAAGTGTGTTTTCTTGTTTATTGATTTTGTGTCTGTTATCACTGCTGTGATTGAGGGGAAGTGAGAGGTGTCTCATATTTAAGAGTTCCTAGATAGAACTAGCATTTAGTACTAATGATTAAGTGAGAAGATCGTAAACTGAGATGTTTACTGAGGGTCTTTGAATTAATACTACTGATAGTGGAGTTCTTTCCTGTCTTGGTAGCCTCCAGAGTAGGTGTGTTTGCACCAAATTGGGTTAACAATTCCTTGTGTTCTTTACTGTTGTTTATTTACTTTGTTATTTTTAACCTTGTCAGATATTAGTGTCATGACATCTTATTCAACATCTTATATTTGTTTCCAGAATTTCAGAACCTAAACCTCTATTCATCACTTGGCCTAACCATATGACAACAACAACAACAACAAAAATAAACTTAATCGATTAGAACTCTACACAACATAATACAAGAAGAAGAAAAACAAGCGCAATAAAAAACCCTAATCGATTATAAGACTGTATACATACCTGAAGCAATATTTGGATTTCTCTTTCTCTTCCATGGACAAAGATGATGAAACAAACGCAAGAAGAAGAAGATGCAGACGAACGCATGAAGAAGATGAAGCAACACAAACACAAGAAGAAGATGAACCAACACACTGAAATAATTTTGTATGACTTTAGAAATATTTTTAAATGGTTATGAACTTCAATTTCTACATATGCAATTTGTAACACCCTTTTTACCCTAAAAAAAATTCAAATATATTATTTACGAATAATCAGAGTTCAACACAATGGGCATCACATTTTCAACATAATCATTAAATAAACATCATGTATGTGTCATGTCTCGTAGCACAGGTTGAAACTTATGTTATAAATAAAACAAGGCATCAATTCCTGGCAGTAGATCATTTATTCAACATCTTAAATCATCATAATAGAAAGGGTACAACTATAATCAAAAACTTCGTCAACAAGTGTTAAAAAAACAAAAAACGACAAAATAAACCAAACGTTCCCCAGTGTTACACGACTCAGAGCAGGACACCACCTAGACTCTATAAACAACAAGAGACGCATTCCGAGCTACTTTCGAATCATCGAAGTATTCTTGAGAATCTGCAGGATGGCATAATAAACCATCACAAAAGGCGGGCAGGGTGAGTAATCCAAATTCAATATATATATATATATATATATATATATATATATATATATATATATATATATATAATACGGAATTATAAGACAACATACAATCATACATCATTTACATCAAATCTCACCCACATACAACAACAACAATAAGTCACAACATCATACAACAAATGCAATCATGATACGCACATATAATGAAATGCAACTTCATAAATGCATGTGGTATCAATTTTCAACATGTGATGGACATTGGCCATCTACCTTCCACAAGGGAGCACAACATAATCAACAACATCTCAATCCACACAATGGGATTGAAACCTCAATCAACATAAGAATACCATGAATGCACGATGCAACAACAACAACATAATCATCTTCATCAACATTTGCATCAACATTCATCATTATACATTTACTTCGTCTATTCATATTACTAACACTACATGGCGTCATTTTACAACATATTCATCATAACATCATTTCATCATTATTATTACACATTTAGCATAATATAGCATGGTAATAACTCACAATAACAACACAACAACATGGCACAACAAAACAAAGCATCACAAGTCATCCAATAAGAGAAAATATTTTTCAAAAGACTACAGGTCTCGCTAAGTGAGCAACTCTCTGTTTGCGAACTTCCAAAATTCTCACTTGCTCGCTAAGCGAGGAGGCGATTTTTCTAAGAAAACGCTACGATTTTCTGTACGATTCAGATATGCCCAAAACCCCCCAAAAACACCAAATAATAGCAGAAAACATTAGAACACGACCATACAACCTATTATCTTTATAGAATCATCACTTAAACATCTAACAAAAACTAATCATTGTCGCACCTCGAAAAATACGACCTCGCGATAAAAGATACCACGGATGAAAATTAAAACAACAGAGTTGCCACCGAACTTATTTTATTCCAATTAAGGAAAGGGAAAATATCGAGAAACCCTTTTTAGAAAAATGGATAGAACAAGGTCTTTGAAACCAGATTCTAGGTTCGGGAGTCGATTCCGTAAGGGGAAGGTATTAGCACCCCTTACGTCCGTTGTACTCAACGGGAACCTCTTAGTTTAACTTGCGATCTAATGCTGGCTTATGCTTTCTGTTTTCTTCGAATAATAAAATAAATGCGAACGATAAGATTAACAGGGGAAATGGGTTGTTTTGTTCCTATGGTGCTCGACAAGGAGTAAGATCTGTGTGCCTACGTATTCCCTTGTGCAATGGGAAAGTCAGAGCCTCGTAGTTCGTGGTTCTAAGGTTGGTTGGCTGGTTTGTTGAATGATTATTTAGACCGCATTCTAACTGCTAAGCGTTGGCTTATCTACTCGCGATAGGAGGCGGAAGCGCTAGCTTGTGTGCAAGATAGAAAGGATTTAAATAATGTTCGCTTGAAAAAATGTTCGATTTAGTTAATGTTTTATGAACGAAAGGGTGAATGAACTATGTCCCGTGGGGTGAGCCTCAGGAGCGTTCATTCAAGAATTAGAGGAATGCTAGACTCCATAATTCAATTATTTAGTTATTTGATGTGTCGATTAAAAGTTTTAATTACGGAAAGTCGAATGAACAACGTCCCGCGGGGCGAGCCTAGGGAGCGTTCATTCAAGAATTCAAGGAATGCGAGACTCCAAAATTCAGTTATTTCGTTATTTAATTAAGAAAAATATTTAAATATCCGATTTTGGAAAGGTTTGGTGGCGAGGCACGGAGTATTCGACTTACATTAATTCGTGACTCGATTAAAGCAACAAATTGTGAGAAACATAAATAAGTGAATTAAATTGAATTGTAAAAAATTAAATTGCAATAAGGTTATAAATACAAATAATTGAATTAAATCGATAATAAATTTAATAATATGTTGAATAATCGAAATGATATAATAAAATAAAAACTAAATTAAAATTGTTTTGTAGAAATTGAATAATATAATAAATTAAATAAAAGGCCTCATATTGATTAAATTCCCCAATTTACGATATCAGAAATAATTTAATCGTTTATTATATCATTGGCCCTAATAAATAATGAAAGTTAAATAATAATAGAGGACATAATAAAAATCAACAAAATATAGAAATATAAAACAAAACTAAATTTCTTTGCAAATAAATAAATAAATAATGACAAAAGAAAATTGAGTTTCTAGTATAAGCATAAAAAGAAACGTGGGCTTTGCCCATCTTGTCAGCAACAAAAAAAAATGAAAAGAGCTAGGGTGGGTGTGCATCGTTGTAGACCGGTATGTGAATAATATAATTAATCCATGGGCTTAAATAAATTCAGAACAACATATAAATAATAAAAATAAAAAAGCAGGTTTTAAAACAAATCAAAAGACATAAACAATAAACTCATCGTCATTTGCACGATCCTCAAATAAGAAAAACAGAGAGAAATGGCTTTATTCAAACATAGTTAAGAGGAAAACAAAGAAAACCCACCCTGTTCACTTCCGTAAATCACCGAAATAGTTTCGATCTAGCGAATCTCTGATTTTCAAGGTTCATTTCTACTCTCTTGTTCACTCACGACGGTTTCAACGGCTCGCTCTCTAGATTCTCGCGACGGTTCTTCAATGGTTTGCGGCGAATCTCGTTTTGGTTTCTCTCCTGCGCCGCCGGTTTTGAATGGTGAGGTTCGTCGGCGGCGAACGAAAAAGGGTTGTGTGTGTGAATCGGTGAGGTAGCGGGGGTGTTTGAGTTTGACGAAGGGGTTATGGTGAGTGGTGGCTTTGAGTTCGATTCGCTTATGGGAGGAAAGGTGCGTTTGAAAGGAGGAAAGGTGGGTTTCGTGCGATGATGGTAAAGGTTTGATTTCGACGTGATTGGTTTTTTCACGTTTTCGGTGGTGTCGCAGTGTGTTAAAAAATGGAGGTGCGGTGGGTTTTCGGCTTTGGATAGATTCAAATTCGATTTGTGTGTTTTTTTTGAAGAAGAAAAGGGTTCTTGGTTTGAGGTGTTTGATCACGACGGTGGTGAAATATTCTCAGTTCTTTTTTTTTGCGTTTTCTTCTTTCTTTCTTTTTTTGTTCTGAGTGTGATTGGTTAAAGGTTCAGATTTTTTGTTTTTGTGTATTTGAAGGGTCGAAAGGTTTGAAGATGAGGTTTATGAGGTATGGTTTGTAGGTTCGTTTAAGATTTTATGGTTTGTGTGTATTCGGAAGAGAAGTTCAAGAATGAAGAACTTTTTTGGTTTTGTACAGGTCTAAAGGGCACGGTTATGGAAATGAGTTGGAGTTTGCTGGGTTTATTTTGAAGGTATTTTTTAATGAGATGGATGATGATTGTGTGAGAAGGGATTTTGAAGCTTGGTATATTGTTTTTCTCAGAGTAATTTTAAGGTTGTCCCCCCCTCTAGAAATAAGAGATTGAGTTTGTTCTTATAGAGGAAAGCTTGAGGGATAGAATAGGAAGAATGAGGAAACGTTTGGGATGAGAATCTGAAAAATATTGTTGTGATTTTGTGCGTATCTTTTCAGCTGGTGGCATTGAGTGCGTTGCCGTCAAATTGCTACGCGGATTGGTTAATAGTAGTGGAATACACATTGTGAATACTTACGTGTTTGTGGGGTCAGCCAATTGTGATGAGAGAAAGAAAAGAAGATGTGTTGGCACGTTGAAGTTGTGAATGAAGTGTAGTCTTTTCCAAATTTTTCATTTTGATAATCTTGTTTATGGTAAAGTGAAGCTAGGAATTGCCTTATAATAATAATAATAATAATAATAATAATAAAAGAAATAACATTAATAATAATAATAATAAGAATAAAATAGTAATAATAATAAGACAATAATAGTAATGATGATAAGAATAAAATAATAGTGATAGTAGTAAAAAAATGATTAATAATGATAAATGATAAAAAATGAGATTTATATATATATTGTTTTTAAATAATGGATAAAATAAAAAGTTAAAAATAAAGAGAAACTGAATTTATTTTAATTTGAAAATAATAAATGCACTTTTTAGACTTTTAGTAATTGATTTTAAAAAAAATGATAAATAGAAAAATAAGATGATAATTGAACAACTAACCCCCACACAACACCACACACACACACTCGATGAACTCAAGCTGACCTCCAATTTTGGACAAACCCGAATTTGTAAATAAATTACATATTTTTTGGATTTTTATAAATATTTGACAGAAAAATAAAATGGTACACATTTTGGGATTTTTTAAAAATATCTGGTTAGACCGAAAAAAATAGTGCGCGGATAGGACAAATTTGGGGTATGACAGTTGCCCCTATCGAATTGGCTTAGACCGAGTAGGATGAATTGATCTGCATTCAAACTTTCAAGGTATAAGACAATTAGATACTAAAAGACTCCGAATTTGTCCGACAAAAGAAAATGTGTAATGATAAAAGCTAATGATTTAAAACTGGAAAACAGGTGACACAACGAAAAAACAAGTTGACAGAATAAATCACTTATCACTGGCAGATGATAAAGTGAGTAACTGAAAATAAAATCACTTATCACCGAAGGATGATAAGGCGAGTGATTGAAAATAAAATCACTTATCACCAAAGGATGATAAGGCGAGGGATTGAAAATAAAATCACTTATCACCAAAGGATGATAAGGCGGGGGATTGAAAATAAAATCACTTATCACCAAAGGATGATAAGGCGGGGGATTGAAAGTAAAATCACTTATCACCAAAGGATGATAAGGCGAGGGATTGAAAGTAAAATCACTTATCACCAAAGGATGATAAGGCGAATGATTGAAAATAAAATCACTTATTACCAAAGGATGATAAGGCGAATGACTGAAAATAAAATCATTTATCACCGAAGAATGATAAGGTGAGTGACTGAAAATAAAACCACTTATCACCGAAGGATGATAAGGTGAATGACTGAAAATAAAATCACTTATCACCAAAGGATGATAAGGCGAATGACTGAAAATAAAATCACTTATCACCGAAGGATGATAAGGCGGATGATTGAAAATAAAATCAATTATCACCGAAGAATGATAAGGCGAATGACTGAAAATAAAATCACTTATCACCGAAGGATGATAAGGCGAATGGCTGAAAATAAAATCACTTATCACCGAAGATGATAAGGCGAATGACTGAAAATAAACTCACTTATCACCGAAGGATGATAAGGCGAATGGCTGAAAAAATAAAATCACTTATCATCGAAGGATGATAAGGCGAATGACTGAAAATAAAATCACTTATCACCGAAGGATGATAAGGCGAATGACTGAAAATAAAATCACTTATCACCGAAGTATGATAAGGCAAATGACTGAAAAATAAAATCACTTATCACCGAAAAATGATAAGGCGAGTGAAATCACTTATCACCAAAAGGATGATAAGGCGATCCCGACACCAAAAGGATGTTGAGTAACAGAAAATTAAATAATCGACCCCCGCCACCAAAGGGAAAACCGGGTGACTGAAAATTAAACCACGATCTGGTTTAAGAAATACTGGTAAAATGAGCAAAATTGCTTTGGGGAGCAAAGGGTTGAAGAAAAAATATTCAATGGGGGACGGCCACTGGAATTTGCTAAGGAGATGCCTGGAATCTTCGATCGATCTTGGATCCTGACTTATGTATGTATGCTTGTTGTTTTTCAAATGGTATTCCATAATGATAGAGATACGATGCAAATGTTTATGTACTGCTGAGAAGTTAAAATGTTGGGAGTATGAAAAGTTGATTTATTTAGGTATGCAAATAACGCGTATGTTGTAAATGATGCGTAATTATGCATATGAGGTGATTAGAAAATGAAAGGTGCCAGCATGGTAGACTTTTGGTCTGGTAGTTGCCAATAATGATTGGACTTTGGGTGGGTGGAGGGTTTGATTCCCCGACACTTGATCTTCGACGATACGTGGTCAGAAGATGAATCTGGATGCCCCAAGTTTGGTCACCTATTGATGAGCGGAGCGACTTAATTGGCACATGAAGATTGCTTTGCTTTAAATGATTACTAACGCCTGACAAGATCTGCTTGTTCAGGTGGGGAAAAGAGATAGGAAGATTTGCTCCTTGTTTGCTTGCCCCTGTCTGTAGGGTATTGGAAAGAATTCTGGTGGGGAAACTTTGAGAGTGACCATGACATGATCTCTGCCCCAGTGTCTGGATTTGGTAGGTGTCTGCCCCTGATTGAGCCTTTGAAGGTGATATGCCCCTAATTGAGCTAATTTTGAAGAAGTATTAATTCATGTTAGCACAATGAAGTTCTAGTTCCTCTTTGATTGCCCCTTGTTGGGATGTCTTGATGTCAAGCACTAATTTTTCAATTAAATTGTTCATAAAAATGGTAATGTTAATGCAACGTTCATACAAGTTTTGAAAAAGTCAATTTATTTGAATGCTATGAAAGTGTAGCGAATTGACTATTAGTCCAAACGATGTGTTGATTTAAAAAGTGCGTAAAAAATGCAGCAAGAATAATGTGCAATCAAGATTGGATATTAACAAATATATGGGAGTCATTTTATGCAACCTTGTTGGTAATATGCTTTCAGAATAAACCCTGCCTCAATTAGGACTTTTGAGGGTTGTAATGTGGTCTGGTTAATGGTTTGAGAAATAAAGGATATAAGGCTCAAAGTTTGATTTGTACCCAACCCTTCTTCGTAATGTTCTCCAATCCTACGTTCAGTTAACTCTACACCTGCATTTGTTTTCGACGTTGCAAGAGTGAAGATGAAGCTTTGAGGTTCGCTTGAAAATGGCAGTCATCTTATTTTGTTGTTGGTGACCCCTTGATACTTGATTTGGTGGTCACTGATATTTGTTTTGCTTTTGCTGAGGATTTGAGTTCCTCTTTTGATTTGTCTTTTTTTTTTGTCGACTAAGTCTCCCTTCGGGTGATCAACTTAGTGGTTTTTTCTTTTCTATTTTTTTTTTGTATTTTGTTGAATGTCGTGACTGCCAAGTCATTTGTTGATGGTCCTCTGACGGGATGTCTCATCTTGCAATTTGAAGGTGCAATTAGGTTAACTGAAAAACTACCCTGCCCCGGGTTAAATGTAAGGGTTTGTATTCGAAAGAAGCTCCTACTTCTAGGCTCGAAGTGGTTGAATAGGGATTAACTCCTTATTTCTCCAGTGTTTGGGAATTTGAAAGAATGCTTCTACATCATTGACGAGGTTTTATCCGAAAGCATACCACAACAGTTATAGGTATTTCGTTTTCATCATCCTCCCTCAAATATTTGCTAAAGTGAAGTGAGGGAAATATTTTTGTGATTTTGTGATAAATGATAAATAATGAGCAAATGCGAATAGATTGATTCAAAACATGCATAAACATAATATTAACAAAACCAAGTACAAATGATAATGTTCAAAGCAAATAGTACTTAACAAACAGTACAAAATAACAATGATGCGAAAATGATAAATGGCGACGACTGCCTTGATTTGAGGAATTGAACTTCTCTTGATTTGACTTGTTCAGAGTTGGAGACCATTCAGCTCGATCTTCAACAACCCCTTCAAATGTCTTCACTTGTTGGCACCGTGCGGAGGCATTGGATTGTTCTGGACATTTGGATTTCTCTGAATGAGGGTGAGATCCTTAGAGTTGATCATATCTTGAACCTTGTATTTGAAGGCATGGAAGTTCTTGATTGTGTAACCTGGAGCGCCTTTGTGATACTCACAACGAGCATTGGCATCATAGTTCCGGGCGTTACCATCCTGAGGTGGCATATCTTTCAAAGTAAGAGATCCTTTTGCCATCAGCCCATTAAAGATTTCAGAATATGACATAGGCAGGGGATCAATGTGCCTATCAGATCCTCTTTGTTGATATGGTGGACGCTGTTGAGAAGCGCGTTGTTGTTGTTGACCAGACCGTTGTGGGTAGGTCGGTTGCAGGTATGGATTGGGCGCATATTGCGCAACTGCAATCATAGGATACGGACGTGGTTGATAAGCCATCTGAGGCGGAAATGGAGCTTGAACGGCCTGTTGATAAGGCATTGGAAGAATTGGCTGATATGGCACGGGAGCATATTACGCAGCAGCAACATAGGGATACTGGTAGTAGGGAATTGGAGTAGGTGCACTCTGTTGAGGTGTCCCGCTTGCAGTAGAAATGGAATTTGTTTCGCCCTTTTTGTATCCGTTGAAAGGTTTCTTGACATTGTTTTGGCTGCTAGAACCTCCTTGGATCTTTCCACTTTTCAAACCTTCTTCAATTCTTTCTCCGACGATTACCATGTCTGAAAATCCAGAAGATACGCTGCTGATCAGCTTTTCGTAGTATTACCCCTACAAGGTACCCATGAAGATGTCAATCAATTCACGATCAACCAACGACGGATGCACTCTGGTAGCTAACTCCCTCTAGCGTTGTGCGTATTCTTTGAAAGATTTGTTCTCCTTTTGAGTCATACTCTGAAGTTGAGTGCGATTCGTAGCTAAGTCAGTGTTGTACTTGTACTGCTTTTTGAATGCATCAGATAGATCAAGCCAAGTACGAACATTGTTGCGTTCGAGCTGCATGTACCATTCTAGAGATACTCCAGACAGGCTGTCTTGGAAGCAATGGATCATGAGTTTGTCGTCTTTGGCATGAGTGGCCATTTTTCTGCAATACATTCTCAAATGGAGTTTAGGAAAACTAAGTCCTTTGTATTTTTCGAATTCTGATAGTTTGAACTTAGCAAGGATCACAACATCTAGAACTAAGCACATGTCTGAAGCACTCAGAGAGCTTGAATTGTGCCCTTCCATGATTCGGAGTTTTTCAGCTAACTCGCGACACATCTTCATAGCTTCAGATTCTTGGACAGCATGGGGGTTGGTGATTGGAACAACAGTATGCATCTCATACTCAACTTGATGATCCTCTTCAGCATGAGGAAACTGGACTTGAGTTGGAATAGGTTGAGCTTGAGGGATAGCACCAACAGTAACACCAGAGGTAGTTATTGGTTGGGAAGTGACTTCCTCAACAGCGGGAGTGAAGCCTGGAGGCAAACCATAGACCAAAGGATTTGGAACTGGAACTGAAGGCATTGCACGCGAGGTAGATCCTTGCACTAGAGCATTGTTCATTGCGGCAGCAGCTTCGCGACGTTCTTCCATCCTAGCCAAAGCTTGTATGGTCTCATAAATCTGGTCAATCTTGTTCTTGATCGAGTCAATCTCTTTCCTCATAGCAGCTTGTTCTTCTTGAATCACGTCCATTAGTCTTCTAGTGTTGGCCCGAGTTAGATACGGGCGTTTAGCACGATACGGGCGTCGGGAAACCAGCTTGATTTACTGAAGATGAAGGAACATGCAATGATTTTACGACTTTGGAATGAAATTCAAATGAAATTAATATGCGGATGGATGTAATGCAAGATCCAAGTTCACAAGTATAATCTGCTCTGAGGTTAACCATAGTAACGAGTAAATAACTGGTATCTCTTGATAAAAGTAACCTTAGCAGGTAGACTCTTATAGGATTGTTCTAAGTTCTTTACCCGTAAAACCACTCACAGGATAGTTTCTACGGTTATGGATAAGATACTCAAGGTCACGGACGCTAATCGTACTAACGTCCTACCACATGCTAGTTGTATTATGACAATAATAACGATAAGATCTACTTGAGTGGAGTTCTCATGTTAGCCGTATGAGGAGCGGGTCCTCGGAGACTAACACTACGCAACTACCAACATTGAAACTAGTTCTAAAAGTGGGTCCAAGAGTCACAGCCCTTTCATGAATCAAGTCATGCGACAGGCTAGCTGTGTTATGACGAGATCTGTGAATAGGTCTACTCTCTGGGGGGAGCTTTCATGCTAGGCTTGCAAGGAGCGAGTCCTTAGAGACTAACACTAATAACTTCCAATTCTAAACTAGGTGTTTCCTCTTCTTTTTCAAAAACTCAAGTGTCATCCCAGGATCCAACAAGCAGGTATGATAATAATCATAATAAGAAGAGCGAAGAAACAAGCATAAATAAAGAGCATGAAGAAAACAAATAAGCAAAGTAATCATTGATCTCAAAGTAAACTAAGTTAGGCTTGACTCTCTGACGTCCCCAGCAGAGTCGCTAGTTGTCGCACCTCGAAAAATACGACCTCGCGATAAAAGATACCGCGGATGAAAATTAAAACAACAGAGTCGCCACCGAACTTATTTTATTCCAATTAAGGAAAGGGAAAATATCGAGAAACCCTTTTTAGAAAAATGGATAGAACAAGGTCTTTGAAACCAGATTCTAGGTTCGGGAGTCGATTCCGTAAGAGGAAGGTATTAACACCCCTTACGTCCGTTGTACTCAACGGGAACCTCTTAGTTTAACTTGCGATCTAATGCTGACTTATGCTTTCTGTTTTCTTCGAATAATAAAATAAATGCGAACGATAAGATTAACGGGGGAAATGGGTTGTTTTGTTCCTATGGTGCTCGGAAAGGAGTAAGATCCGTGTGCCTACGCATTCCCTTGTGCAATGGGAAAGTCAGAGCCTCGTAGTTCGTGGTTCTAAGGTTGGTTGGTTGGTTTGTTGAATGATTATTTAGACTGCATTCTAACTGCTAAGTGTTGGCTTGTCTGCTCGCGATAGGAGCCGGAAGCGCTAGCTTGTGTGCAAGATAGAAAGGATTTAAATAATGTTCGCTTGAAAAAACGTTCGATTTAGTTAATGTTTTATGAACGAAAGGGCGAATGAACTACATCCCGTGGGGCAAACCTCAGGAGCGTTTATTCAAGAATTCGAGGAATGCTAGACTCCAGAATTCAATTCTTTCGTTATTTGATGTGTCGATTAAACGTTTTAATTACGGAAAGTCGAATGAACAACGTCCCGCGGGGCGAGCCTCGGGAGCGTTCATTCAAGAATTCAAGGAATGCGAGACTCCAGAATTCAGTTATTCCGTTATTTAATTAAGAAAAATATTTAAATATCCGATTTTGGAAAGGTTTGGTGGCGAGGCACAGAGTATTCGACTTACATTAATTCGCGATTCGATTAAAGCAACAAATTGTGAGAAACATAAATAAGTGAATTAAATTGAATTGTAAAAAATTAAATTGCAATAAGGTTATAAATACAAATAATTGAATTAAATCGATAATAAATTTAATAATATGTTGAATAATCGAAATGATATGATAAAATAAAACCTAAATTAAATTTGTTTTGTCGAAATTGAATAATATAATAAATTAAATAAAAGGCCTCATATTGATTAAATTCCCCAATTTACGATATCGGAAATAATTTAATCGTTTATTATATCATTGGCCCTAATAAATAATGAAAGTTAAATAATAATAGAGGACATAATAAAAATCAACAAAATATAGAAATATAAAACAAAACTAAATTTCTTTGCAAATAAATAAATAAATAATGACAAAAGAAAACTGAGTTTCTAGTATAAGCATAAAAAGAAACGTGGACTTTGCCCATCTTGTCAGCAGCAAAAGAAAATGAAAAGAGCTAGGGTGGGTGTGCATCGTTATAGACCGGTATGTGAATAATATAATTAATCCATGGGCTTAAATAAATTCAGAACAACATATAAATAATAAAAATAAAAAGCAGGTTTTAACACAAATCAAAAGACATAAACAATAAACTCATCGTCATTTGCACGATCCTCAAATAAGAAAAACAGAGAGAAATGGCTTTATTCAAACATAGTTAAGAGGAAAACAAAGAAAACCCACCCTGTTCACTTCCGTAAATCACCGAAATAGTTTTGATCTAGCGAATCTCTTATTTTCAAGGTTCAGTTATACTCTTTTGTTCACTCACGGCGGTTTCAACGGCTCGCTCTCTAGATTCTCGCGACGGTTCTTCAATGGTTCGCGGTGAATCTCGTTTCAGTTTCTCTCCTGCGCCGCCGGTTTTGAATGGTGAGGTTCGTCGGCGGCGAACGAAAAAGGGTTGTGTGTGTGAATCGGTGAAGGTAGCGGGGGTGTTTGAGTTTGACGAAGGGGTTATGGTGAGTGGTGGCTTTGAGTTCGATTCGCTTATGGGAGGAAAGGTGCGTTTGAAAGGAGGAAAGGTGGGTTTCGTGCGATGATGGTAAAGGTTTGATTTCGACGCGATTGGTTTTTTCGCGTTTTCGGTGGTGTCGCAGTGTGTTAAAAAATGGAGGTGCGGTGGGTTTTCGGCTTTGGATAGATTCAAATTCGGTTTGTGTGTTTTTTGAAGAAGAAGAAAAGGGTTCTTGGTTTGAGGTGTTTGTTCACGGCGGTGGTGAAATATTCTCAGTTCTTTTTTTTACGTTTTCTTTTTTCTTTCTTTTTTTGTTCGGAGTGTGATTGGTTGAAGGTTCAGATTTTTTGTTTCTGTGTATTTGAAGGGTCGAAAGGTTTGAAGATGAGGTTTATGAGGTATGGTTTGTAGGTTCGTTTAAGATTTTATGGTTTGTGTGTATTCGGAAGAGAAGTTCAAGAATGAAGATTTTTTTTGGTTTTGTACAGGTCTAAAGGGCACGGTTATGGAAATAAGTTGGAGTTTGCTGGGTTTATTTTGAAGGTATTTTTTAATGAGATGGAGGATAATTGTGTGAGAAGGGATTTTGAAGCTTGGTATATTGTTTTTCTCATAGTAATTTTAAGGTTGTCCCCCCCCCCCCTCTAGCAATAAGAGAGTGAGGTTGTTCTTATAGAGGAAAGCTTGAGGGATAGAATAGGAAGAATGAGGAAACGTTTGGGATGAGAATCTGAAAAATATTGTTGTGATTTTGTGCGTATCTTTTCAGCTGGTGGCATTGAGTGCGTTGCCGTAAAATTGCTACGCGGATTGGTTAATAGTAGTGGAATACACATTGTGAATACTTACGTGTTTGTGGGGTCAGCCAATTGTGATGAGAGAAAGAAAAGAAGATGCACTGACACGTTGAAGTTGTGAATGAAGTGCAGTCTTTTCCAAATTTTTCATTTTGATAATCTTGTTTATGGTAAAGTGAAGCTAGGAATTGCCTTATAATAATAATAATAATAATAATAATAATAAAAGAAATAACATTAATAATAATAATAATAATAATAATAAAATAGTAATAATAATAAGACAATAATAGTAATGATGATAAGAATAAAATAATAGTGATAATAGTAAAAAAAATGATTAATAATGATAAATGATAAAAAATGATATATATATATATATATATATATATATATATATATATATATATATATATATATATATATATATATATATTTAAATAATGGATAAAATAAAAAGTTAAAAATAAAGAGAAATTGAATTTATTTTAATTTGAAAATAATAAATGCACTTTTTAGACTTTTAGTAATTGATTTTAAAAAAATGATAAATAGAAAAATAAGATGATAATTGAACAACTGACCCCACACAACACCACACACACACACTCGATGAACTCAAGCTGACCTCCAATTTTGGACAAACCCGAACTTGTAAATAAATGACATATTTTTTGGATATTTTCAAATATTTGACAGAAAAATAAAATGGTACACATTTTGGGATTTTTTTTAAAATATCTGGTTAGACCGAAATAAAATAGTGTGCGGGTAGGACAAATTTGGGGTATTACAATCATCATAACCTATCAACAAATTACCCAGCCCTAAGGTTTCCCCTCAAAAACTCCATTTTCCTCATAAGACAATCCAAATAGACATTGAAAGAGAACTACTCTCCATACCTTATCCAATTGAGTTTTCCCTTTCACCTCTTGAGAAATTCCTCTTTATCTCCTTGTTCTTCAGAGCAACCTTCAACCTTCACCAAAACACGATTATGAGAATTTTTGATCGTATCCTCTTTCTCATAAACTACTCATAAGATAACTCTACCCCTTAGACCTCCAACTTATTTTATTATTATTATTTTTAATAATAATATTTAAATAATATCCAATTATTATCATATCATTATTTTAATAAAATAATTCTTTCTTCTTAATATTCCACAAAATACCACTTATTCATAAATAATTACATAAATAATTAAATTATGAAATTGGGGCGTTACAACTCTTCCCCACTTTAGGAATTTTCATCCTCGAAAATGTTACCTGAAACAAACAGATTCGGATACGACTCATTCATCTGATTTTCACGTTCCCAAGTCCAACTTTCATCTGTTGTTCCACCCCACAATACCTTTACTAAGGCAATTTCTTTTCCTCGTAACTGTTTCATTTCTCGCCCATCTATCCGCAATGGTAAAGCTTTAATAGTCAGATTATATCTTACCTGAATGTCATCCATTTGAATCACATGTGATGGATCACACACATACTTCCTCAACTGTGACACATGAAACACGTCATACAAATTCTCAAGCGATAGCGGTAACGCAATCTGATATGCTACCTCTCTGATCCTTTGCAAAATCTGATACGGACCAACAAAATACAGAGTAAGCTTTCTAGACTTCAAAGCTCTTCCGACACCAGTCACTAGAGTAACTCTCAATAACACATGATCTCCCTCTTGGAACTCAAGTGAATTTCTTCTCTTATCATGATAACTCTTTTGTCGACTTTGAGAAGCTTTCATTCTTTCTTGTATCATCTTAGTCTTCTCAGTCGTCTCTTACACAATCTCAGGTCCAAGTATTGTACTCTCGCCTTATTCATACCAACACAATGTAGTTTGACATCTTCTACCATACAATGCCTCATACGGTGCCATTCCAATACTAGCATGATAACTATTATTGTAGGTAAACTCAATCAACGGAAAATGACTATCCCAAGATCCTCTTTGATCCAACACATAAGCCCTCATTAAATCCTCTAAAGATTGGATATCCCTCTCTATCTGACCGTCTATCTGTGGATGATAAGCAGAACTCATCCTTAACTTTGTACCCAAAGCATCTTGTAAACTCTTCCAAAACCTCGAAGTAAATTGCAAATCTCTATACGATACGATACTCAACGGTATCCCATGCAACTTCACAGTCTCTTCAATGCACAACTCAACTAGCTTCTGCATAGAATGATTAATCTTCATCGGCAAGAAATGAGCCGATTTAGTCAATTTATCTATAATTACCTAAATAGAATCATTTCCCTTAGCAGTCTTCAGCAAACCTGTCACAGAATCCATGGAAATGTTATCCCACTTCCATTCTAGAATATTCAACGACTGCATCATACCAAATGGTTTCTGATGTTCAATCTTCGACTTCTGACAAGTCAAGCATGCATGCACAAATTCAACAACATCCTTCTTCATACCGGGCCACCAAAATAATTTATGCAGATCATGGTACATCTTTGTAGCACCAGGATGGATACTCAATCGACTACGATGTCCTTCTTCTAAGACACTCTTCTTAATTTCTAGAACATCAAAAATACACACTCTATCCCGGAATCTCATCACACCATTATCATCAACTCGGAATTCACCTCCATTACCTTAGTTAATCAAAGTCAACTGATCAACCAACTTCGAGTCAGATTGTTATCCTTCACGAACCCTTTCCACAATTTCACTGGTCAACTTCAGCATTCCTAAATTTACACTCTCATATGTAGCTTTACATAACAAACTAATATCTCATAATTGCTCAATCATTTCAAGTTCTTTCACCATCAGCATCGACATATGCAATGTCTTCCTACTCAACGCATTTGCAACCACATTTGCCTTACCATGATGGTAATTCAAATCAAAATCAGTCTTTCAACAATTCTAACCATCTTCTCTGCCTCATATTCGGTTCCTTCTGATCAAACAGATATTTCAAACTCTTATGATCACTGAACACTTCGAATTTCAAACTAAAAAGATAGTGTCTCCAGATCTTCAACATAAATACCATATTTGCTAACTCCAAATCATGCGTAGGATAATTCCTTTCATGAACTCTCAATTGTCTTGAAGCATAAGTAACCATTTGACCATTTTGCATCAAAACTCCTCCAAGTCCCAACTTCGACGCATCACAATACACCACAAACGACTCATTTGGATTCGACAAAATCAACACCTGAGCAGTTGTCAACTTATTCTTTAACTTTACAAAACTTTGTTCACACGCAACATCACACACATAGGTTTGGCTCTTTCGAGTCAACTGGGTCAAAGGTAGCGCCAACTTCAAAAAACCTTTAATAAATTTCTTGTAGTAACCTGATAAACCCAGAAAACTTCTAATCTCAATAGCAGACTTAAGAGTCTCCCACTATAACACTGTATCAATCTTCAACGGACCTACAACAATTCCACTACTGGAAATTACATGTCCCAGAAAACTTACTTCTTGCAACTAGAACACGCACTTTGACAACTTCACATACAAATTCTTTTCTCACAACACTTGCAACATAATCCTCAAATGCTCTGCATGTTCCTCTTCTGTCTTGGAATAAATCAGAATATTGTTAATAAAAACTACCATAAATTTATTGAAGTATTCATGAAATATTTTATTCATGTACTCCATGAACACACCAGGTGCATTGGATACACCAAACGAAATCACCGTATACTCATAATAACCATACCTCGTTCGGAAAACTATCTTTGGAATATCATCAGACTTAACATGAATCTGATGGTAACCAAACTTTAAATTAATCGTGCTGAATACACAAGCTCCCACCAACTGATCCATCAAGTCGTTGATTCTCGGTAGTGGATACTTATTCTTGATAGTAACCTTGTTCAACTGCTGATAATCAACACACAACCTCATACTACCATCTTTCTTCTTAACCAACAACACTTGAGCACCCCACGGAGAAACACTAGGTCGAAAAACTTCTTTTCTAACAACTCTTCTAGTTGCTTCTTCAGACTTAACACGAATCTGATGGTAACCAGACCTTAAATCAATATTACTGAATACACAAGCTCCCACCAACTTATCCATCAAGTCGCCGATTCTCGGAAGTGGATACTTATTCTTGATAGTAACCTTGTTCAATTGCCAATAATCAACACATAACCTCATACTACCATCTTACTTCTTAACCAACAACACTGGAGCACCCCACGTAGAAATACTAGGTTAAAAAAATTCTTATCTAACAAATCTTCTAGTTGCTTCTTCAACTCACTCAATTCTGCAGCAAACATCAGATACAAAGCCATAGACACGGTACTAGTACCAGGTAATAAATCCATTGCAAACTCAACTTCACACTCTGGAGGTAAATCACTTATATCCTCTGGAAACACATTTGGAAACTCTTGAACAACTGGTAAATCAATACTCGAATTCTTCCCTTCGACTTGCAATGATGCAAACATTGCAAACATCTGAGTTTTTTCTTCTAATAATTCATCTACTTCCTTAGCCGTCAAGAACATCAGTTCACCATGATCATCAATTTCAGGAAACTTAACAGTCTTCGCACAACAATTGATATGCACAAAATTGAACTCTAACCAGTTCATTCCAAGAATAACATTAATTTGGTGTAAAGTCAAGCACACCAGATCCATCAAGATATCCTTCTAAAAAATAGTCAAAGGACACTTCAGATACACAAGTGTAGTAGTAACAGAACTATTAGCTGGTGTTTCTATTACCATACTACCATTCATACTAGACAACTTCAAACCCAGCTTATTAGCACATTCAAGAGAAATAAAAGAATGTGTAACACCAGTATCAATAATTGCAATCAAATCAACACCATTAATAAAACATGTACCTCGAATCAGGTTTTCCTTCTTAGGAACTTCAGAACCACTTAAAGTAAACACTTTGCCATTGGTCTGAGCAGCAATAGCAGTCTTCTTAGGCTTCTGGCATTGGGTGTTGATATGTCCCTGTTCACCACAATTAAAATAAGTTGGACCTTCATTCGGATAATCATCGACCTGATGACCTCTCTTCCTAAAAATCTTCTCTCTCTCTCTCTCTCTCAAGCTTCATAATATGTCGACAGTCCTATAACATGTCATGGGCGTGGTCAACCCTAACATGCTCCTCTTCCAATAACTCATGATGAGCTGACCTAGGTGGTGCAACATCTTGTGTCATGTAAAGATGAGACACATTATAGAACCATTGGATGCAATCGATTGTAATAACCCATGGATTTGGAGCTGGAACACCGTGTGCATCATCTAGTACCAGATGATTATAGAAACCATCGAGTATGGCATCAAGATCTCTACAACAAACTATCAGAGGAGAAGACATAAATGGATGTCTTGGAATAAATTGTAGAAACCCGAACTGGCATATGACCCGCTCAGGTAGATGTGGATACATCAGGCGCGAACCACAAGTCAACCATCCAAAGTAGAAAGTTATGTCTTCTGAGGGATCCGTCTAACAATGATTGTCATATGAGGTGTAACATATGTCATCTCCAAATTTTGCTTGATAAAATGTTTAACTACTTTCACATGTTTTGTTCGATCACGTTGAATTAGATTGTGAGCAATTTAATTGCATAATTGTTGTCACAAAAAAGGTTTATTGCATTATTCAGAGCAAAAATAATTTGAATTAAAAGTCTTCGAAACCAACAAAACTCACAAAGACCCTTAATTATCCGTCAAAATTCTGCTTCAACACTTTATAATACTACAACCTTTTATTTATTACTTTTCTATGTAACCAAATTTCCTCCAAAAAAGATCAAATAGCCTGAGGTGGATTTCCTGTTGGTCACATCCTCTGCCCATTTGGTGTCTATATAGCCTTCAACTTGTACTTGATTATTCTTTATGAACATCAAGTATTTTTCGAGCAATGACTTCAAGTACCACATGATTCAAATTACTTCGTCCATTTGATCTTTACCTGGGTTGTGCATAAATAGGCTTACTACACTTACTGCGTACGCTATATCAGGTCATGTATGAAACAAGTAAATACGTTTACTAACTAATCTTTGGTACCTTCCTTTGTCTGTTGACACTTGGTCTGGATATTCTCCAAGTTGGTGATTTTGGATAATTGGAGTATCTACAGGTTTATAGTCTAGTAGTCCGACCTCTAACAAAAGATCTATGATATACTTTCGTTGAAAGAAAAATATATCTTTTTTCGACCTAACAACCTCAATTCCTAGAAAATATTTAAGTCCACCTAGATTTTTCATCTCAAATTCTGTTACCATATATTTTTTAAGTTTTGCTATCTCTTTAGAGTCATCTCCTGTAATAATCATATCGTCTACATACACGATCAAAGTTGTGACCTTACCTTGACGATGTTTCAAGAATAAAGTATGATTTGTGTTTCTTTGTTGGAAGCCATATTTTTTCATTTCCAAGTTTAATCTCCCAAATCACGCTCTAGGAGATTGCTTCAAACCGTACAAATTGTGTTGCAACTTACACACCACCTTATAGTCTTATAATTTGTCATGTATCTTGGAGGGATATATATATATATATATATATATATATATATATATATATATATATATATATATATATATATATATATCTTGAAGACAAAATTCACATAGCTTCGAGTTCAAATAAACCAAACATCTGACCCCTTAGTTGTGCTCGTGGATCGGCTCTAAGTCGATGAAGTCTATCAGATAGTCAACATCATTGTAGGTTCCACTTTTATCCACAAATATGGTTGTGCCAACTAAGTACATCGGGTATGACCTCAAGGCACATCGTATGTGGTGTAAAACCTATTCATCTTCACCTTTGGCCTCCACTATCGCATCCAGGGTATTTTTATAACTTACCTAAATATGAAAACCTAGCACGAGCGCCTCTCGTGGAATCAATCTCTATTTGGGGTTTACCTGGGTCAACTCTTAAATATGTCACAATCATGTCCAGTGCGTTAACTCTAGAGATTATGGAGTGGTTTAGTAATCTTTCAGTGATTGGAATATGTAGGATGCATGATACATTATCAAGAGTGATGGACATATTACCATTAGGAATATGAAAAAATGACATTTCCCTGTGTCATCTCTTTAAAAAAGGTTGTCAGCATGTCATGGTTAATGATTTTGTACCCAGTCACACATGAACCATGCAACCTATATAGATGAAATACATCCTAAAACCATGCCTTTTTATCCTATGGCAGATTCAAAATATTCGTGATGTGGTTTATGCTTTTTACTATTTCACGGAACTGTAAAAAAATACAACAAAGCACAAGTCAATTCAATTAGTATAAAACAAATTTAATACAAAAGTAATTAATATTTATGCTACCTCTTATTCCCACACATACCTAGCATTATGGTTTGAATAAAGAGAAAGTATCGAGGTATCATAAGGGCTTCATGAAAAACTATCAGGAACGAAAGCAACAACAACAGGTTCCTCATGTTGGGCTACAAAGGGCTTCAGGGGAAATTGGAGAAACTTGTCTCTGGAAGAACGACGCCGATAAATGTGAGCCTTGAAAGTTAACGCTTTTGAATCAAATGAAGTCGCACCAACTGATAGTCGTGAGAGCTTGACCCTCTCTCTGTGAGCCGATGCATATTGGACGACTCGGTCGTGCCTCATTTTGTCATGAGTTTTATCATTGTCTCTAAAAAAAAGTTTCTAACTCAACCTGTACAGAGTAAACTCTTAGTAATTAAGCTTGAAAAAAAAGTTATGTTGCAGAATATTTGATGGTAAGTCGTGAAAAAAAAATTGTAAAGAAAAAAGAGCTTAAAAATTTTGTAAAAAAAAACTTGAAAAAGTAAAGTAAAAATGTGATTGTTCGGAGTTTGAACATAAATGAAAAATCCAAATAAATAAATGACATATATAAACAAAATTTAATGAAAATGCATCCTAAAAGTTTATACAATCGTTCAATAAAAAATCACTAATCCACTAAATTATTTTAAAATATCAGTATAATTTATTTGCATTCTCAAATCAATTTTCCTTGTTCTTTATCTCTCGATAAACATACCTAGGATTTAGGATTAAAAATAAGTTGACTCGAGTCGAATTCGTTTTAGCTTAGCTCAAATCATTAAGAATTTTTTCAACTCAAATCTCAATTTGAGTTCTACTCAAACTTTTTTTAAGCTCAAACTCGACTCGTTATAAGTTCATAAACAATTTGATTTGATTTGTTAGATTCATCTCATTAGATTCAGCTCACTTGCTTCACAGAGTTAAAATATATATTTTTAAATTTATTTATTTAAAAAAATATTAAAATAAAATAAAATTTATTAGATTTAAATTTAACTTTGTCTACAAAATTTACCGATTCAAAAACTACAACTTTTAAGAAATACATTTGATTTTATTCAAAAATTACTCAATTGGAGATTAAATTTGTCTAAAAACCCATAACTTCATCTAAATATTTAGGAAGATACAAATTTAATAAATTAATTTTTAAAATTATTTGGGAAAATGATTACTCAGTTGCAATCTTCATTAAACATGTTATTTTAACCAAAGTTATTATGCATACAATAATGATTACTTTAAATATAATTGTCAGTTTTTTAAATATAATTGTCAGTTTTACTATTATATTATATATAATTTAAGTTTAACTTAGTTAATTAACGAACCTAGTTTTTCTATCATATTCAACTCATTTGGTTCATGAATATAGTTCGAACTATTTATTTCCAATCGAATTGTAAACTATATCTTTTGATTTCGTAATAACTATGTTATAGAAGGTCTCTAACTATAGCTAATGGAAACAATAACTCAAACTTAATTACAGTTTTGTTATTAATTAGCCTTGAAGCGCTAATTATTTCCTGTAATAGTAATCAATAACCAACCACCCTTTCTATGCCACCTTTTCTATTATTCTGTTTTCACAGCGTTTTTTTCTGAGTTTTGCTCTGTGGTCTACAAACTCTTGAGACAAAAAACAAGTTTAATCTCAAGAGAAAGAAATTTCAACGTTGTTGGAATATTTTTATTCTAGCCACCCTTTTTCTCTTGAAATGGGTTATTATTACTTTTCCTTTTTTTCAGAAAATTCATATTCATATTCATAGCCATTAATATTTGTTTTTCAGTCTTGTAATTTGCATGTGTATTGTATAAAGATATAACAATAATAATTTGATAGAAACAAAAAAGAGAAAAATTTAAAAATGGCATCATCAATTGCTTCCTTTGATTCAACACAAAAACCAACTTGGGTTTCAAGAATTGCTAAGAATAATAAATTTGGAAACCTGAATTTGAATAAAAGATTTCATAATGTGTTTGGTGAAAAAGATGATTCTTCTTTGTCTGCATTGGTGAGTCCGCGGCATTCGAAGATAATCGATCGGTGGGCTGCGAGACAAGCTCAAGAAGTGGTGAGGAATCTTGAAAAGAATAATGAGAATGTTGCTGATAAGGTGTTTGATCATTTTCCTTCACGGTCGTCGAGTTTTAATTCTAGGAGAGGTAGAGAAGTTTCGGTTTCGCCTCCTCTTTCGGATGGATCAGGATCGTGTGAAAGTGAAAGTGAAAAAACATTCAACCTTGGCGCTTCTTCTCTTGTTCAGATATGGGAAAAAAGACTCGGTCAATCGAATTGCACAAAACAGAATGTGCCGTTGATTGGAAGGACTAGTTCTGAATCGAGTAGTAATGAGATAAGTGCGTTTTCTGTGGAAGATCATATCAGGGTCTCGGAAGAAGAGGAATCCTCTGACGAGCCGTTTCAGAGTTGTTCTTCGAAAGTGCATTGTAATTCGGATGCGGGTGAAAGTGATAAAAACAAGGTTGCTGATATTATAAAGAAACTGTCGATTAAAAATCAAATGCAAAGTGATGAGAATGATCATGAGCTAAGTAACAGCGCGACAGGTTCTCCAAGTGTTTCCACACCAAAACAATCATCCGAACGTAGATGTTTGGGTAAGGTCACAACCTACCCCCGTATTAGGGGGCGCCAAGCATTCAATGACTTGATTATGCAGTTTGAGACTGATCGCCATGGAGAGCTCAACAATCTTGCAGAGCAAGGTGCAGTTTCTAAGTTCACACAAAGAGGTCGTATTCAGGTAAAATTTGCTTCTTACTTTCCTTAAGAAGTTCTTGTGTGACTATGCGAATTAAGGATATGACGTTAACCGAGTTTATAGGAGTGACAACAACATAATCTTCTCACACACTCTTCTATTCGTTGAATAAATTCCACCATGTTAGGTAGCATATGAAGTTAGAGGGACTGATATCAATTTCAAATGATAAATGAGTTTGTTGAGAACAATGTGTTGCTAGCATAATTCTAGAGTTTTTAAAGCTCGAATAATCTTCACCTCGCATTTTAATTGTGGGGTTGAGTTATTTGAATTGTTTGTCTTATATTTTTTCATTGAATTGTTTGTGCAGTCATTGCTTCGACTTAGATTATTACAGCGTGGAGTAGCAGCTTTTGATCCATCCCGCTTAAAATCAACAACACCTGAAGTGAACAAACAACAACAAGGATCAGTAATTATGCAACTTAGGTGTGATAATTTCTCATCAATTAGTTCTAGTATTTTGGTGCTTTTGTACAACACTTGAATCTATTGGTGCAAATGTATTTAGAATAACAAAAAACACATTGTGAGATTAATTATTTAACACTAGTCACTAGTGTTTGAACTTTGAAATTACTTGGCCTAAATCTTTTAATTGAATGCAGGGAAAGATTTAACAAAAGAGATGAACAAAGAACTTCATCCTTGATGGAATTGTCAAAGCCAAGGTTGATATCAAAGAATTCAGTGTCTCAAACTAGTGAATATATCAAAGAAGAAGCTCATTTATGTTCTGGTTTTGAAGCTCAAAACGATGCTCCAAAAGAAAAGGTTGAGGCATCGTCATCGAAGACTGATTCAAACACAAATATTGACACAACAAATAAAGTAGAGACAAGAGAACAACCACCATATGATACTATTGAAACCAGTTGCAGCGAAATATTGGAAGAGAATGACTGTAGTGACTATAATTATGATGAAACTATAGAAAGTTATGACTGGGCCAGTTCCATTTCTCGGCCTAGAAGCTACTGGGAGGAACTTAGACAAGGATGGTACAGAGAAATGCTTGACTTTGGTTCGCACGATGACGAGAGACGCAAGCTCCTTGAAAGGTAGTTAGATCATTGTCTTTTAATATAGTTAACATTTTCCTTGTATACACTCTAACATTAAGACATTGCTCATATGTTTGCAGAAGAACAGTTTCAACTGTCCTTTCTAGTGACTTCCGAGAAAAGATGGATAAATTGATGAATTCTCATTGGGGAACACAAACACATCTCGCCAATAATCAAAGCGGTGAGGAAGACCGGGAAGAAATTACGCAACAATTGACGACATATTTTCACGACCATTTCCACATTAGAGCTAATCTCGAAGAAAATGGAAGAGATATGACGGAGAAAGAGGTGTCGGTGGTAGAGGAAAGCATCAATAGTGGTTCAGATCATGAACTTGGAGATTCTCAATCCTCATCATCGGTGAATTCACCATCCTCAGCATCATGGAGTTATGAAGACACTGATGTTGGAAATGATTCTGATAGAGTTGTATTTGAATCCTCACCATTGCCTTCACAATCTCAATCTTTCTATCAAGATAATAGGCAATACTGTCCATCAACAAACCATCAATCAATTGTGAGTTTTTATTAGTCCATACAAATACACCATTTTTTCACCTTTAGTCCTTGTTGGTTTTACTTTTTATTGATTGCAGATATACCATTTTTGCTTTTGATATTTTATTTTAGTCCACGCAAAATTTGTTGAAATTGAAATTGCTCTGTCTTATTTAATCCCTCCAAATAAAGACTAAAATGACACATTACTCCGATGACTTATAGGACATGGAATTCATATACGATATGCGAGGGCAAATGGAACAACTTTTCCGCGAAATGTCTGAGTTAAGGAAAACACTAAAATACTGCACAGACATGAATATGCAATTACGACAATCCCAGAAACAAGAAGTTCACAAAGGTATGCGATTGTATCTATTTAAAAATGGTGTTGATATATGACAAACTTTACCTCACTTTATATCCTTTGCTTTTTTACAACAATAACATTATATGTATGAAACATACCTTGCTTGCGCTCTTATGCACCTCTGAATTTGTATACATGATTTCAGTAAGAGAGAAGAAACTCACTAACAAAACATCAAAGAAAGCCAAATGCTGCATTTGCAATGAGAACAAAGCAAATGCAGTTTTATACAGGTATTAATTTATATGCTTTTAACAACTTTATAAATATATTTATTTCCACATGTATAACACTCATAATGTATCTACATTTCTTACAGATGTGGGCACATGTGTGCATGTTTCAAATGTGCAACTGAGTTGCAATGGAAAAGTGGAAAATGTCCAATATGCCAAGTTGAAATAATAGATGTTGTTCAAGTATATACTAACACATAATCTTCATACTATGGACAAAGTCTATATATAGAGGATTAAGTCCTCAAATTTGGTAAATTGAAAAAAGTCAATTTATGATTTTTTATTAAACTATAGTCCTTTTAATTGAGAGAGTGTGCTAACTTCTTGGTCCACTATCTCTCCAACTTATCCTTACTTCTCTCTAAATTCAAATCTTCTTTTTATCCAGCCATCAACTTTTTTTTTTTTTAGTTTCAAAGATCTTCTTTTTCCTGACCAATACTTTTTAGATTCTCAGTGGATTTGAAGAAAGTTGTGTTGTGCAATATTACTAGAATGATGATGAAAGTATGACTTCTCCTATAACATCTATCATATATGTAATTGGTGTTTTTCCAAAGAAGAAATATATGAGAATTTTGTGTATATACATTTCGGTTTAGAGACATTTTTCATAGAACTTGAAAATAATTTATATAGACTAACATCCACATCCGTCATCTTACAAGATACTTTTGTAGAAATAAGTTAAATTAAACACATATTCTTATCATGATGGTATCAAAGTCAATCGATCAAACCATGAATCGACTACCGTTTATATCCAGCCATCAAACCCAAACAAAATGTTGGATGTGAAGAGGTGTGTTAGAAAGAACACAAGTTTCACATTAGTTAGTCATAGAGTTTGAAAATAATTTATATAAAGTTACACCACTTATTTTACAAATCGATGTTATAAGAAAAAATTATGTCAAATTCTATTTTTTTTACTTTAAAATTTTATATTGTTTAGGAATTGAGAGTAAGAGTTATTCATTCATATACAACATTTTTTATATTTCTTTATTTTTAAAAGGCAAAATTGTAGTGGTCGGTTGGGATGAGGTTAGTTTTAGTTAATAAAGATATTATTTAAAAAATACACTAAAATTTTACTAAAATTTTAATGTCAAAATATTACTTCTCTTTAAATACAAAACTTTGCCACCCTTATAATATTAATTTTGGCACCATATTATTATTTTTCTTAATTATAGGATGGGAAAAATTGTGTCATTTTAATTTCTTTCTATATTTTATAACTTATAGGTATTTCAGAAGCATATAAAAAAAACCAAAGGATGTCGTATCTGTCATCAAAGTTTAGAAAAACATATTTATGTCATTATTAGTTGAAATTACTGTACAAATATGAAATATAATAATCCAAAAAAGATGAGAAGAATTATTAGATCTTTTTTCTCTACCACATAAATATATCATATGACTGATAAACTCAAATAAAAACCTCATATTTAGTTTGAATTTCTTAAATATTTTGTAACTATACAAGTCATATATTAATGTAAGAATTAGACTCAGGCTCACACAGCCTCCTACTCATACTAGTATTATATTTTCATGCATTTTCTCATATATTGTAGTAAGTTTCACAATTGGATTTACTCTTAACATTTGAATACAACTTCTTTCCAAGTCAATAGTGTTAATCATCCTTACATTAAACTCCATATTGCACTTGTGAGTGTCATTCAGTTTTCTTAGTTGTCATGTATCCTCATTTTGCTATTTGAAACATAATGCAACTCATCGACACCCTTCCTGGCATCTCATTCTAACCATTGTCTTACCATTCTTTATAAAACATAAATCTATACCATTATTAACAACATAATTTTCAATTGCATCTTTAAACTCCTTCCTTGTTGAGAACATGGTACACACTTCCCATTTATAGTCAACAAACTTCTTAGGCAGGACAAATAATGGGTATTTTAACTTAACATCATCATTTGAATAATCATTACTCATATTCTCACCAATTTCTAACTCTTCAGATATATAATTTGAATCTGACAAACCGTTATCTACCATTTTACCTTTCTTCCTTTCAACAAATCCAAAATCAAGTGTATATTTCTCACTTAACGGTTCCTTATCTATAAAAATTCCTTCATCCACCCTTTATTTTGTTGGTCATCCCCATTTCTTTAACAACATCCAAAATTTCAAAATAACTCCATCTATCACCATCACACTTTAAGTTTTACACTTCCCCTCCTACATATGTACCCTTATAATCAAACTGTCCACCATGATGAAAGTCAACATAAAAACACTACTACGGAAAACACCTCTCATAACAGTTGGAAAAGATATACAACCACGTTTGACCAACTGTTGTGAGGTAAAATGTGATTGTATGTATGATTCTTTCCACCACGATCGTGTGACCGTGACTATAAGTCAAGTATCGTGTAACATATCACAACGATTACTTTAAACAACCGTTGTTGTATGTCTCAACATATCACAACAATTACTTTATACAACCATTGTTGTATGTCTTTTACTAAAATAAAAAATACAACAGTAGAACAACAAGAAGAAGAACAACAACAACAAGAATAAAAACAAGAACAACAAGAACAAGAACAACAACTACAAAAACAATAACAACAACAAGAACAATAACAAGAATAACAACAACAAGAACACCACCATAACACCAATAACATCAATAACATCAATAACAAAAAGAACAACAATAAGAAAAATAACAACTAATATTGCTAACTTGAATCCATATTTTCTTTGTCTCATTCAAGTTGGAGAAGAGGTGGTGGGGTTTTGAAATTTATTAATGAAAGAAATGATATTTTCGAGTTTTGTTTATGGAAAAATGATGTTTTTGAGCTTGGTTTAATGGAGAAATAGAGTGTCCTAAATGGAAGATGATGTTTGGAGGTAGAAGATGAAATTCGTCTAAGTTGGAAGTTCATCTAAGTTTTAGATTTCACGCGGATCATTAATGGTAGTGTCTTAAGCGTTGATACTCACTAAATGGACGACAAAGATTTGTTTGAGGACGATGAAGAAACTCAATAAACACACTTATACTTCCCCATGACCCTGAGTAACTTTTCGCCACGGTTGGAAGTTCCAAATGTGGTAAAAAAATGGCTTAAAAATAAATAAAAACAAAATTGTAGGTGCTAGTATTCGTATTCATGACCATGCACCACTTTTCATCACAGTTGAAGGTTCCAACTATGGTAAAAAAAGGCTTAAAAAAAATGAAACGGTAAGTTATAGGATTCAAACTCATAATCATGCGCCACTTTTCACCACGGTTAGAAGTCCCAATAGTGGTAAAAAAGTGGCTTAATAATGAATAAAAAACAAAATTGTAGGTGTTAGGATTCAAACTCATGACCATACACCAATTTTCACCATAGTTAGAAGTTCCAATCGTGGTAAAAAAATAGCTTAAAAAACTTAAAATAAAATAAAATTGTAGGTGCTCTGATTCGAACTCATGATCAAACACCACTTTTCACCGTAGTTGGAAGTTCCAACCATAGTGAAAAATGACAAAAAAAAAATGAAAATAAAAGGAAAACGTATAAGTGAATAGATTCTACCACGGTGGATACTTTGACAGAGGTGACATGACATTACAAAAAGTACTTTTTGCGGGAGTGAAACATCCATTTGGGGAAAAGAGTTAGACGCTGTAGAAATAAATATAGATATAAGGGACCACATACGAAATCCTAGACTTTAATAAAGCAAAATTACAATATTTTAGACTACCATACCAATACTGACAAACTAGACACTCACCTATAATCCCTTAAATGTGAATAAAAAATTATGGAAAACGACACATACCTCAATCGTTTAATGCTTCCCTTTTTCGTTCCTACTTGCATAGTTTTTCTCCTTTGTTCCTGAGTACCCCACGTTCCTTATGCGTCCGTAGCTCTTCTCCTTCACGTTTAAGGTTTCTTGTTCTTCGTCACTCATTCCCTTACTCGGTTTGAGATTTATGAATTTCACTTTTAAGGATGCCGTTTAAACCAATATTTTTGTTTAATTAGTTAAAGTTAAATTGAAAACAAATACATGTCACCAACATTATAGCCACCTCAACAACGTTACAACCACCTTATTAACCTTAATACACAATATATATTTTTGGGACAAAATTTTTAAAAGAATGACAACAGTCGTTATTATGTAACTTAAAGGACTAAACAACCCTTAAATAGATATAATTCTAAAAGTAAAAATGGATATAATTTTGATTATCCCTCAACATATATTTTTGAATAATTTTTGTGAAGCATGTTCAAATATATGCCAACAAAAACCTTTTAAAATTTTAGAAATAATTAAACAACCAATATAGGATGATTTTTTTTTAGACAAAAAAAGAAGTCATTTTCAAGGAGGAGGATGGATTATTATTATTATTATTATTATTATTATTATTATTATTATTATTATTATTATTATTATTATTATTATTATTATTATTATTATTATTATGATTATGATTATTATTATGATTATTATTATTATTATTATTATTATTATTATTATTATTATTATTATTATTATTATTATGATTATTATTATTATTATTATGATTATTATTATTATTATTATGATTATTATTATGATTATTATTATTATTATTATTATTATGATTATTATTATGATTATTATTATTATTATGATTATGATTATTATGATTATGATTATGATTATGATGATTATTATTATGATTATGATTATTATTATTATGATTATTATTATTATTATTATTATTATTATTATTATTATTATTATTTTTTATTTTTATTTTTTTATTTTTTATTTTTTATTTATTTTTTATTTTTTTTTTGGAGAAATAATACTTTATTACCAAAAAACAGATTACATCAAGCGATCTCAACGGAGATCCAGCTACTCACTACGACAAATAGACTAAGAAGAAAAATAAACTAAGCCATTAGCATTCTACCGATAGCCTTACGCAATCTAGGCCTAGTCCAACATCTGTTAACAATCACATCTATGATTCTCTCCTTCGTCCCATTCAGAATGTTATCTTTTTTGAAACAAATGTTGTTTCTACAATGCCAAATCTCATATATAGTTTCCGCTATCGCACATTTCACAATCTCACTGCGGGGACTCCTTAGATTACTTTTTTTCAGCACCCAAGCAAGTTCCTCTTTCCACCCACTAGGACTATGCACAATCTCCAACCAATCCAGGACAGACTTCCATGTTTCCACCAAAGGTTGACATTGAAAAAAAAGGTGTTCCTGATTTTCCAACTCATCACAAAACAGACAGTTACTCTCACTAATCATTCCAAATCGCATGAGTCTCTCCTTTGTGGCCATTCTCTCATGACACACTAACCATAAAGTGTGTAAAGCTCGAGGTCTCGCTGGGTTATGCATGAAAAGTTTCCTCCAAGGAACCTCAGTATTGTTACTTAGTTCCTCATATATCCGTCTTGTACTGAATTTCCCATTTTGCAAACTGTTCCGCCACTCCGTAAGTCCACTAACTCTATCCCGGGCTTTGATGATATTCTTCATTATCCACGAAGAGTTCTGCTTCATCTCCATGTTCATAACATCTTGCCTTTTCACATAATAGCAGTGAATCCATTTAATCCATAAGCTGTCAGTTTTCTCAGATAAGTTCCAAAGCAATTTTGCCAAGCAAGCTATATTCCAATGGCTGATATTCACAATGTTAAGCCCACCCTTCTTCTTTGATGTACAGACTCTTTCCCATGCTACTGGGGATTTTCGCGAAATGGTTTCCTTTCCTGACCAAAGGAATGTCCTGCAAACAACATTTATCCTCACAATCAGTTTCTTTGGCAGGGGAAGGCACTGCACCCAGAAATTAGTGAGAGCGAAAATAACACTGTTTATCAGTTGAGCTCTTCCTGCCATCGATAGCAGTCACGAACTCCAATGGTGGATTCTGCTCAGAATTTTATCCATCAGAGGCAAGTAATGAGCCACATTGAGTTTCTTACTTGTGACTGGAATTCCCAAGTAGCGAAACGGCAGCAGGCCTTCTTCAAACTTGGTTATTCTAAGGATCTCCTCTTTGTCCTCATCCACCACACTGCCGAAATAAACCTTGCATTTCGACGAGTTTATTTTCAGCCCTGTAGAATTAGAGAAAACTTCATACCCATCAATCATCAGCTGAATTGATTTCACATCTCCTCTCGAGAACAATAATAGGTCATCCGCAAAACTAAGATTGATAATATCCAGCTTCTCACACTTAATATGATAATTGAAGTTTGGGATGGCTTTGAGTTTGTGGAGAACCCTGTGCAAGTATTCCATAACCAGTACAAACAGCAAGGGTGATAGGGGATCCCCTTGCCTAAGCCCTCTCTTCGCCTCCAACACATTCGTGAGATTCCCATTAACCTGATACCTGTACGAGACTGTTCGGACTGTTTCCATTATCCATTGAATGAACTTATGGGGAAAACTAAATTCTGTCAGGATGTTTTCCAAAGCTATCCACTCCACCGTGTCGTACGCTTTTTGCAAGTCCATCTGCAACATGCATCTGGGAGCCCCATTTTTCACACTGTACCCTCTAACTAACTCAAATGCCATAAGGATATGATCTTGTATTTTCTTCCCAGGGACAAAGGCTGCTTGACTGTTATTGATCACAGATCCAATAATTTTACCAAGCCTTGTTGTAATGATTCTGGAGATTATCTTATAAATCACAGTACAGCAGGAAATAGGGCGAAAGTCTTTCACTTTTGTAGCAGGTTGGATCTTAGGAATAAGAGTCACAACAGTACAGTTCATAGCTTTATAAAGCTTACCCCTATCAAAGAAGTCTTTCACAGCTCTAATGATATCCTCCTTGATGATATTCCATGTAGATTTGAAAAATTTCGCATTGAAACCATCAAGACCTGGAGCTGAATTATCACTTATGCCTTGTAAACTTTTCTGAATCTCAATCTCATTTACAGGCCTAGTAAGATACTCACCCTGCATATTACTGATTTGAGGTCCATTTCTCATGGCCTCAATATCAATGCTAATCAGATTGTTGCTAGATGAACCAACCAACCCTTTGTAGAAATTAATAACCACCTCTTCCATTTCTTTCTGGTTTTTTATTACATCTCCATTCTCATTCACTAGATCATCCATGTTATTCTGTTTTTGTCTAGCTTTTAGGGAGGCATGAAAATATTCATTATTACCATCCCCTAGCCTTAACCAATCAACCTTTGATTTCTGCTTGATGATGTTTTCTTCAATGTTACTTAGCCTCATGACATCCTGCATTTTTTCTTTTACAGCATCAATCAGATTCACATTCATTCTGTCTCTGATCAAGTCATTTTGCACATTCTCTAACTCCAATCTAGCCTGACTGAGTTGGTATTTGATGCCATAAAGAGGTCTGCTGAGCTCTTTAATAACTGGTTGGAGTCTTTTCAATTTTTTCCAAACAGTATAAAGAGGTCTATCCTCCAGTGGCTCCTCCCAACTTCTTTTAACTTTTCCTTCAAAATCCCCATTTTGGATTACAGCATTTTGAAACTTAAACATGCCCTTTTTTATATGAGTATCCTCCTTATGTTTAAGGCACAGTAAAGCATGATCTGAGACCCCTTGGTTCATGATATGAAGGTTAACATCTATGTTATGTTGCTGCCAAATCAGATTCCCCAACACTCTATCTATTCTAGAATAGATCATGTTATCTCTTTGATTATTGCACCATGTGAAGTGATTGCCAGTACTGTCTTTCTCAAGCAGCCCTGTGATCTCCATCATTTCAACCAGGTCTTTGTACTCTTTTTCCATCACAAGGTTACCTCCCACCCTGTCATGAGCTCTCAGCACATTGTTGTAGTCTCCTATTACACACCAAGGACCTATCACACAACCATGAATTTGAATCAGTTCCTTCCACAATTTTTTCCTCTGATCCAGCAGATTAGATGCATAGATAGTGGTGATCCAGGTTTGGCTAGTACCATTTCTCCTTACCACATTGCAATGGATGAATTGTTCTCCAATCTTGTGAGTTTGAACTGTGACTTTATCCTCATCCCACAAAATCCATATTCTACCATTATCATGTTTCAGATAATTGTCAATGAACCTCCACTTTTTGCCAAACTTCTTTCTTATTTTATCAGCATTCTTAGACTTTATTCTAGTTTCTAAAAGTATTGCAATATCTGGATGCAAGTTTCTGAGACGGGCTATTACCTCATTGCACTTGCCTCCATTATTTAAGCCCCTTACATTCCAAGAAATTATCATGTAATATCCACCAAAGCCCTTGATGGACCCCTACTCACCAAGGCTTGAAAACCATTCTGACAGTTGATCAGATTCTGTTTCTCATTCACCACTACTTTTCCTTTGTTTCTTTTACTACTACTAACCAGTTCCCATCTACATTCCTCCTCTGATTTTTCCTCTATTGGTGGGAGAACATTTTGTACCAGTTCAGTTTGATTCCCCACAGCATTGCTATCTGTTTTCCTAATAGTCTCCATATTAGGTTTCACCTGCCATGTCTGCTTTGTTTTTGGCTTACATTGGTGCCCTACTTTTTGGCATGTCTCACAGAATGTAGGCTTCCATTCATATTCAACAGCTTGCTTTCTCTTCTTTCCCTCACTATCTTTGATCAATATGTAGTCTCTTGGTTTTTGTGTGATATCTATCTCCACCAGAATTCTTGCATAAGACACTCTTAACTTGTTTGCTGTACATTCATCTGTGAATAGAGGCACCCCTAATGCACTCCCTATTTTTCCAAGGCTCCTAACACCCCATAGGTGGAGAGGTAAGTAAGGTAACTTGATCCATATTGGGAGAGTCCTCAGCATATCTTTTTGAAAATCAAAAGATGGAGTCCAATCTTTCAGAACCATGGGCATATTTTGAATGGTATATGGGCCCTTCATCACTACTGCTTCCTTGTCCTGTCTTGTTTGGAATTTCAGAATAAAGTATCCCTCCTCATGGTAGTAAAGCGCAGGCAATTTTACAAAATTCCAGAACCTAGACATATATTGTTTCACTGCATTCATGCTAAGGTCTTTCCCTATAACATACATGATTAGAGAAAATTCCCAGAATTGGACCTCTGATTCAATGTCAGCTTCTTCAATGTCAACTTCAATTTCCCCTTCAACTATCTTTGGCGCAATGTATTCAATGTGTGCACCATTTGCAGGGTTTCGGTTTCCACTGATGATGTCCACCCATAGTTTTTGTGCATCTTCTTTTCTTCGTGTTCCAAATTCCTCTTCACCATTCTCCTTCTTCTCATCTGCAATCACTTCAGTTACTGGAATGTTACTCATAACCTCCTTCAATGTTCCCAAATCATTCCCTTCTAGGGTATCTCGACTCCCATCAAAACTCTTCATTGAGTTCGATTCAGTACCCACATACGACCCTTGCTCCGAGTCCTTCTTCTTTATGCTATTTTGAAAGAGTGCAGTTGCAATCAATGGAGAAAGTACCTTATGTTTTCTTGGTCGCCCTCTCCCTCGACCCATAGCCGCAAGCTAAGCAGAACCAAATCAAACTAGAAGGTCCCTTACCCTAAGGTAAGGAGTTTAAACCAAACTAGTTCAACTCAGTCCCGTCAACCGCTTCTTAACCCCTAGACCAACCCTCGTCGGATACAGCAAGGTTCGCCGGAAATCGCCAGAGCTCAGTGGCAACTCATCTAAAATAGCTATTAATTTGATTATTATTATTATTATTATTATTATTATTATTATTATTATTATTATTATTATTATGATTATTATTATTATTATTATTATGATTATTATTATTATTATTATTATTATGATTATTATTATTATTATTATTATTATTATGATTATGATTATGATTATGATTATTATTATTATTATTATGATTATGATTATGATTATTATGATTATGATTATTATTATGATTATGATTATGATTATTATGATTATGATTATGATTATGATTATTATTATTATTATTATTATTATTATTATTATTATTATTATTATTATGATTATTATTATTATTATTATTATTATTATTATTATTATTATTATTATTATTATTATTATTATTATTATTATTATTATTATTATTATTATTATTATTATTATTATTATTATTATTATTATTATTATTATTATTATTATTATTATTATTATTATTATTATTATTATTATTATTATTATTATTATTATTATTATTATTATTATTATTATTATTATTATTATTATTATTATTATTATTATTATTATTATTATTATTATTATTATTATTATTATTATTATTATTATTATTATTATTATTATTATTATTATTATTATTATTATTATTATTATTATTATTATTATTATTATTATTATTATTATTATTATTATTATTATTATTATTATTATTATTATTATTATTATTATTATTATTATTATTATTATTATTATTATTATTATTATTATTATTATTATTATTATTATTATTATTATTATTATTATTATTATTATTATTATTATTATTATTATTATTATTATTATTATTATTATTATTATTATTATTATTATTATTATTATTATTATTATTATTATTATTATTATTATTATTATTATTATTATTATTATTATTATTATTATTATTATTATTATTATTATTATTATTATTATTATTATTATTATTATTATTATTATTATTATTATTATTATTATTATTATTATTATTATTATTATTATTATTATTATTATTATTATTATTATTATTATTATTATTATTATTATTATTATTATTATTATTATTATTATTATTATTATTATTATTATTATTATTATTATTATTATTATTATTATTATTATTATTATTATTATTATTATTATTATTATTATTATTATTATTATTATTATTATTATTATTATTATTATTATTATTATTATTATTATTATTATTATTATTATTATTATTATTATTATTATTATTATTATTATTATTATTATTATTATTATTATTATTATTATTATTATTATTATTATTATTATTATTATTATTATTATTATTATTATTATTATTATTATTATTATTATTATTATTATTATTATTATTATTATTATTATTATTATTATTATTATTATTATTATTATTATTATTATTATTATTATTATTATTATTATTATTATTATTATTATTATTATTATTATTATTATTATTATTATTATTATTATTATTATTATTATTATTATTATTATTATTATTATTATTATTATTATTATTATTATTATTATTATTATTATTATTATTATTATTATTATTATTATTATTATTATTATTATTATTATTATTATTATTATTATTATTATTATTATTATTATTATTATTATTATTATTATTATTATTATTATTATTATTATTATTATTATTATTATTATTATTATTATTATTATTATTATTATTATTATTATTATTATTATTATTATTATTATTATTATTATTATTATTATTATTATTATTATTATTATTATTATTATATTTTTCGTTTACATAATGTTATTAAAGAAAAAAAAAGGTTTTATAGAGAGAGGTTGAGAACATCATAGTCTAGAACGGAGTGTGACTCTGCGAGAGAAGGAAAAAATGGTAGTACTGAGCGCGACAACGATCGGAGCCCTATTGGGTTTGGGTACTCAGATGTACTCCAACGCTCTCCGCAAACTCCCCTACATGCGCCGTAATTCATCATCTTCTCGATTTTATCGCTAATTCCGAATTCAATTTCTTTCTTTTGTTTGATTGTTGCGATGGTGTAGATCCATGGGAGCACGTTGTGGGAATGGGATTGGGCGTTGTGTTCGTGAACCAGCTTGTGAAATGGGAGGCTCAAGTTGAACAAGATCTCGATAAGATGCTCGAGAAAGCTAAGGCCGCTAATGAAAGACGTTACATTGGTTCGTTTCTCTTTTTTCTTTTCTTCTCTCGTCTTTCGATTCTATGATTTTATTTTGTTTTGCTTTTGGATTCTTTGATTTGTTTAATTGTTATGATATTTTGTGTAATGTTATTGCATTAATGTTTTTGATTTGTAATTTGGATGAGGGTTTGGGATGATTTAGAAACTCGATTTGGGGAAACTGGATGATTGTGCCTCAATCTATTTGTGGATGTTATTGCTTACTGGCATTTGAAATTTAGATAGTGTTGAAAGAAGATGAAAACGATGAATTAGGTAGATTTAGTTGACAGTTCAGTAAGAAGAAGAATTTGGCATTTACAATGTGTAAAGGACAGGACGGCAATGTCACTTATGGAATGGTCAGAGTTACCAGCTCTGCAACTCCTTTCACTAAGTGTACTGTATACATGAACGATATTGGTTCTAATATACTAATTGTTATTGTATACCAACCAAAAATATATAATATTTGATTTAGTTAATAGTATATTATACATGAGGTTAAATATAAACTTTCATACCCAAGAGCTGTTAAAATCACATTATGTGGGTCTCTTCTAGTTTAAAAATCTTAGGGATTGTTTGCCGACCATTTAGGTCCCACAAGGCTCAAAGGATTAGTCTCTGCAGTTGTGCGCAGAGGATACCCGATTTACAAACGAAAAAAATTAATTATTGTGTTTTCTTTGAAGTGTCTGATATTTTAAGTTAGTGGATTGGATAATGCGGTATTGAGGTTTTGTTTGTTTCTGATGGATTATTTATTAGAGCTTAGCACCCTGGTGAAGCTATTCCAATATACACTTTTCAACATGAGGTAGTTACTAGGCAAAGTTGTATTTCAGTTATTTAGGTTATTTGTTTGCATCAGACAGGTCCTTTTAGACCTGTTTCCCACAGAGGTATCATTTTTTATAATTTCCGTTATCCACACAGAGTTACTATTTTTTAGAATTTCCGTTACAAAAATACACATGTGGCTGTTATGAATCTAATGTGGATCAAATGTATGAATCTAATGTGGATCAAATGACACGCTGACAGGGCTTGTTAATATGCTTATGTAGCAAACAAGTAGACACTATTTTATTTATTTTAGTAAAACAAAAAATAACCTAAAAATCATCTTCTTTCTCTTGCTATGAACCCTAATTTTTTTCCCACAGCCAACAATGAACCAAAGTTTTTTCCCCCAGCCAAAGCAAACTTGATTATAACCAATTTATTCCTCTTACTACTAAGGCAAGAAAGATAATCAAAAGAATTGGGTTGAAAATGCAACATTGCACTCCCATTTTCAAATTTGGGACATCGTTGGCACTATACTGCCGTTTCGCGTTACTTTAGTTTATTTAGTTCTCATCCCTTACCCAAAACCCGAATCTTGCTTGTTTTAATTATTGTTTTAATTTAGTTGTGCTGGATAGTTTTGTTTATCTACCTCATTTGTGGTTGGAATTTTTTGATGTGTTGAATTCGTAGAGAAATTTCAGCCTCATGGTTGATGTTTTTTTGGATTTGTTTTTCCCTTTGGATTTGTTTGAATAAGTCACATCCTTGATGTAATTAGTCACATGTAAATATGACCTATGTAATTAGATGCTAATGGGTTTGGGATTAGCAATTACATTAATTTGTATTTATTGTAAATACATTATCAACAGTCTTTTGTAGTTTGATCAGACACACATGAATTGCATGATTTATTTAGTATTTCTGTGAGGGCAATGCTAAATCTTGTATTGTGAGTGGAAAATGGAGATGGATTGAAGAAATTTGTTACCAAGTTGATTATCTTACAGTCAGCAGTCACATAAGTTTTTGTTTTAACGAAAACTCAAACAAAGGTCTAATCAAAGGTGTGCAACTGTTGCAAAACTTTAAGGACCTATGTGGGATAAAAACACTTATAGGACCTGTCTGGTTCAAACAAACAACTTAAAGGACCACAAATGTAATTTTGTCTCGATATTATGTCTTTAGATTTGATGTAATTCACAGTGAAATTTAGGTGATTATTTCCACATATTTATGTGATTTATCTGAAGCTTCATAGGGCTAGCTACTCTTGCAAGAAACCCTATTATCTTCATTGTTGATTATGTCTTATTTATTGAGTTCGTTTTAAAGCTGCTATAATGTATTTGGCGGTCATATTATCTTCTTGTTTGTTGATAATACTCTTTTAGCTATTCAAGTAGAGTTTATTTCCTGTCATTTTAATCGTGTCATTTTAGTATTTTATGGTAATTTCTGAAGCATGTTCCCTGTCAGTAAGCTAAGTGTCTTTGCACTAAATATTTATACTTTTTGCTGCTCCTATAGTTGGATGCTTTGGATGTGGTATTTTTTTGGATTGATAATTTATTTTCATTATTGCGTTTTATTTATTTATAATGTTTTATTGCAGATGGAGATGACGATTAGTGCATGTCTTCAAGGATTGCATTGCAGCAGTTGGTGAAAATAATAATATAATGCGTTGTACGTGTTACCTTTGTTTTATGGTTTCATGTTGTTATGTTTGTAAAGCTGTTGTGCTATTTCCTGCTTATCAGCTTATTTTGTCAACAAGCTTCAGCAGGAGTTAAACTGTTAGATGATGTTATGGGCTTATAGCTTCATTAACATTATGAATCAGTTGGATAAATTCTTTGGTTTATTATCAGGATAACTGTGACATCAATACCTCTTATCTAATGTGTGCAACGCATGCCATGAGTTTGGTAATAAACAGACTTGAAATAGTTTCAAAAGGATGCAATGTGTTTTGACGGGAAGTTTCGCTTGATACACCAATAATTTTAGTCAGAAATTTGTCTTACTATTGATTAGAGAAGTAAATCTTATCACAATTATTCATGTTACACTCGCGAGGCTTGGTAGGTAAATTATGATCGAATTGATTGGAAATTTTCAAGCTGAATACTGTGTTTCAACTACGCCAAAATGAGTGGTTTTCCTTCCATGTAAAATGAGTTTTTTTGTGCATTTTGAACTATAAGCATTGCTATATAGGATACGTTTTCCTTATATTGTTATGAAAGCTTTTCAGTTTGGAACTATGGATAGAGTTTCAGTGCTCTTAATGACTTGATTTTCATATCATGGTGTCTTAATAGTAAATCCTCATTTTCATTCCATCTTTTTTGTTAAGTTTCTTTTCCCTACTTTTTTCTTTCTCTTTAACTCAATTGTCCTTTCTCGCCCCAGGGTAACTGCGGCTAGTCTTTTGAAAGTGTGTTAATTAGGAGCTGAGCTGGTTCAGCACAGTAGTATTGTAAAGCTGTCATAATAAATGATAAGATGAAAAATATCAATTTTTCTAAGGAAGATACAAATTTTATATATCACCATCTTTCTAAAATATTTTCACACGTACTGTATAGTTATAGAAAAGAACCACTTTTGAATATTGTCTCATGTTTGAAAGACGTGGAGCTAGTATATTGTTATATTATAGAAGAATCTAAAATGAAAAGTACTGTCACATTTGGTTACTGGTTGTAACATGTACATTATAACAGAAACTATGCCACTGTTTCTTTACAATTAAAATATGAAAAAAGAAAAAACAATGAGCAAAAAAAGTTCATGGACACAAGTTTGGTAATATTATGTTTCATTTCAGTCTTCGGAAACAAGTTCACTTGTAATTATCCAGATTCTTCTTCCCAAAGTCCACCATTCTGTTATTGAATGCATGGAGGAGAAGATCACATGCTTTCCTTGAAGACGGCCTCTCCTGTGGTGTAGCTTTCGTGCACTGCAAGGCTATCTCAAGCACTTGAAATGCAGCAAACTCTTCACTAGGTAAAAGAGGTTTCAGTTCAGGGTCTATCAATTTCTCACAGGTAGAACCATGCATGTCAATATGCATCTCTACCCATCTCACCATGTCCATATCAGCTCCAAAAAAGTCACTTGTTGGCATTTTACCACTAACAAGTTCCATAAGAACTATTCCCATACTGAAAACATCATTTTTTTCTGTTGAATGCAGGGAGAACGCATACTCTGCAAAAATAAAAAGCCAATGTAGAACAAATTTACTCATTAGTTGAAGTTGAACTAAAAATAAATCCAAATCAAAGTAAGTTCAATTCAGCATTTTGATCAATACCTGGAGCCATGTAGCCATAAGACCCAGCAAAACAAGAATTCAACTCAGTATTAGAGTCATCACTTTCAATGAGTGCTTTTGCCAGTCCAAAATCTCCCAAGTGTGCCTCCATTTTGGAATCTAGCAATATGTTGCTTGATTTGATATCTCTGTGAACGATCTTCGGTGTACAATCGTGATGCAGGTACTCCACTCCTTGAGCTAATCCCACAACAATTTTGAACCTTGTCTCCCAATCAAGGCTCTTCTTTACTTTCCTCGCATTGCCTGGTTTTCCATGAAGCCAATCCCATAAACTTCCATTTTCCATGTATTCATATATCAATAGATTCCAACCTGCTCCTTTGTTTCTATTGCTACAGAACCCTATTAGCTTCACCAGATGTCTATGCTTTATCCTCCCCAGTGTATTAACTTCTCTTAAGAAGCTTTTGTTTAGCAGAAAACCATCTTTTGATGAAATCTTCTTGACAGCAACAGTCTCTCCAGTGGCCAACTCAGCTTTGTAGATTTTCCCTGAACCTCCTGAACCAATCATGAACTCATCATTTAGATTGTTCGTTGCATCCATGATATCTTCCAACCTGAAATCCATCTTTCCAGCAGCTCTTAGCTGGAAAAGCGGTCGTCTCTGTGCTTGTGACGAAGAGGAAGAGTAGACATAAGAAGTCACTTTGCTGTCTTCCCTTGAAATTTTTTGCTTGTTTTTGCAGAAGATTCTTACTGAAAGTATCAATAGTGCAATTGCAGCTAAAGTTGAAACGACAGATATTATCACTACCGACGACTCACTTATGCCCGATGGCTTACTGCCAGAAGTATCATCGCTGTCGCAGCGGTCGAGAGGTCTTCCACAAAGATTTAAGTTTCCTTTAAATACCTCATTTGGCCACCGGGAGAATTTCTTGTCCAATTTCCCTTGAAGGTTGTTGTAAGAGAGATCAAGCTTTTCCAAGCTGCTCATTTCACCAACTTGTGGAGGGATTTCGCCAGTAAGTTGATTGTGAGAGAGATCAAGTGTTTCTAATTTCGACATAGTCCCTAGAGAAGGTGGTATGCCACCTGAGAGATTATTGTAACCGAGGTCTAAAATGACTTGTAGATTTTGAAGCTTTCCAATCTCAATTGGCATCTCACTATTAAAGCTATTCCTAGAGAGTTGAAGCTCAAAAAGCTTGCTCAACTTACCTATCTCGCGAGGAACCGGTCCTGAGAACTCATTACGGTCAAGTCGGAGGACATTAAGATATGTAAGCTTGCCTATATCAGCTGGGAGGCTTCCATTGAGTGAGTTGTCATTGAGAGAGAGAACTAGTAATTTGGAACATTTGAACAGGCCTAATGGAAGTGGTCCAGAAAAGTTATTGGAAGAGAGCTTAAGCTCTCCCAACTGAGGCAATTTTTCAAACCAAGATGGTATTTGTCCATTAAGAAGATTACTGTTTAAATCAATGTAAGCCAGTTTATTACACAAAGAAAGCTCGGCAGGTATTGGTCCGATGAGCGAATTTCCTGACAGGTCTAACAATGACAGGTCATGAATTTTTCCCAAGGTCCTTGGAATTTCACCAGAAAAATTGTTGTTGCCTAAACTTAGCCTCTTTAGGGAAGGTGAGTTTCCCAATTGAGGCGGAATTTTACCGTCAAACTCATTGTCGGTAACATCGAAAGAAATAAACAATTGAGAGCTACACAATGCAGCTATACTACCATTCAATCTGTTCTTTGAAAGATTCACTCTAGTCAAGTTTGCTACATTTATCAATTGGTGAGGAAGGTTACCTTCGAGAGAATTGTTGTAGAGCATGAGCTGCTGCAATGAGTCGAGGAATCCAAATGTTGCAGGAATTGCACCGGAGAGCCAATTGTCAGCCAAACTCATGATCTTCAGTTTATGACAGTTACCTAAACTGGCAGGAATTTCACCCACAAGCTCATTCTGCCTGAGGTGAAGAAAATTCAACTCCTTCAGCCTTCCAATTGTGATGGGAATTTCCCCGTCGAACCTGTTGCCAAAGAAATCAATCATTTGCAAGCTTGAACAGTTGCCAATCTCCATAGGTATAGCTCCAGATAATTGATTATCATAAAGATATAAAATTTCCAACTTCCCAAGCATTCCAATCTCTCTCGGAAGATCACCCTTCAAATTGTTGTGATACAATGCAAGTGTCTGCAAGTTGCTGAAGTTCCCTATGAATGGAGAAATGGAACCAACCAAGCTATTGTTGTTTAGCAAAAGATCAGTTAACTCTACCAACCCATAAATTTCAAGAGGTATGGATCCATTGAGTGAATTGTTCGACAAGTCAAGTTGTTTCAGCGATAGACACTGACTCAATTCAGCTGGAATCTTACCATAGAGTCCACTTTCTGACAGCATCAAATGTTCCAAATTTGTTGCATTGGAACATATTGTTCTTGGTATGACACTATTAAGGTTGTTACCAGACAGAACCATGAAACTTAACTGGCCCATGTCGCCGAACTCCTCTGGAATCCCCCCACTGAGCTTGTTCATAGACAAGTCAAGTTTTTGAAGGTTACCCAGTTGAGCTAGAGACGGTGGAATTGCACCTTCAAGCCGGTTCCCCATGATGTTGAGGTAAACGAGTTCACTCATATCACCGAGTTGACTCGGAATCTCCCCTGTTAGACTATTGTTACCAAGGTTGAGAATTTGTAGATTCTTAAGTTGATCCAATTCACTCGGAATTGAGCCATTGAGTTTGTTGTTAGCAGCAGTGAAGGTAATGAGGCTTGAGCAGTTTCCTAACTCGGACGGAATCGGACCCATCAACTCATTCTCCTGCAGAACCAGATTCTCCAGGAGACTGAGTTGACCGAGTTCAGGTGGAATCGACCCCGTCAGCTCGCATGAAGCTAGACCAAGACTAACCAAGTTAACCAATTTTCCAAGAGATGCCGGAATCATACCTGTCAACGCATTATCACCGAGTCGCATAACTCGGAGACTCGTCAGCAACCCAAACTCAGTGGGAACAGAACCATTGAGCTGGTTAGAAAACAGAAGCAGAGATTCCAATGAAACAAGTTTAGATAGACTCAATGGAATAGGACCAGTGAGACTATTAGAAGAAAGATCAAGATCAATCAAGTTTTTCAAACGACCGAGTTCAGGTGAAACCGAACCGGTGAGTGACGAGTAAGAAAGGTTGAGTCCCACCACATGCACCGAGTCATCAACCAACGAGTTCAAACCACATGAAACACCTCTCCAACTACAGTAATCTGTGTTTTCTTCTAACCAATCACTCAAAACATTTTCTGGGTCTTGTACAAAAGATTTTTTCACTTCCAAAAGCACTCTCAAAGTTGTTTCTTTATCTAACTTTTCTTGACCAAGTACTAGAATTGAACACACAAAGAACAAAACTACTACAAGAAATGTTGAAACACTCATTATATCTAATACTCACAATTCAAAAACTCATAATTCATATCCTCATCATAAGATATAGTGTGAGAAATTGAGAATACAAGAGGAATAGTTGTAGCTGATTTGCTTTGTTAAGTGTCGTAGCTGAACATGAATGAGAAAGTGAGCAGTTCAATAACCATTTCTAAACTAGTTCATTAGTCAATGTAGCATACGCAAGCAAGTTAATTTAAGTTCCAACTAATCCTGCTTATAAGAAACTCTGGTTTTATGTGTTACTAGGACCCAAAAAAGCAATTATTTTTAAGTTATTTTTGGTATGAGTTACCAAACCTTATGTCTTTTTGCACTGTTTAATATTTCTAAATGGTTGTGAGAAACCCTTTTGCCTACTCCAAAAGCTTTGACTTTTTCTGGTTTGAGTTTTTTTGACCTCTAATAATGGTACTTTTGTCTTAATTATTGATTAAGAATTGCTAATTAATCTTATCTTATTGTTGGGATTGTTTATGTCCAGGGTTCTAATCCAATCTAAAGTTAATCAATCAGAAATAATTGGATGGATAAGTCAATTATTTTTGAACATATAGTATCTGCTTATTGAAATTTCAAATATTTTGTCTTCAAAACTTTTCCTTTACTCATTGAAAGTAATTATTCACATTGATCTTTTCTTTTTAGGAGGTAAAATTAATATACACCTTGATCTTTGATTTGTATTTTTGTTTTTGTTTCATTGCATCGTGTATGGCCTTTTGTTCGTAGTTATCTTCATTAACACTTAGGTATATATTATAAAGCGTAGCTTCCTTGGACGAGCATATGCTAATTGTAATGTGGACGATTTTCTAATGACTTGGTTTCATTTAAGAAGTAAATAAGAATATTTTGGTTGATCATAAGTGTGTACACCCCAAAGATCTTCTATGGTGATAAGAAGATGAGATGTACGGTCATTTTATTTATAAAAAATAATAGTAATCGTATAAAATAATTCCACAACAAATCAAATATAAAAAAAAAAGTTTTAATGCAACCCCGATTATTAGATCGAAAGAGACGTCAACCAACTTATTAAAAGATGCTTAGATATGTAAAATTCTAGTTTTGTAATTATGGACATCAATTTTGTTTTTATTTGAGAAATATAGACAAGTTTTTAGAGACCAAATCTTTCTGACATAATTGTCCTCAAAGAAGATTTTAGGACCTCAGAACCATAGAACCAGACTATAAAGTCTAACTAACAGTTCAAATTCAGGCACACAATATTTCAAATCATAAACCTTACACTCGTTATCTCTATCGATTATATCATTGAAGTGTTTGCAGGTGCACCCTCCACCACCGGGAACAAACAAATAACAATTATGGTTAAAACATGTCATCCTTATTCAAATATTCTAGTTCTCTCTGGGCCCCACAAACATTATGATCATCTTGGAGGACGTGGCTTAGATGATGATTTTTGTCCCACCGAAAAGGTCTAAGCATGAAGAGCTCTTGAGAGGAACATGTTCACACCTCCCGAATCAACGACTATCGTGTTCCTTAGGACCTTCAGAAACCCTTGGGAACATGATTATATTAATCCCGACAATCTTTTTAAGATAGTAGATACCATAAGGAAATGTCCACTAGTGCTATAAAGGAGGTCCAACAACCCATTTAGTCTAGGGAAAAATACTCCTCTAAATACATGATATCCAAGGTACATTCATACTTTTCCACATTTCCCTCTAACCCTTTTCGGTCACTATCACTGACTTGGGCATTGAAGTGCTAACCTTACAAGTCCACCCCCGTGATCCAATGCACTAGAGAATTGCAACACCACCTTAGGAGTCCAACCTCTTAGTTCAACTTAATCCAGGTTCCGACCTAAATATTGGCGTCATCTATGGGAATCGATTGTTGATTCTCGCGAAATTCCATGACCAGATCCATTCTAATCCATATCCAGATCGCCACCATAGAGCTTTCCCATGGAAATAGAAACTTGAAATCTTAACCCCTATCATTCTTCTAAACAATCTAATCCGACATTGTCACCAGTCTTTGTGATCAATGTGATCAGAAAGACATCATTGAAGCATGGAGATCTTCTCAGGCTATGCTTTACACAATATGAAATGCAGATCGGAGAACAAGAAAGTGAAATATCAATATTAGGTTTCCATGACCAAGAGAAGATATATGGAATCCTTAACGCTGCATTGCCAATGATTTTTATCCCCATCATCGTGAACCATACCGATTAAGGCCTCATACTATATGATGGAAGTGCGTGTAACTTGACGTACTGTGAGAGCTTCAAGGAATTAGGTTTTTAGGTGCAAGATCTAAAACCAAACGAAGATAATAACCTTCTAGCATTCAATGATTCCGCTACCCGACTGTGTGGAGCCATTGACTTGATGGTCTTGCTTGGAGAAGGGAAAGATGGAAGAAGAGCGAGCATATACTTCTTAGTAGCCTTTTGTGGAAGTATCTTTAGAAACATCCTCGAGAGGCCCTTCTTAGTAGCATTGGACGTAGTGGCTTCCATGGTCCACCTCAAGGTGAAATACCATAGTAGTGACAACAAACCGATCACCATTGTTATTAACATGTTGTCGCTCCCGAAGATTTGCATCCCGGTACAAGCGCAAACGGTCGGCGAAAGGAGAAAATGAAGGAATGAACTGAATAGAGTCGCCAGCTAGGCATTTTTATCCCGAAGGAAAGGTAATGCTGCATAAACCTAGAAAGAGATGGATAAGACGGTTGCGAACCAGAGAAACTGAGAAAGGGGGTTGGTTACAACCTGAGAAGGTATTAACATCCAGATTGTCCATCGTACTCGACGGGATCCACACTTACGAGATTGTGTTTTAAGGGGTAGTGTATGTGCTATCTGTGTGCAAAAGCTGAGAATGAATGTACAAGTGTCAGTGCAAAAAGGTGAATTTCTCAGGAACTGAGGCTTAGGAAAAGAATGCTGAAAGAGGGGGAAGACACAGAGACTTTTGTTTGATAACATTTAAGTTATGCCTACGTATCATCGCGTGCAATGAGGAAGCCAGAACACCGTAGTTCGACTCAAAGAGACTGAAAATGAATTGACTGTGAATTGCTTACTTGTCTATGCTCAAGTGTATGACTCGTCTGGCTCGAGCGCTAACTGTCTTGCATTAAACGGAAGAAGCAAGTTCTCGTTCGTGAATGAGTGTGATGAGAAAAGAATCCCGAAGACGATTATTGTTTGTTTTTGTGTTTTCAGTTTTGTTATTGCCTTTGGTGTTTTGCATAAGTTAATGAGCTTAAGCCTAAATCAAGGGCTTCTAAACTCATTATATCCTCCCTGATTAGGGATAATGAGCCTACTTAAGTATGAGATAAGCATCTCAACTTAATTGCCATGATGATGTAGGATTAAGATCATTAACCTACTTGTGATTAATTAGATGTTTTTGGGTTTTTGTTTAGTGTTAAGTAATGATTTTAATCTCTAATCACAGATTAGTGGGCTCATTACACCATCCTAATAGAAGGATAATAGATGAGAACACTTAAGCTGAGGAAGATACCTCAACTTAATCCATGGTTAGGGATTAAATTCATTATATAACAAGACTTTATTAAGTGGATTTTAATTAAGGGATGAGATTAAGAAATGGATTTTAAGTTTGCAAGACAACTTGAGGGGGACTTGTCCATTAAACACTAGGGTTAGTCCTTCTTAACCATAAAGGAATTAGAACCCTAATGTAAGGCCCAAGTTACAAGCTTAAGTTTTGACCATTATTAAGTGTTTTGATTAAGAGGTGTAAACAAATTAAAGGTTTAACACTAAGGATTAAAGTTATACACTCCATCCTAATATAAGGATATAGGCATAACCCTAATTCCAAAGTCCTAAAACTTTAAGAGTTTAGTCTCTGATTATTGAGATGAGAAGAGAGACTCAAGGAGACTCAAAGGTAAAAGCTAGGGGGACTAATCACAACCCTAATTATTATCATGCTTGGATGTTCCTATGGTTTGTAAGGCTTGAGAAAGATCTTCAAGGAAGCCACCAATGGAAGAAGTAGATGAAAGGAGGAAGAAGCAGAAGAATAAGTTACTTACTTCACTGAGGAAGATAAGTATCTTAAAGAAAGAAAGTGAGAGAGATGGAACACAAGTGAACAAGCTCACTTAAAATACAAGTAAGAATGCAAATGAAAGAGATAAGAAGATGTTAGAAGTGAAGGCAAATCCACTTCTCAAAGTAACTTACCACCTGAAAAAGTTAGCAAGAATGCATAAAGTACAAAGCATAAAGAAATGAAATGAAATGAGATGAAATGACCAAAGTCAGAAGTGTTTATGCAATGTTAATGTCATGTGAGATGATGCAAAGGCATACAAAGTTCATATGAATGATCATACAAGAATGAGATGTCATGGAAGCATGCTTTGAAGTTTGAAAACACATGAAAGTTAATGAAATGAATGCAAATCATGGCAAATGAATGAAGAAATGATCAAGCATGGTTCTAACATGTCCTAAGATGTCTAAGATGACTTATAAATGCAAGAAATGTCATGGCAAGTTCATGTAAAGATGCATATACAAGGTGAATGCAAATGAACATGAGAAATTAGGGTTATATGGAAGTATGTGATGCAAATAAGCAAAACAGAAGCATATGACATGATAAAAAATTGAAATCAAGCTCAAATAAACCCTAATCTTATACTAGGTCACACCCCAAAGGAGAAGGTCAGAAGCCTAACCAAACAAAAGTTATGAATTTCCTAAGTTTTCTAGGGTTTTTGGGTGGTTCAAAAGGAAAAATGCAAATCAAATTGAAAATGCAAGATAAATTTATGAGGAAAATATCCTATAAACTACATGCAATATGTAACACAATGCAAAAAGAATAATCTTCAAACTCTTCTTGGTTAGGCAGAAATGATTTTTTAAAGTTAAGGTTCAAAAATAAGATTTTAATGACCCTTAATTCAAAGCAAATTCACAAACTATGATCAAACCTAAAAATAAATTTGTGTGAAGAGTTTGAAAATGTTTCTAAATGCATTGGGATATTTCATGATTTTTTTGATGATTTTCAGAAACCTAAATGTATTTTTAATTAATTAAAAGACTTTAATTAATTAAAAATAACATTTAAATATTTTAAAAATGCTTTTTAAATGCAAAAAATAAAATAAAAATCATTTTCAGGTTAAGAAAAATATTTAAAACAGAAATGCAAAGTTTCATATTTTTTGAAAGTGTTTTGATATTTTAAATAAAATATGCAAGAAAATGCAATTAAAATAAAATAAAAATGAATAAAAATGAAAGTATGCGTATCCTAAGGCCCAAATTCAAACTGGAAAGGGAGGGAATTGACCACGCGCGCATCTGGACGACCCACATTCAAACTGGCTTTTAATTATATTTTTAATTAATTAATCAGGATTAAAAGATAATGACTCATCTGGACCACACACTCACTAACCCTAATCCTCATCTAACGGCCACAAACGCGTTTCGGGATTTAATCAGAGTTTTAGCCCTAATGACTTTCAGGTGGCCGGAGAAGACCTCCGGTAATCTTCTTCGGCCAGCTCCTCACCTGAACTTCCTCAAATCACCACCCAAGCCCCCAAAATCTCCAGAATTAATCAACTAACTATCCTAAACAATAATCCAGCCTAAAAAATTATTTATCATTCATCATCAACAAGATTCGAATCAAAACATCAAAACGGCAAAAATTTCAGAACATCATGAAATGCTTAAAACTTAACCATTTTCAAAAATAAAGACATCAGCATGATTAGTGAAGCATGAGGAATCATTCTATAACATGAAAACACATTTCTGGAAAAAAAGTTCTTGATAACTACCTGAGTTGTAGCTTTGCAATCTGGACTTTCAGAGCTCTCCCTTTGTGCAATTCACTCTCATTTGACCTCCTGAAGCTATTGGCAAGCTTGAATGAAGCTTAGAGTGGCTATTTGGAGTGATTTGTTTCTGAAGTTGCAGAAATCATATTTGTGTTTGGTTGTGTTTTAAGCTATGGTGATGGGTGGGAAATGATCCTGGGGTGATGCTGAGTTGATTGGTGGAAGAGTTTGTACTTTTTGTTGGTTGTGTTATGAAATTCGATGAAGGGAAGGTTTCTTAAGGTTTTTGTGATTCTGAGTGTGTGTATGGATTCGGGCTTCAATGTTGTGTGTTATGAGTTGCTTATTGTTCATATAAACAATTTTGATTGGCCAGAGAGTTGTTGTGGCACAAGTTGATTGGTATGAGAGCTTTTGCAAAAAGTCAAGATTTTGTACTTTGAGGTATGGGCATGGTGCAGGTCTGATTTCTTGGGGTGTCTGGCCTCAGTTGAGTTCAAGTATGGCCATGGGATTGGTTTTGATGTGCTGGATGGCTTGGATGAAGAGTTATAACATGTTTTGCAAAATTCCCTCTTTGAAGTTTCTTGGATCATAAGTCATGGAAACCCTAAGTTCAATGCACAATTCTGATCCTTTGAGGTTTATTTGACATATTGTGAAATGTTTGTGCATATTGAATTCATTATAATGCTTGAATATGCCAATTTGCAAAATCCCTCTTTGACATGAAACTTGAAATTTTAGGATTTTTGCCAACTTTGAAAGACCATATCTTGAGTTCTAGGATGAATCAAGACATGTTCTTGTACTTTTTGAAAAGGGAAATATCCAATCTACAACTTTCATGACCAAGAATTTTTCATTTGAAGCATATTTTGTTGAGAAAGAGGAGGTTGAAAAACTTTCCCAAAATGGAAAGTTTGCATTTCAAGTCATTTCCATTTTTGGCAAGTTTGCAAATGGCTCAAAATTCTTCAATCTTGTGAACTTCAAACCTCTTCTATGATCAAATAAAGATCATAGAAATTCAATTTTATGAAAATACCCCTTTGGTTCCATTGTTGAGGGCCTCAGATGCCCTGATTTTGACTTAACTTGCTCAAGAAGTTACCCAGTGAACAGATGACTTCCACAATGAATTTCTTCATCAAACTTGGTACATATGATCCTTATAACATCTTAAGAACATTAGAAACAAGAATGGCCCAAAAATTTGGAGTTAAGGCTTATGAAACCAAAACCCTAATTTTGGTCATCTGTGCAGTGAAACCCTAGCTCTGCTTCCATGCCTTGGCCAGTTCTTGTGATTTCTTGACTTCCATGAACTTTGAGGGACATAATATGATGATAGAACACACATGGACCCTTTTGGAAAGCTTTGAGGCCTTTGGGATGGCTCAGATGGAATCTTGGATTGCTCATATCACAAACCCTAGATGCAGATGAACTTGAACTATGCAGATGAAACAAAAAAAATGCAATATGAGGTGCATGCTTATGCTTATGCAAAAACGAAAGATCACAAGCCATGGTGTGATAAAGAGTGAGGGCAAATTTGGGGTGTTTACACATGTGTTAGACTCACCACATTCACAGAGCAATACTTTAGTGACTGGGTATTGCCTCGGAAACCATAGAGATAATCTTGGAGGAAGTTAATGTATTCGACCTTAACACCAAGGAAGACGATGATTGTAACCCCCCGATTATTTATTTAATTATTTACTTTAAATAATTGGAAATTTTGTGTGTTGTGTGAATTGTGAAATTAGTGGTATGTTGAAAGAATGATGATGATATTTTATTATATGAATTTAAATAATTTATATTGTATTAAAATTGGAATATGAAGAGAATGGATAGACTAGTAATTAGGCGATGGAATAGTGATGGCAAGATGGGAAATCCTTAGTTGGGGTCTAAGGGTTATGTTAGGAATTTAGGAAAAAGGGAAGTCAGTTCGTAGAAAACGGATCATGAATTGAGAAAGCTTGAATAGAAAAAAGAGCTAGGGCAAGATCTAGAAGAGGATAAATTTGGAAAGGGAGAGAAATCGCCCGTCGAATTAAGGTAAGGGTGGGATTGTTGAAACTATTTGAATTAGATGATGAATTGTAGGAAGAATGGATGATTTTCTGTATTTTTCTGGGATTATGAAGGTTTTTGAGAAGCGAAATCGTAGCAAAATTGGGCTGATTTCGCAGAGGAAATTCTGCGGAATCGTGTTTCTCGCTTAGAGAGAGGTAGCTCGCTTAATGAGCGTTTGTAAAATTTTGACCCTTCTATGCAGAGACTCACGCGCTTAGCGAGCTGGAGGTCGTTTAGCGAGACCTGGAGTGAAAAATAAATTATTTTTATTTTGAAAAATTCCATAAAACTCTTTATTTAATATATTAAAGGATTGTGATTGATGTTGTGATGTTAGGGGTATGTATTGAGAGGTTACATGCTTGTTTTACAAGATGTTGAAAATAACTTTGTAAAAAACATGAGTAACATGTATATATGTGTATTGATGTTGTTATGTGTTGTTGTTGTTACATGATGTAGTAATTGTTATATGTTGTTGGAGTTGTTGTTACATGTTGTTGATGTTGTTGTTTGTAGTTGCAGTATTGTTGTATGTTGTTGTTGCATGAGGTAGTTGTTGTAGACATTGCATATTTTCATTGATGGTGCATGGAATGTGCATAGTTGTGGATGGAGTACCAAGGTAGGGTACTAATATCCATCCGATTTCCAAAGGGAATCATTGTGTTGTTGGTGCGGTCATGAAATAGGGATCATACGTGACCATGAAACAGGGGTCGTGGGTGTGATCATGAAATAGGGATCATACTGGACCATGAAATAGGGTTCGAGAGTTCCAACGGGAACTGGATCATGAAACAGGGATCGTTAAATGGTACCACGTGTATTGAGTCTGGTGGAGTCTCATCTGCATTGATTGTTGTTTGTGTGCATGGTATTGCTAGTTATTTCGACATGAGTGTTTAATTTTTTGATTGATGAGAAGTGGTGAATACTTGATGATACTTGCTTTTATTTGTATTATTTTTCCTTTTTGTTGGTGTAATTATCTCATCCCTTATGTTTTAATGTTACCCCTATGTTGGTAACGTGCAAGTGATCAGACATAGTATAGTCTACGGTCGGTGAAATCAGTGCACTTCACGTTAGAGGAGTCAGCTCTGATACGTACTTTGGGGTGTTGGGAACGATGATCGTTATTTTCTTGTTTATTTTTTTAGAAAGACATGTTGTTGCTGAACTTTTATTTTTATATTTTCTTTTGAGATTACCGCTGCAAGTTTACTTTTGTGCTACTTATTGAGCTGTGTTTTGGAAGTGAATGTAACACTCGAATTTTAGTTTAAAATTTTAATTACTTTGATTTTAAATAATAATTTTGCGGGGAATTATTTGGGTGTTACAAAGTGGTATCATAGCAGGTCGGTCCGTCCGGCCAAGTAGTTGAGTCGTCGAGTCGTTGTTGAGTGTTATTGTAGATTTCTTAATCGTTGTTTTGGTTGTTGTTGCATGGAAAATTTAGAATGATTGGGAGAAATGATGTTGCACTTGTCACCGCTATGCAGGTTATGGCTCAAGCTATGCAAAATCCGATGAATGTTGTGGATCGTGAGAATGATGAGTTTCAGAAGAATGATCCACCTACATTAAAGGGAAAGTATGACCCGGATGGAGCACAAGAGTGGCTCAAGGAGATCGAGAGGATCTTCCGAGTGATGGAAGGTTCTGAAGGCCAAAAAGTGAGGTTGGGTGCTCAGAAGTTAGTGGGAGAAGCTGATGACTGGTGGGTTGGCACTCGTCAGCGGTTGGAAGCGTCTGGTGAGTTAATTACCTGGACTGTGTTTAAAAGGGAATTCTTGAGGAAGTACTTCCCTGAAGATGTTCGAGGAAAGAAAGAAATTAATTTCTTGGAATTGAAGCAAGGGAGTCTGTCAGTTATAGAGTATACTGCCAAATTTTCTGACCTGGCAAAGTTCTATCTGCACTATAGTGAAGCGACTGCTCAATTCTTGAAGTGTGTTAAGTTCGAGAATGGTTTGAGGTCCAGGATCAAGAAGGAAATTGGTTATCAAAGGATCAGAAGATTCCCGGATTTAGTTGATTGTTGCAGAATCTTTGAAGAAGACAACAAGGCTCGATCGGATCACTTTAAGGGTTTGGTTGAGAGAAGAGGAAAACAACAGATGCATCCTGGGAAGCCTTATGCAGCTCCAGTTGATAAAGTTAAGCAAAAGCATGTTGAGGGTAAGAAGCCAAGTGGGGGAGGTGCCCCTGCTTCTCTGAAGTGTTATTGGTATGGTGAGTTGGGTCATCGTATCAGTGAATGTACGAGTGACGTGAAAAAGTATTTCAAATGTGGCCAACCTGGACATTTGATTGCAGAGTGCAAGACTAATTTGGTGACTTGCTACAAATGTGGAGATCAAGGTCATATCAACATTCATTGTCAGAAACCAAGGAAATCCGCGACTAGAGGAAAGGTGTTTGCTTTGACAAGAACACAAACTTCCAGAGGATCGACTGATCAGAGGTACTTGCTAAATTAAATAATACACCTTTGATTACTATGATTGATATAGGCACTACACATTGCTTTATTTCTATTGACTGCATGATGATATTAGGTATTGTTGTTTGCCCTATGAAATGAGAAATGGTTATCGAGACTCTTGTTGATGGATCGTTAACTACTTCTCTAGTTTGTTTGAAATGTCCCCTATTGATATATGGTAAGGATTTTGGTGTGCATCTAATATGTTTGTTGTAGGGAGGTTTGTATATGATTATGGTAATGAACTGGTTGGAATTCAATCATGTCTACATTAATTATTTCAGCAAGTCAGTTCGATCTCTTACTCCCGATGAAGAGGAATAAGAAGCTGGTTACCTATCTGCTAGAGAGTTGAAAGAACTTTTGAATGAAGAAGCTCAAGTATTGGCATTGTTTGAATCTCTATCGGTGGAAAATGAAATAGAAATTGGCGAATTTCTAGTGGTAAGAGATTTTCCATAAGTATTTCCATATGACATTGTGGATGTTCCTCCAGAGAGGGAGGTGGAATTCAGTATTGATCTTGTGCCCAGAACTAGACCTATTTCGATGTCACCATATCGTATGTCGGCTTCTGAGTTATCGTAATTGAAGAAATAGTTAGAGGAACTGTTAAAAAAGAAGTTTGTGAGGCCGAGTGTGTCACCTTCAAGAGCTCTGGTGTTGTTGGTAAAGAAGAAAGACGGTAGTATGATATTGTGCATTGACTACAGATAATTAAATAAAGTGAAAATTAAGAACAAGTATCCACTTCCAAGGATAGATGGTCTGATGGATTAGTTGGTTGGTGCTCGTGTGTTTAACAAGATTGATATGCAATCGAGTTATCATCAGATAAGAGTAAAATATGAAGATGTGCAAAAAACAACTTTTAGGACTCGATATGGACACTATGAATATGTAGTGATGCCGTTTGGAGTTACTAATGCACCTGAAGTATTCATGGAATATATGAATCGACTTTTCCATGACTATTTGTATCAATTTGTTGTTGTCTTTATAGATGATATTCTCATTTACTCTAAGTCAGAAGAAGAGCATGCTGAACATCTGCGAATTGTATTGCAAGTGTTGAAAGAGAAGAAGTTGTATGCTAAGTTATCGAAGTGTGAGTTTTGGTTGAAATAAATGAGTTTCCTTGGCCATGTAATTTCGGGAAAAAGGATTATTGTGGATCCATCCAAGGCAGATGTAGTTCTATAATGGGAGACTCTGAAGTCGGTGACAGAAATTAGAAGCTTTTTGGGGTTAGCTGGTTATTATCGAAGATTCATTGAAGGTTTTTCGATGTTGGCACTTCCATTGACTCAATTAACTTGTAAGGGCGTTTGTGTGCGATGCCCAGTGTGAACAGAGTTTCATCGAGCTAAAGAAGAGGTTGAGTACCGTTCCGGTTTTAACTTTACCTAAACCAGATGAACCATTTGTGGTTTATTATGATGCTTTTCTAATGGGTTTGGAGGGAGTATTAATGCAAGACGATCAAGTGGTGGCATATGATTCGCGACAGTTGAGAATTCATGAGAGGAATTATCCTACCCATGACTTGGAACTAGCAGTCGTGGTATTTGTATTAAAGATTTGGAGGCATTATATGTACGGTTCGAGATTTGAAGTATATAATGATCATAAGAGTTTGAAGTATATTTTTGACCAGAAAGAGTTACATATAAGGCATAGGAGTTGGTTAGAATGCTTGAAGGACTATGATTTTAGTTTGAATTATCATCCTGAAAGCCAATGTTTTAGTTGATGCCTTAAGTCGGAAGACATTGCATATGTCGTTCATGATGGCTAGAGAACTGGAATTGATCGAACAGTTTCGAGATATGAGTTTGGGTTACGAGCAGACACCTCACAGCGGAATGTTGGGAATGTTGAAGGTTAACAATGACTTTCTTGATCGTATACGGGAGAGTCAAAAGTCGAATGTGAAATTGGTGGACTTAATGGTCAGTGATGAACGGGCTGGAGGTAATGAGTTCCGAGTCTATGAACATGGAGTACTAAGGTTTCGAGAGCGTATTTGTATTCCTTATGACCTTGAATTGAAGAGAATGATTCTTGAAGAGGGACATAGAAGTAGTATGAGTATTCACCTGGGAGCTACAAAGATGTATCAAGACTTGAAAAAGATATTTTGGTGGCCTGGGATGAAGCGTGATGTGGCTCAGTTTGTTTGTGCTTGTTTGACTTTTCAGAAGTTAAAAGTAGAACATCATAAACTTGTTGGTTTGATGCAACCGTTGGATATTCAAAAGTGGAAATGAGATAGTATCTCAATGGATTTCGTTACAGGGTTACCCAATACTCTGAGAGGGCATGATGCTATTTGGGTAATTGTTGATAGATTGACGAATTCAACACATTTTATTCCGATTGGTATTACTTTTTCCTTGTAGAAATTGGCAGAGATATATGTCAATGTGATTGTGAAGTTACCTGGGATTCCTTTGAGTATTGTGTCAGATAGAGATCCTAAATTTACTTCTAGATTTTAGGAGATCTCGCAAGAAGCATTGGGTTCGAAGTTGAAGTTGAGTTCAACTTATCATCCACAGACTGATGGGGAGACAGAGAGGACTATACAATCTTTGGAAGATTTGTTGAGGGCTTGTATGCTTGAACAAGGAGGTGCTTAGGATAGTTGTCGCTCCCGACAAATGAAAATGGATCAAATGAAGGTACAGACGCGAACGGTCGGCGAAGGGAACAGTGAGAACACACAGCCGTGAACTCACTGGAGAATGAATAGAGTCGCCAGCTAGGCATTTTTTATCCCGGAGGAAAGGTAATGCTGCATAGACCTAGGAAGATACGGATAAGACGGTTTGCGAACCAGAGAGACTGAGAAAGGGGGTTGGTTACAACCTGGGAAGGTATTAGCACCCAGATTGTCCGTCGTACTCGACGGGATCCACGCTGAAAAGATTTGTGTTTTAAAGGGGTAGTGTCAGTGCTATTTGTGCATAAAAGAGCTGGAAAAGATGTACAAGTGTCAGTGTAAAGAAATGTGATGTGTGTAAATGTACAGTGTCAGTGTAAGAATGAGAATGAATTGCTCAAGATAATGAGGCTTAAAGAATGAAGCTGGAAGGAGGGGGAATGTACAGAGACTTTTGTTCGATAACCGTTAAGTTATGCCTACGTATCCTCTCGTGCAATGAGGAAGTCAGAACACCGTAGTTCGACTCAAAGAGACTGAAAGATGAATTGACTTGTGAACTGCTTGCAGTCTATGCTCAAGTGTATGATCTGTCTGGCACAGATGCAAACTGTCTTGCATTAGACGGAAGAAGCAAGTTCTCGGTTGTGAGTGAAGATGATGAGAAAAGAATCCCGAAGGAGACGATTATTGTTTGTTCTTGTGTTTTCAGTCTTTTATTTCTTTTTGGAGTTTGTCATAAGATAATGAGCTTAAACCTAAATCAATGGATTCGGTAAACTCATCACATCATCCCTCTGATTAGGGGTAATGAGAATTACCTTAAGTGTGAAGTCAGATTCTCACACTTAATCACCTTTGATGTAGGGTTAAGATCATTAACCTACTTGTGATTAATTAGATGTTTTTGTGATTTTTGTTTAGTGTTAAGTAATGAGGTTAAGCCATAATCAGGGATTTAACAGGCTCATTACACTATCCTAAAAGAAGGATAATAGATGAGGGTGTTTAAGCTGAGGAAGGATCCTCAGCTTAATCCATGATTAGGGATTAAACCCATGACAGAACAAACCTTTAATTAAGTGGATTTTATTAATGATATGATGATGAAGTGTTTTTTATGATTTGTAAGACAACTTGAGGGGGACTTGTCCATTAACTTTAGGGTTAGTCCTTCTTAACCAATTAAGGAAGAATTAGAACCCTAATGCAAGGCCCAAGTTACAAGTGTAATGTCTTGATGATTATTAGATGGATTAATTAAGAGAGTTCAACACCTTAAGGGTCCAAGACTTAGGATTAAAGTTATACACTCCATCCTAAAAGAAGGATGCAGGCATGATCTTAATCACAAAGTCTTAAAGCCTTGAGGGTTTAGTCCCTGATTATGAGGTGAGGGGAGATGACTCAAGGAGAGACACAAAGGTAAAAACTATGGGGGAGACTAATCAAAACCCTAATTCATTATCATGCTTGGTTGGTCCTAATGTTTGTGAGGTTTTCAAGAACAATCTTCAGATGAACCACCAGGAAGCAGATGAACAAGATCAAGAGAAGCAAAGTGACTTGCTTCATTCAAGAAGTCAAGTCACTTGAAGAAAGAAAGTGGGAGGAGGAAGAATGAGCAAGCTCAAACTCAAACACACATAAGAATGCAGCAAGGTATGCAAGAGAGATGAGAATAGAGGTTATGAGAAGTGAAGGCAAATTCACTTCTCAAGTTACTTACCACCTGAAATGTTAGAAAGAAATGCAATGCAATGCAAGATGAAATGAAATGATATGATGCAAAGCAAAACCAGAAGCATACACATGATGATTATGATGTTATGAAGTGCTGCAAACATGAGGCAAGACATGGAGATGATCATACAAGGTTATGGGTGCATATGGTGCAAGCTAAGGAGCATGAATAAGCATGGAATGTTATGAATCATACAAGACAAATGGCATGGCAAATATGTAATGTAATGATCAATGATGCTTTCTACATGTCTTAAGATGTCAAATGAATCATAAGAATGCACAAAATGCAATGACAAGTCAAGTTATGCAAGGAAATGCAAGAAGGATGCAAGAGGAAGCCCAAATTAGGGTTCATGGATCAAACATCAAACACAAACCAAAAACAGAAGCAAACCTTAACCTAAAAAATGGAAAATGGTACCCAAAGAAACCCTAGGCCTATAATGAACCACTGCCCAAAGGGGAGCTCTCAACTCTCAACCAAACTCAGGTTATGAATTTTGCAAGTTATTAGGGCTTTTTAGGGTTTGTAACAAAAGAAATGCCAATCAATTAGAAAATGTAAAATCAAATCATGGCCTTTTTATCCTTGAAAGTTCATGCTAAATGGAAAACAATGCAAGAAGAATCAATGTCTCAACCTTCACCAATAGGCAGAAATGAATTTTCAAACTTATGAACAAAATAATGCATCAAAAATGATTTAATTCAATGAAAAATTCTTAAAATGCATCAAGATCAAAAAAGGAAATTTGGTTTGAAGGTTGGACAATGTTTCTAAATGTCTTAGAACATTTCATGAATTTTTTTGTAATTTTTAAATACCTAAAAGTATTTTTAATTAATTAATTCTCATTAATCAATTAAAAATAATCTTTTAAATATTTAAAAATACTTTTTTAATGATAAAAAATAAAATAAAAATATTTTTGTGTCATAAAAATTAATAAAACCTTAAAGAAAAAGTTTCATAATTTTTATGATTTTTTAACTATTTTAAAATAATTATACAAATTAAATGCAAGAAAAATGAATTAAAATTAAATTAAAGTGAAAGTATGCAGAATGGACGCATGAGATTGTGCCTGGGTTTAAAAAGGTTGACTGGCGCGCAATCCTGTGGCCAGGATTCAAACTGAATTAATCTTGATTTATTAATTTAATTAAACCTAATTAAAACTAATGAACTGATCTGAACCACTCAAACACGCGCGCGAAACCTGATCCAATGGCCCACGTTTGAACCTTGCCCTAATTAAATGCAATTAACCCTAATCACTCTCAGGCTGCCGGAGAAGACTTCCGGTCGTCTTCTCCGGCCAGCCCTCACCTGAGAAACACCTAACTTCCTCAAAACGTAATAAAAATGAAAACCAAAGCCAGGGAAATGTTCCTCTCACTCTCACGAACCAAAACCCTAACCTAAAACAAATTTATATTACCTAAATCATCTGAATCGAAGAAACTAAGTTCTAGGGTTCGTAAGCTTCAAACTCAAATTAAATCCTTAAAACGCAACCATTTCAAAAACTAAAGGTACCAGAATGATCAGGCAAGCATGAAGAACAAGTTTGTAACATAAAAAGAGATTTCTGGAAAAATTATTTTTGAGCTACCTGAGTTTCGCAGTTTTTGATTTAGGAACTTTCAGGCTACTTCCCTTGATGCAAGCTGCTCTACTTGATCCCCCAAGTGTGTCTGGATGCTCAAATGGAATTTAGATTTGCTGGATGATGAGTTTCGAAGAGAACTGCTTCAGTTCAGTCAACAATGGCTATGGTGATCTTGGCACTTTTAGGCTGTGGAAAGGGGTGGTTTGTGATCTATGAAGTGTATTGAGTTGCTTTGCAGGGTTTGTTTTGGTGTTTGTGGGCTAGGATGAGAGATTCGATAGAGTCTGCAGAATGAAGGTGAACAATGGCAATGGAGTTTTCAGGCTTGTTTCAGGCTCATGCTTTGGTGGTTTCTTGTCTATGAGGTGGGGTGAGTTGAATGGTGATGAGAGTTTGAGTGTTTTGAAGCTGTGTAGAGAAATTCGAATGAACTTGCAAGATGGAAGGTTTTTGTGAATGTTGTGAATGGTGTGGTTTCAGCCTTAGCTCTTGATATGTTTAGCTTGCAAATTGTACATATGACTCTCTCTCATTGGCTGGCTGATGTGACTTGTGCTTTATGGATTGGTAGGTTAACTTTTGCAACTTTGTCAACTCTTGTGTAAGAGAAAGTAAGGTGAGGTGCTAGGCAAGTACATGGGCATGGGCTGGCGCAGCAAGGTGAGGTGAGAGGCTAGCAAAGCTCAGCAGCCAATGCATCAAGTTGTAGCAAGCATGATGATGAGTTTTGCAAGTTGTGGCATTTTGGTTCACATGTGATCCTTTGCATAACCAAACATGAAACCAAGGGCAAACTTAGTCCAATTCTGATTTTTGTAACTTAGAGGATGCTTACATGCTGGTTTGAAGTGGATTAGAGGTCACATAATGCATTAATCCAAGGTTTTGCAAAATTTCCATTTGATGCATAACTTGAAAATCAATGATTTTTGCTAACTTTGCAATGCCATAACTTTTGATCCATGAAGAGTTTGGTCATGTTCTTGTACTTTTTGAAAAGGGAAAGATGAGATCTACAACTTTCATGACCAAAGTTTTTCCATTTGAGGCCTTTTTGGATCATGAATCAAGGCTTGAAAATTGACCTAAAATGAGGCATTCTTGAAAAGTCAACTATGCCCAAAAAGTCAACATTTGCAAAAACCCTAAATTCCTGATTTTTATGAACTTCAAACTTCTTCCATGACCAAATAAAGATCATATACACTCAAAATGATGAAGATCACCCATTGGTTGGGTCATTGGGGGCCTCAGATGCCCTGATTTTGCACTGACTTGTCTGAAAAGTCAACTCTTGATCAGATGACTTCCCCATGGAATTTCTTCATGAAAATTGATATGCATACTCCCTATACCATATAGAGACCAATGGAAACAAGAATGACCAAAATTTTTGGGGTTATGGCCTCTGAAACCAAAACCCTAATTTTAGGTCAACTGTGCAGTTCAACCTGGCTCTGCATCCACTCAAACCCTAGTTCTTGTAATTCCTCTGCAATTTTGACTCTGTGAGGATGTAACATGATACAAGAACACACATGGACCCTTCTGAGATGATTGGTGGCCTTTGGAGTGGCTCAAGAAGCTTTGGGATTGCTCAAATCACAAACCCTAGGTGCAGATGACTTAGAAACTATGCAGTGAATCAAACATGAGGTATGAGATTGTATGATTGTGTTTATGCATATGAGATGATCACAAGCCATGGTGTGAATGGGTGAGGGCAAATTTGGGGTGTTTACAGCTGCCCCTATTCAAACATGAGTTAGCTGTGCAGGATGTAAGCAACGGCTTAACAGGCAAACAAGATAACTTGTGGTTGAATACCAAAGACAGTCCAAAATTTGCACTCACAGAAATGAAGAAGAAAAGGGATATAGATTGTAAAGGCAAAATAAAGTGTATTGTAAAGTGTAAGCGACGGAGGACGACCGTCGAGCAGAGGACGACTGCTGGGTAAATAGCAATGTCGGGGACGGCCGACATGCTGGGAAAGTGTGTAAAATAAAGCGATGACGGGGACGGCCGACATGCTGGGGATAAAAAGGTAAAGCTAAGACGGGGACGGCCGACTAGCTGGGGAAAATAGAATATTATGATGGGGGCGGCCATCAAGATAAAGCTATAGCATTCTCTGGGAATCAAATGAAACATGACGGGGACGGCCATCAAGTTCATAAGGTAGGTAAAATAACCAACGATGGGGACGGCCATCGGGCTAAAAGGAAAAGGGACCACGACGGGGACGGCCATCGGGTTAAAGAATAAATGAAATAAACAGATGATGGGGTACGGCCATCAAAGGTGAAGGACGATCACCTAGCAGGGGACGGCTGCTCTGTTGGGGATAAAAGAAATATGATGGGGACGGCCATCAAAGGTGGAGGACGACCACCTGGCAGGGTACGGCTGCCGAAAATATCAACGATGGGGACGGCCATCGGATAGAAAAGGTCAACGATGGGGACGGCCATCGGACGAGCATGATGGAGGACGACCATCAAGAAGTGGAGGACGACCACTCAGCAGGGTACGGCTGCTCTCGAGGTTTAACATGACATAGGACGAATGCCAGATAACCAAAATCAACAATGGGGACGGCCATTGGATAAAGTGATGAAGGACGATCATCAAAAGGTGGAGGACGACCACCTAGCAGGGGACGGCTGCTAAAATCAACGATGGGGACGGCCATCGGATGAGCATGATGGAGGACGACCATCAAGAAGTGGAGGACGACCACTTAGCAGGGGACGGCTGCTCTCAAAGTTTATCATAACACAGGACGAGTGTTAGATAAAAAGGAAATTTGACTACGATCTACTGGGGATATAGTAAATACGGACGAGCGTTTACATCCAAGAAACAAAAGGTATAAGTGTTTGGTATTGTGTATAGATTAAAGATGCGGACGAGCATCCTTAAGACTTATGATACGGACGAGTATCATGTAGAAACAAACATTAGACGCAATGTTCTGAGATGATGGTACGGACGAGTACCAACTGGTTAACAAAGAACAAGGACTACTGTCGAATCTGCGGGGATATACATGGTGTATATAAGATACGGACGAGTATCCGAGTAGGTGTACCAATGAGCAGTGAGTATATAATGTATAGGTGAGTGTTTATCTGCTGGGGATATGACATGGACGGGTGTCAGGAAAGTGTATATACAAGTATAGGCGACCACGCTGGGGATATGACACGGACGGGTGTCAAGAAAGTGTATATATAGGTATATGTAAGTGCAAAGAGGGTGTCTTTGGCTTTCTGCTGGTGACACGACACGGACGAGTGTCAGGATGTATCTGCAATACTGGTGATCTTGGTTTGTAAAGTGTATTCAGGCAACCTGCTGGGAAATGATGATACGGACGGGTATCAAAAAGGAGATATGCACTGGTGTTTGTGATATGGGGCAACTGCTTTTGCTGGGACTCTGGTGGGGATGTATTCTGTATGCTGACAGATTGTCAATATTTACAAGTGTTCAAATCACAACATGACTTATGATTATGCTATGCATTTGATTTTTTTGCCGTAATGCTCCGTATTAGACGGAATGCTACGCTCTGGGGGTGAATATGATGCGAATGCTATGATTATGCAAAGAGGCACCGATCCGGGATTCGGATCCCGTTGCTGCAAAGATCTCTGATCGATCTGCTTGAAGTGAACATCCCAGCTGGGGATGAGATCATTGATAGATCTGTAGTTGTATCTGCTTGGGGATATACGTCATCGATTGACATATTCTTATAATACGGGACCCAGCTGGGGTTTGTAGAAGCTTTCTCTCTCTCTGTTGTGACTTCTTCGTGCGCTGCTCTTCTGAATAGAGGCTTGAAGCTCTGTGGGGAGATGATTCCTCGATTCTCGCGTTCTGCCGAGGAATAATGGCTACTCGGCTGGGGAATTGTGAGAGGCAACTCAGCTGGGGAGAGCAACTCAGCTGGGGATAGAACATTTCAGATGCTGTATGTTGATTTGGCAACTTCGCTGGGGGAAAGGGCACCTTCGATGCTGTATGTTGAAGATAGACCGAGTTGATAAAGATTCGCCTACTTGCTGAGACGTAACCTGCATGCCCCAGGTTGCGTTCTAGATACTTGCAATCCTGCAAAGATAAGGAAACGCACAAAAGGTCCCGAGGTATCCTTTACTGGATTCCGTCATAGGAGATAAGTACTTTCGAGAGTAAGCATATTCCCTGCAAGCATGTGTTTTATTTTTAGAGAGAGGCATCTGTACTTATGCAATTGTGTTTTTAGAGACATCAGACAACTCTTTGCAAAACATAAATGTAAAAACGAGACATGACTGAAAATCTGATTATATTAATTCGTGTGCCCTGAATTGGCAAGATACAGTCAGAGAAACATATCTCCTGAAATGAGGAGACTGTTACAAATTGAGAAATAAAGTGCTGGCGGTGCTGGCGATGCTTTCAAAGATCTTCCTCTTCTGCTATGACTCGTATGACAATGACGTTCTTCTCGTCTGGCTTTCTGGAGAGAGTTGATTCTGATTGCAGCTTGATCCTTTGGAGCTTACCAAGTTGTAGGCGATACAGACGAATTCAGAATGCAGTTGTTCGCTTATTCCCTTATTTTGCATGGATCGCCCTTTCGGGTTTTCAATCCATCGGGATACCCATTTTTGCCTGAGCTGTCCAATGCGGCTTTTCAACTCAGCGGGTGTACAATTTTTTTTATTTATTTTCCCTTATTTTTGCCCGAGTCTTTTATTCTGTTTTTGACTCGCCGGGAGGCCCTATTTTTGCCTGGACTTACATTCTGTTTTTATGTCCAACGGGTCATTTCATGCGAAGTATTTTTTAACTGCATCTGAATTCACAGGGGACGGGAAATCTTCACCATCCATGGTGCTGAGCATCAGTGCTCCACCAGAGAAGACTTTCTTCACAACAAATGATCCTTCGTAATTGGGAGTCCACTTGCCCCTGTGGTCTGTATGAGGAGGGAGGATTCTCTTCAACACAAGATCTCCCACCCGGTACTCTCGGTGCCTGACTTTCTGATCGAAGGCTCTCTTCATTCTTTTCTGATATAGCTGCCCGTGACAGATTGCAGCCAATCTTTTCTCTTCGATCAGACTTAGTTGTTCGTATCGGGCCCGAACCCATTCTGCTTCGTTTAGCTTAACATCCATCAGTACCCGTAAGGAGGGTAATTCAACTTCAACCGGTAGGACTGCTTCCATACCATACACAAGCTGATATGGCGTTGCCCCAGTGGATGTTCTGATTGACGTGCGGTACCCATGCAAGGCAAACGGTAGCATTTCATGCCAGTCTTTGTAGGTGACTACCATCTTCTGCACAATCTTCTTGATATTCTTGTTTGCTGCCTCAACAGCGCCATTCATCTTTGGCCTGTAAGGAGAAGAGTTGTGATGTTGGATCTTGAAGTCCCGGCATAATTCAGCCATCATTTTGTTGTTGAGATTGGAACCATTATCGGTAATGATTCGCTCGGGCACTCCATACCGACAGATGATATCTCTCTTCAGAAACCTGGCCACCACTTGTCTGGTGACGTTTGCATATGAGGCTGCCTCAACCCACTTGGTGAAATAGTCAATGGCAACCAGGATGAATCTGTGGCCATTCGAAGCAGTTGGCTCAATCTTGCCAATCATATCAATGCCCCACATAGCAAAGGGCCAGGGTGAAGACATTATGTTCAGGGGATTGGGAGGCACATGCACCTTGTCTGCATAAATCTGGCATTTATGGCATTTTCTGGCGTAAGCACAGCAGTCTGCATCCATTGTGATCCAGTAATAGCCTGATCTTAACAACTTCTTAGTCATGGCATGCCCTCCTGCATGGGTACCAAAGGATCCTTCGTGCACTTCATGCATCAACAAATCTGCTTCTGTCTTGTCAACACATCTGAGGAGTACCATATCAAAGTTCCTCTTGTATAAAGATCCATCAGCGTTCAGAAAGAAACTACCAGCAAGCCTTCTCAAAGTCTTCTTATCATTGGAAGATGCCCCAGGTGGGTATGTCTGATCCTCCAAGAAGCACTTAATGTCATGGAACCAAGGCTTATCATCTTTGGCAATATCCGCTGCAAATACATATGCTGGTCTATCAAGTCTCGATACTGAAATCTGAGGTACAAAGTTAGCAGCTTGAACTTTGATCATGGATGAAATGGTAGCAAGAGCATCCGCAAACTGATTCTCGTCCCGAGGGATATACTCAAGCTTGACTGTTGTGAAGAAAGTCAATAACCTTCTTGTATAATCCCTGTAAGGTATCAGATGATCTTGGTGGGTGTACCATTTTCCGTTGGTCTGATTGACTACCAAAGCTGAATCTCCGAATACGGTCAATGTCTTGATCCTGAGGTCAATGGCTTCCTCAAGACCCATAATGCAAGCTTCGTATTCAGCTTCGTTGTTAGTGCAGTTGAAAGTGAGTTTTGCCGAGAAAGGCATGTGAACTCCTTTGGGTGTAATGAGTACTGCACCAACACCACGGCCATTCATATTAACAGCCCCGTCGAACATCATAGTCCATTCTTCTTCTAGGTCAGGCCCTTCAGTGTGAATAGGCTCTTCATGATCTTTTGCTTTAATGAACATGATGTCTTCATCGGGGAAGTCGAACCTCATAGGCTGGTAGTCATCAATGGGTTGCTCAGCAAGATATTCAGATAATACACTGCCCTTGATGGCTTTCTGAGATGTGTACTGTATGTCATATTCTGTAAGAATCATCTGCCATCTTGCAACCCGTCCGGTAAGAGCTGGCTTCTCGAAAATGTACTTAACTGGGTCCATCTTTGAGATCAATAGAGTAGTGTGGGTCAACATATACTGCCTTAGTCGGCGAGCAGCCCACGCTAAAGCACAGCAAGTTTTCTCGAGCAGTGAATAACGTTGTTCACAGTCGGTAAACTTTTTGCTTAGGTAGTATATTGCATACTCTTTTCGACCAGACTCGTCATGCTGACCTAGTACACACCCCATCGATTCTTCTAATACTGTCAAGTACATAATCAGAGGTCTTCCTTCAACTGGAGGCATAAGGATTGGAGGTTCTTGCAAATACTCCTTGATCTTGTCAAAAGCTTTCTGGCAGTCTTCGTTCCACCTGACCGTTTGCTCCTTTCTTAACAGCTTGAATAAGGGTTCACAAGTTGCTGTAAGGTGAGATATGAACCGTGAAATGTAGTTCAATCGACCTAAGAACCCTCGAACTTCTTTCTCAGTTTTCGGTGCAGGCATTTCTTGAATAGCTTTGACTTTATCAGGGTCAACTTCAATCCCTTTCTCACTTACAATAAAGCCCAGCAGCTTACCGGATCGCACCCCGAATGTGCATTTGTTGGGGTTCAACTTTAGTTGGTATTTCCTCAGACGCTTGAATAACTTGAGCAGATTCACCAGGTGATCTTCCTCTGTAAGGGACTTGGCGATCATATCATCCACATAGCATTCGATTTCCTTATGGATCATGTCATGAAACAATGTTACCATAGCCCGTTGATACGTTGCACCAGCATTCTTCAGTCCGAATGGCATCACTTTATAACAGAACGTGCCCCAAGGTGTGATGAATGTTGTCTTCTCCATGTCTTCAGGTGACATCTTGATCTGATTGTATCCCGAAAATCCATCCATGAAGGAGAATACCGAGAACTGAGCCGTGTTATCCACCAATACATCAATGTGAGGTAATGGGAAGTCATCTTTCGGGCTGGCTCTGTTCAGATCCCGGTAATCAACACACATTCTTACTTTTCCGTCCTTCTTAGGCACAGGTACTATGTTAGCAACCCACGGAGGATAGCTAGTCACAGCAAGGAACCCGGCGTCCCATTGCTTTTGTACCTCTTCCTTGATTTTCATAGCCATGTCTGGGCGAGTTCGGCGCAACTTCTGTTTGACTGGTGGGCATTCTTCCCTCAAAGGCAGCTTATGCACAACAATATCGGTATCCAACCCTGGCATATCTTGGTAGGACCAAGCAAACACATCAACATACTCTTGAAGCAGATCTATCAGCTGTCTCTTCACTGAGTCTTGCAGGCAGGCCCCGATTTTGACTTCTTTCACGTCTTCCTCCGTACCAAGATTAATCACTTCAATCTCCTCCTGATGAGGAGTAATAACTTTTTCCTCCTGTCTCAGCAACCTGGCTAGCTCTTCAGGAAGCTCATATTCTTCATCAACCCCTTCATCAGCTTGATTGATCGGATTGTCAAAGTCATACGATGTCATAGCTGTGCTGTTGTCGGTGCTGTCTGGAAGGCACTCTCTGCAAGGGTTAAGTCGGTTCATTTTAGTGATTGATTTTAATCTTGCTTTAGAAAAAAGTGAAATGAAGTTATCATTTTGAAAACACCGCCATTTATTTTTGTACAAAAAGAAAAATGGAAAAACAGTGAGCAAAAAGAAAAAGACTCGTTTGCAAAAAGATTGTCTGATATTTCATTAATTTAATCTTGTTTGCACAAAAGTACAGATGGCCCTGATTACAAAATGAGTCTTGTCATCTTGGGCAAGATGCAAGACTTTGATGCATGCTATAAAAGATACAGGAAATAATAATTACTCTGCCCGAGTAACACTTATAATTCCCTGGGAAGACCAGTTCGAGACACTGCTCCCCGGGACCTTTGGACGAATCCAATTCTCCAGGTTGCGTTCTTCTTCCAGCTCGTCTTCCAGACAGTTGATAGCATCGGGGGTAAGCATTCCCCCACTGACAAAACCAAGCTCTGCAGCAGCCTTTGCTTGATGTTGAGTTGGTCTGTAACCCAACCCAAACTTGTCCTTCTTCTCCTCCACAGCTAAGACCTTGCCCCAGCCTAGGGCAGTTCCTTCCTCAACAACCTTCCGGGCTTGTTGGTATGACGACATGGAGATTCCTGAAACAGCAGATGCTTCATTGACGTTCAAGGCTTCAAAACCTTGGCTCATCGTTTCATGGATTTCTCCATCCATCTCAATGTACTTGTAGGTAGCCAGGTGGCTAACAAAGATGTCCTCTTCTCCACAGATTGTGACAACTTGACCCTCCCACTCAAATTTTAACTTTTGGTGAAGGGTAGACGTTATAGCGCCAGCGGCGTGAATCCAGGGTCTACCCAACAAACAGCTGTAGGCGGGCTGAATGTCCATCACATAAAAGATAGTTTTAAAAGTCTGCGGGCCAATTGTCACGGGCAGCTCAATCTCTCCCAGAACCGATCTCTTTGAGCCATCAAAAGCTCTAACCACCAGGTTGCTGGGTCTCAATGCCAATCCATCATATTCTAGCTTCACCAGAGCCTTCTTTGGTAAGACATTTAGGGAAGAACCTGTGTCCACCAGCACATGAGAAAGGACAGCTCCTTTGCATTCCATGGTTATGTGCAAGGCTTTGTTGTGGTTGCGGCCATCCGCTGTCAAGTCAGAATTGGTAAACCCTAGCCCATTGCTAGCAGTAACATTTCCAACCACGGTTTCCAATTGGTTGACAGTAATCTCCTCTGGCACGTAAGCTGCGTGCAGGACTTTCAGTAGTGCATTCCGATGGGCTTCGGAGCACATGAGCAGTGAGAGGATGGAGATTTTGGATGGAGTTTGGTGAAGTTGATCCACAACTTTATAATCACTCTTCTTGATGATCCGCATAAACTCATCAACTTCCTGATCAAATGGAGTCTTCAGGGCTTCTTTGGCAGCTGGATCTTCCTGCACCGGTCCTTTACCCTTTGCCTTGGCAGCAGCTTCTGCTTCGGCAGTGGGTCTTTGGACTTGTGAAGCGAAGAGACGTCCGCTTCGAGTGAAGCCTCCGCCTCCCCCCACATTATCAATTTGTGGTGTAGGTGCTAATGTTTCAAGAGTGATTCTTTTTCCTTCGCAGTACACGTCAGAGCCATAGTGCCAAGGGATGGCCCTATCGCTTTCATATGGTACAGGTCCAGGCACCGTGACAGTGACTGGACTGATTGCTGCTGCTGAAGGGATTGTTATTGTTTGTGGATCATAAAAGATTGTGACTGGTGCTCTAGCGGGAGCAGCACCTTCTGAATGGTAGGCGGAGTTATTTTCTGGATCGTAGAATATGGTAACAGTGGAGACATCTTCGTGATTGTTTGCTGGTGTTGTAGAAGGTTCTGTTGGAAGAACTGTTGTTGTTGTTGATGGGGAGTCGAAGTGGACTGAAGCTGAAGTTGTAGCAGGAGAAACTGTTGAAAACTGATCATTGGGTAGAACAGATGAAGTACTTGCTGATGTTGCTGATGAATCGTTGGGAACTATTGTTGCTGTATTTGTAGGAGGATCTGAAACCATTGCTGATGAAGTCGTCGGGTTTGCCGGGAATGATGTAGTGATCTGCAGTAAGCCACTCCGAATAAGGCTGTCAATGCCATTCCTCAAGTCTTCACACCCATTCCAAGAAATATTGCAGTATGGGCACCCTAGTTCACACCCCGGAAATATATTGCTTTCACGGAGTTGAGCCTTGATTTCCACCAATGGTGTCCTGATCTGATCCACACTGGTTATCAAATAAGACGGTTGGTCTTCTTCGATAGCATTAATTCGGGGACCACCATGGTTTGGCATTGGGTTTTTGTTGACGTTGGGCGGAGGTGCAAAGTTCAAAGCCTTGGAGTCTACTAAGTCTTGTACCTTCATATGCAGAGCCCTGCATTTTTCTGTACTGTGACCAGGTGCGTTTGAATGAAAAGCACACCTAGCATTGGAGTCATAATTTCTTGGTAGACTGTTGGGATCCGGAGGTGCCAACGTTCTTAGCTCAACCAAGTTGAGTTTCAGAAGTTGTGGCAGCAAAGCAGCATATGGCATTGGGATCGGGTCGATCACTCGATTAGCTTGAGGGGGCCTTTGTTGGAATGGCCTCTGTTGATTGTTGTTGTTGGAGTTGTTGTTGTTGAAGTTCCTTGGAGGATACTGATTCTGCTGATACTGGGGTTGTTGTTGGAAGTTTTGTTGAGGAGGTTGATAGACTGGCAGAGGATGTGCTGGAGCAGGGATAGTGACTGCTGCTATGGACCTTTGAACATATTGGGGCCTACCCCTGTTGGTATGAATGGCATTGGTCTCGCCAGCTCTTCTAGGGCCTGCAAAAGGCTTCCTTGTACTGCTGGACGAACTGGCGCCGTTATCGGAAATTTTACCCATTTTTAACAGGCTTTCAATTCTCTCCCCAGCTATAACAACATCTGCGAAGCTAGTGGACGAGAAAGCAGCCAACCTGTCAATATACGTTCCCTGGAGAGTGTTCATAAACATATCTGCCATTTCTCTCTCAGACATTGGTGGTTGAACAGCAGCAGCCAATTGCCTCCATCTCTGAGCATATTCTCTGAAGCTCTCTCTTGACGACTGTGACATTCCCATTAGGAGAGTCCTGTTGGGTGCCATGTCTAAGTTGTATTGATACTGTCGGATGAAGGCCTCTGCCAGGTCCTTCCAGCATCTTACAGTTGCCCTTGTCAAGTGGGAATACCATTCCCTTGATGCTCCAGTCAAACTGTCTTCGAAGTAAAACATCCAGAGCTTCTCATCCATTGTATAGGCCTTCAGCCTTCCCAGAAACGATTGCAAATGAGTCCGGGGGCATGAAGTCCCATTATATCTTTCGAAACAAGGAGGCTTGAACTTATGAGGGATCCTAACCCCCTCTACTAAACCCATGTCCATGACGTCGAAGCCCAAAGAGTTCTGAGATTCTAGGGACCTTAACTTCTCAGCTATTTCATCCAATCTCCTATCATAAGCATCCTCTCCGGCACCCATTACTGTAAATTGGTCCTCCTGAGGATCCTCTTGAAGTACTCTGGCCGCGGTGGCTGTCCCTTGAACGTTTGCAGGGATATTAATCTCAGGATGTAGGTGTGGACCAAACACCGGGGGATTCACATGTGGTTGCACCCTTTCATTATTACTGGTGCCTGCAGTCCCTACATGAGGCTCATCTTGGTTCTGCCTTTCCACCATAGCTCTCAGTCTCTCCTGGCTCTGAGCCATGTTGTTCATAACCTCCATGAACTGCGTCATCTGTGTTCTCATCTCCAATCTTTCATTGGCTAGCTGATTTCTGACATCAGCAAGATCTTGTTGAACTTGATCCATCTGAATTCCCGGAAGGTTGTTTCTAGTTGGATACCTGTGTGGCCTGTTGAGAGGGAATAGCCTGCGGCGAGCAATAATTCCTGAGTGTCACAACAGAGGTTAGAAACAATAAAACAAAACCTACAAAACAAACAAAAGGGTTAGTATGCAATGCAGTATGCTTATTTGCTGTCAAGGTATCTGGCTTGGTCTTCAGTTTTGACCCGTCCAGACCCTTGAAGATGACGCTGTTGAAGTTGCTTTTGAAGTGAACCCAGATGGAAACAAACACAAATATATTACAAAGGTAAAATAATACAAATTGTTCATTTTTTACAACACTAGCCCTCTAAGGGGTCAAAAATACATCACCAAAAAGCAAAAGTACATGGAAAAGGAACAACAACAAGCAAATAATCAGACTCCAAGGCCAAACTCATCCTCGCGAACTTCCTTAAGAAGTGCTTCGGTCACAGGATCAGCCGGATGCTCCGTAAGATTCCTGATGAGAAGGTTTCTTGTTGCAACAGCTGTAGTCAACTTCTTGTTCTGGCTTTGGTCTTTGGATTTCTTCACTCCAGCTTTGATTTTTAACTCTGAAATTTCCTCCTGGGCTGCTGCCAGGGCTTTTTCCATCTGCTCCATCTTATCTTGAACTCTCTTGTCTTCTAGAGTACGGGCTTCAGTGATCCGGACCCACCTGGCCTGACTCTCTTTCAAGTACAAGTCTGTTCTTGCTCTCTGAAACTGGGCTTCTTTACAAGCATTCTTCAGAATCTGTTCACCAGCCTTAGACTTGTTGATATAATCTCCAGACTTCTCAATCTTAGTCAAGTGTTCTACTTTCAGTTTCTCCAATCTCTCAATCTCCCTTATACCTTCACTCCTCTCCCTGAGGGTCTTCTGCAGGGCTTGGGATAGCTTCTCATTTCTTTCTTTCAAGCCTTCAAACTCTTCCAAACTGACAGTAGTAGGGGGTGGTGCTGATGATGACTCGGGCATGTCTTTGATGGTGAAGGGCAATCCTGAGATTTGGGCCCTAGCATAGGACCACTCATGATATTGGACTGATGCCACATTATTGCACTTCCCCAGAATGGTGATTCCCTTGGTTTGAACATGATCCCAGGCCCAGGCAGCCTGCCTAACAACAGTCAAACTGATCTTGTTCTCACAGTAGAGGGTCTCAACCAGGTCTTGTTCCTTAGGAGCATGAACCAGTGCATAGCCTAATTGCCTCTTGAACAGCAGGGGGTTGTAGTTGATACTTCCCTTAACTCCTACCAAAGGTACATTGGGAAAGTGCCCACAGCTTGTGATCATATCTCTGCCCTTGGTGCCTTGGGTGCACCATCTGATGTCTGCTGCAGTGAGAGTAGTGAGCCTCTTAGCCCAGTTGCTTTGCTGATGAGGATTCAGGAATGCATCTGTCCTGGGTAGATGCTTGAGAAGCCAAGCATGGAATAGTGGAGCACAACACCTCACTAGCTTACCCCTCTGCTTCTCATTCCTCTGATGTACTGAGTAATAGAGGTCACCCAACAAGGTTGGCACTGGGTTCTTCAGGATGAACAGGTGGATGGCATTCTTGCTGATGAATCTGGGCTCATCTGCAAACAACACAATTCCATATACACTCAAGGCCAACAATGCACAAACAGCTCTCCAATCCCCCAGGGAGGCCTTCAAACTAGCTTGAGAAATCAGGAAGTCCAGATGAAAACCAGGGATCCCAGCTTTAGAGGTCATATGCTGCTCAATCAAAGCAGGTTCCAGGTGCAAAGCTCTTGCTATCTCTCCATTGCTGGGAAAGACCATTTCAGGGTTAAAAGGAATCTCTCTCTTGATAGGCAAACCAACCAAAGATGCATATTCTTCTAAGAGAGGTCCCAACTGAAAGTCTTGAAAGGTGAAACACCTCAATGGGGGGTCATAGAACTGGATGCAGGTATGGATCAGGCTCCTCTGAGATGGGTCCATGTCTATAACCAAGTCAAGTATATCCCCATAATGCTCCCTGAACAGAGGTATGTGATCTGGGGTCATCAGGGTTTGGACCCTCCTGATGTCTGACAAGTCTGGTTGGAAGAAATGATAGGTGATATTGCTTTTCTTTGGAGCCATGATGCTGAAGACTGGGTAGAGTGCTGATGACAATGCTGAAGTAGAGAAAACCACTGACTGGCTGGTGCTGAAGCAGACAGCTAAACTGAAGCAGATGCTGGTGAAGATGGGTCAAAGCTGCAGATGGGGTCAAAACCAAAACCTGATGAAAATGGATACCCTGAAAAACAAATAAGCACATGTTAATATGATGCAATGAGGATGTATGCAAATGATATGCAAAGGGTTTGTGACTGAGCTGGATCTGGATAAACTGCCTTGGTATAGATCCATGTGTGTTCAAGAATTCCGGATGGAGGTCTATAAATCCAGTAACCAAGGCGGGGGACTCAAATAAAGAGCCACATGTCCAGGGTTTTAGAATCACAAGAACTATCCAACGTGGAGCATTCTTAGCAAAGTCAAAGTAACAGGGTATTCTGAGGTCAAGGTACCTGCAAACCTGTAAACAGCCCAACCCCCTCACAGGTAGTGATCTAGAACAAGGATCCTCAGACTTGGATCAGTTATGAGAAGTGTAAACACTTCTAACCCGGAGGTACAGTGTTTACAATAATCATAACAATTCCTCCTCTAATTCACCTCAATTTCTGAAGGTCAATACTAAAAGGTCATCCAGACTTAGCAGGCTTCCCAGATCCCCCTAGCACTACAGGAAATCTGTAGCACAGAGTTCTCAAGAAGAAACCCATATCTGAACCGTGTTTCATATTCCCGCACCAGACCGAAATGGAATGGGAAAGAATATGATTCACTCTAGCCTAGGTGTCACTCAGGTCCCAGGTATAGGACCTTGGCTCTCAATAGAACCCCACCCACTAAAACAAAACCAGATCCAGCACAGACAGCATGACAGTATGATATATATAAATGCAATAAAGAAAGAAGTAAAGTAACTGTACATAAAGCAATGAATAAAAATAAATACAAGCACAAACAAGCACATAACACCCCCAATAAACACAAATCAATCAAGCGCTAGGAGGAACCCACAAAAAGAACCAGAAGCCCTGGTTGCAGTATAAGGGTCCCCAGCAGAGTCGCCAAGCTGTCGCTCCCGACAAATGAAAATGGATCAAATGAAGGTACAGACGCGAACGGTCGGCGAAGGGAACAGTGAGAACACACAGCCGTGAACTCACTGGAGAATGAATAGAGTCGCCAGCTAGGCATTTTTTATCCCGGAGGAAAGGTAATGCTGCATAGACCTAGGAAGATACGGATAAGACGGTTTGCGAACCAGAGAGACTGAGAAAGGGGGTTGGTTACAACCTGGGAAGGTATTAGCACCCAGATTGTCCGTCGTACTCGACGGGATCCACGCTGAAAAGATTTGTGTTTTAAAGGGGTAGTGTCAGTGCTATTTGTGCATAAAAGAGCTGGAAAAGATGTACAAGTGTCAGTGTAAAGAAATGTGATGTGTGTAAATGTACAGTGTCAGTGTAAGAATGAGAATGAATTGCTCAAGATAATGAGGCTTAAAGAATGAAGCTGGAAGGAGGGGGAATGTACAGAGACTTTTGTTCGATAACCGTTAAGTTATGCCTACGTATCCTCTCGTGCAATGAGGAAGTCAGAACACCGTAGTTCGACTCAAAGAGACTGAAAGATGAATTGACTTGTGAACTGCTTGCAGTCTATGCTCAAGTGTATGATCTGTCTGGCACAGATGCAAACTGTCTTGCATTAGACGGAAGAAGCAAGTTCTCGGTTGTGAGTGAAGATGATGAGAAAAGAATCCCGAAGGAGACGATTATTGTTTGTTCTTGTGTTTTCAGTCTTTTATTTCTTTTTGGAGTTTGTCATAAGATAATGAGCTTAAACCTAAATCAATGGATTCGGTAAACTCATCACATCATCCCTCTGATTAGGGGTAATGAGAATTACCTTAAGTGTGAAGTCAGATTCTCACACTTAATCACCTTTGATGTAGGGTTAAGATCATTAACCTACTTGTGATTAATTAGATGTTTTTGTGATTTTTGTTTAGTGTTAAGTAATGAGGTTAAGCCATAATCAGGGATTTAACAGGCTCATTACACTATCCTAAAAGAAGGATAATAGATGAGGGTGTTTAAGCTGAGGAAGGATCCTCAGCTTAATCCATGATTAGGGATTAAACCCATGACAGAACAAACCTTTAATTAAGTGGATTTTATTAATGATATGATGATGAAGTGTTTTTTATGATTTGTAAGACAACTTGAGGGGGACTTGTCCATTAACTTTAGGGTTAGTCCTTCTTAACCAATTAAGGAAGAATTAGAACCCTAATGCAAGGCCCAAGTTACAAGTGTAATGTCTTGATGATTATTAGATGGATTAATTAAGAGAGTTCAACACCTTAAGGGTCCAAGACTTAGGATTAAAGTTATACACTCCATCCTAAAAGAAGGATGCAGGCATGATCTTAATCACAAAGTCTTAAAGCCTTGAGGGTTTAGTCCCTGATTATGAGGTGAGGGGAGATGACTCAAGGAGAGACACAAAGGTAAAAACTATGGGGGAGACTAATCAAAACCCTAATTCATTATCATGCTTGGTTGGTCCTAATGTTTGTGAGGTTTTCAAGAACAATCTTCAGATGAACCACCAGGAAGCAGATGAACAAGATCAAGAGAAGCAAAGTGACTTGCTTCATTCAAGAAGTCAAGTCACTTGAAGAAAGAAAGTGGGAGGAGGAAGAATGAGCAAGCTCAAACTCAAACACACATAAGAATGCAGCAAGGTATGCAAGAGAGATGAGAATAGAGGTTATGAGAAGTGAAGGCAAATTCACTTCTCAAGTTACTTACCACCTGAAATGTTAGAAAGAAATGCAATGCAATGCAAGATGAAATGAAATGATATGATGCAAAGCAAAACCAGAAGCATACACATGATGATTATGATGTTATGAAGTGCTGCAAACATGAGGCAAGACATGGAGATGATCATACAAGGTTATGGGTGCATATGGTGCAAGCTAAGGAGCATGAATAAGCATGGAATGTTATGAATCATACAAGACAAATGGCATGGCAAATATGTAATGTAATGATCAATGATGCTTTCTACATGTCTTAAGATGTCAAATGAATCATAAGAATGCACAAAATGCAATGACAAGTCAAGTTATGCAAGGAAATGCAAGAAGGATGCAAGAGGAAGCCCAAATTAGGGTTCATGGATCAAACATCAAACACAAACCAAAAACAGAAGCAAACCTTAACCTAAAAAATGGAAAATGGTACCCAAAGAAACCCTAGGCCTATAATGAACCACTGCCCAAAGGGGAGCTCTCAACTCTCAACCAAACTCAGGTTATGAATTTTGCAAGTTATTAGGGCTTTTTAGGGTTTGTAACAAAAGAAATGCCAATCAATTAGAAAATGTAAAATCAAATCATGGCCTTTTTATCCTTGAAAGTTCATGCTAAATGGAAAACAATGCAAGAAGAATCAATGTCTCAACCTTCACCAATAGGCAGAAATGAATTTTCAAACTTATGAACAAAATAATGCATCAAAAATGATTTAATTCAATGAAAAATTCTTAAAATGCATCAAGATCAAAAAAGGAAATTTGGTTTGAAGGTTGGACAATGTTTCTAAATGTCTTAGAACATTTCATGAATTTTTTTGTAATTTTTAAATACCTAAAAGTATTTTTAATTAATTAATTCTCATTAATCAATTAAAAATAATCTTTTAAATATTTAAAAATACTTTTTTAATGATAAAAAATAAAATAAAAATATTTTTGTGTCATAAAAATTAATAAAACCTTAAAGAAAAAGTTTCATAATTTTTATGATTTTTTAACTATTTTAAAATAATTATACAAATTAAATGCAAGAAAAATGAATTAAAATTAAATTAAAGTGAAAGTATGCAGAATGGACGCATGAGATTGTGCCTGGGTTTAAAAAGGTTGACTGGCGCGCAATCCTGTGGCCAGGATTCAAACTGAATTAATCTTGATTTATTAATTTAATTAAACCTAATTAAAACTAATGAACTGATCTGAACCACTCAAACACGCGCGCGAAACCTGATCCAATGGCCCACGTTTGAACCTTGCCCTAATTAAATGCAATTAACCCTAATCACTCTCAGGCTGCCGGAGAAGACTTCCGGTCGTCTTCTCCGGCCAGCCCTCACCTGAGAAACACCTAACTTCCTCAAAACGTAATAAAAATGAAAACCAAAGCCAGGGAAATGTTCCTCTCACTCTCACGAACCAAAACCCTAACCTAAAACAAATTTATATTACCTAAATCATCTGAATCGAAGAAACTAAGTTCTAGGGTTCGTAAGCTTCAAACTCAAATTAAATCCTTAAAACGCAACCATTTCAAAAACTAAAGGTACCAGAATGATCAGGCAAGCATGAAGAACAAGTTTGTAACATAAAAAGAGATTTCTGGAAAAATTATTTTTGAGCTACCTGAGTTTCGCAGTTTTTGATTTAGGAACTTTCAGGCTACTTCCCTTGATGCAAGCTGCTCTACTTGATCCCCCAAGTGTGTCTGGATGCTCAAATGGAATTTAGATTTGCTGGATGATGAGTTTCGAAGAGAACTGCTTCAGTTCAGTCAACAATGGCTATGGTGATCTTGGCACTTTTAGGCTGTGGAAAGGGGTGGTTTGTGATCTATGAAGTGTATTGAGTTGCTTTGCAGGGTTTGTTTTGGTGTTTGTGGGCTAGGATGAGAGATTCGATAGAGTCTGCAGAATGAAGGTGAACAATGGCAATGGAGTTTTCAGGCTTGTTTCAGGCTCATGCTTTGGTGGTTTCTTGTCTATGAGGTGGGTGAGTTGAATGGTGATGAGAGTTTGAGTGTTTTGAAGCTGTGTAGAGAAATTCGAATGAACTTGCAAGATGGAAGGTTTTTGTGAATGTTGTGAATGGTGTGGTTTCAGCCTTAGCTCTTGATATGTTTAGCTTGCAAATTGTACATATGACTCTCTCTCATTGGCTGGCTGATGTGACTTGTGCTTTATGGATTGGTAGGTTAACTTTTGCAACTTTGTCAACTCTTGTGTAAGAGAAAGTAAGGTGAGGTGCTAGGCAAGTACATGGGCATGGGCTGGCGCAGCAAGGTGAGGTGAGAGGCTAGCAAAGCTCAGCAGCCAATGCATCAAGTTGTAGCAAGCATGATGATGAGTTTTGCAAGTTGTGGCATTTTGGTTCACATGTGATCCTTTGCATAACCAAACATGAAACCAAGGGCAAACTTAGTCCAATTCTGATTTTTGTAACTTAGAGGATGCTTACATGCTGGTTTGAAGTGGATTAGAGGTCACATAATGCATTAATCCAAGGTTTTGCAAAATTTCCATTTGATGCATAACTTGAAAATCAATGATTTTTGCTAACTTTGCAATGCCATAACTTTTGATCCATGAAGAGTTTGGTCATGTTCTTGTACTTTTTGAAAAGGGAAAGATGAGATCTACAACTTTCATGACCAAAGTTTTTCCATTTGAGGCCTTTTTGGATCATGAATCAAGGCTTGAAAATTGACCTAAAATGAGGCATTCTTGAAAAGTCAACTATGCCCAAAAAGTCAACATTTGCAAAAACCCTAAATTCCTGATTTTTATGAACTTCAAACTTCTTCCATGACCAAATAAAGATCATATACACTCAAAATGATGAAGATCACCCATTGGTTGGGTCATTGGGGGCCTCAGATGCCCTGATTTTGCACTGACTTGTCTGAAAAGTCAACTCTTGATCAGATGACTTCCCCATGGAATTTCTTCATGAAAATTGATATGCATACTCCCTATACCATATAGAGACCAATGGAAACAAGAATGACCAAAATTTTTGGGGTTATGGCCTCTGAAACCAAAACCCTAATTTTAGGTCAACTGTGCAGTTCAACCTGGCTCTGCATCCACTCAAACCCTAGTTCTTGTAATTCCTCTGCAATTTTGACTCTGTGAGGATGTAACATGATACAAGAACACACATGGACCCTTCTGAGATGATTGGTGGCCTTTGGAGTGGCTCAAGAAGCTTTGGGATTGCTCAAATCACAAACCCTAGGTGCAGATGACTTAGAAACTATGCAGTGAATCAAACATGAGGTATGAGATTGTATGATTGTGTTTATGCATATGAGATGATCACAAGCCATGGTGTGAATGGGTGAGGGCAAATTTGGGGTGTTTACAATAGTCACTTGTCGTTGACCGAGTTTACTTATAATAAAAGTTATCATTCCAGTATTGGAATGACGCCTTTTGAAGCCCTTTATGGTCGAAGATGTCGAACACCTTTATGTTGGCATGAGTTCGACGAAAGTGTTGTACGTTGACCTGATATCGTACAACAGACTACCAAGATGGTGAAGTTGATTCGAGATAAGATGAGAACTTCATAGAGTAGGCAAAAGAGTTATCACGACAAGAGGAGGAAAGATCTTGAATTTCAAGTAGGAGACCATGTGTTTTTGAGGGTTACTCAGGTGACCGGTGTTGGGCGAGCTTTGAAGTCGAGAAAGCTTACTCCTCAATTTATTGGCCCATACCAAATATCTGCAAGAGTTGGACCTATTGCTTAAAGAGTGTTGTTACCACCACAATTATCAAATTTGCATGATGTATTCCATGTTTCGCAGCTTCAGAAGTATGTTCCAGATCTGTCACATGTGATACCGATGGATGAAGTTGAGATAAGAGATAATCTTACGGTTGAAGCACTACCAGAACGTATCAATGATCGTGAGGTAAAGAAGTTGAGAGGCAAATAAATTGTTCTCGTAAAGGTGGAATGGGGAGAAGCTGTCGGTGGAAACATGACTTGGGAATTGGAGAGTATGATGCGGGAGTCGTATTCGAGTTTATTCGCATAAGGTAAGTTTTCGAGGACGAAAACATTCTAAATGAAGGAAGGATGATGATATTTTAATTTATATGAATTTAAATAATTTATATTGTATTAAAATTGGAATATGAAGATAAGGGATAAATTGGTAATTAGGCGATGGAATAGTGAGGGAAAGATGGTAAATCCTTAGTTGGGGTCTAAGGGTTATGTTGGAAATTTAGGAAAAAGGGAAGTCAGTTCGTGGAAAACGGATCGTGAATTGAGAAAGCTTGAACAAAAGAAGGAGTTAAGGCAAGAGCTAGAAGAGGAGAAATCTGACAAGGGAGAGAAATTGTTTGTCGAATTAAGGTAAGGGTGGGATTTCTTTCATCTCTTAGGGGTATTATAATATGAGTATTGAGTATAGGATTGTTAAGTGGGAATCCATGAGGATTGAGGAACATTTGATGAAAAGTATGATGGAATAATTAGGAATGGTTGGAATTGTTGAAAATATTTGAATTAGATGATGAATTATAGGAAGAATGGATGATTTTCTGTATTTTCTAGAATTAGGAAGGTTTTGGAGAAGAGAAATTGCAGCAAAATTGGGCTGATTTCGCAGAGGAAATTATGCGGAATCGCGTTTCTCACTTAGCGAGCGTTTGAAAAATTTGGACCCTTCCAAGCAGAGACTCGCGTGCTTAGCGAGCAGGAGGTTTCTTAGCGAGACCTGGAGTGAAAAATAAATTATTTTTATTCTGAAAAATTCCATAAAACTCTTTATTTAATATACTAATGGATCGAGATTGATGTAGTGACATTAGGGGTTTGTATTGAGAGGTTACATGCTTGTTTTACAGGATGTTGAAAATAACTTTGTAAAAACATGAGTAACATGTATATATGTGTATTGATGTTGTTATGTGTTAGAGTTACATGATGTAGTAGTTATTATATGTTGTTGGAGTTGTTGTTACATGTTGTTGATGTTGTTGTTTGTAGTTGTAATATTGTTGTATGTTGTTGTTGATGTTGTTGCATGAGGTAGTTGTTGTAGACATTGCATATTATCATTGATGGTGCATGGCATGTGCATAGTTGTGGATGGTGTACCAAGGTAGGGTACTAATATCCATCCGAATACCAAAGGGAATCATTGTGTTGTTGGTGTGGTCATGAAATAAGGATCATATTTGATCATGAAACATGGGTCGTGGGTGTGATCATGAAATAGGGATCATATTGGACCATGAAATATGGGTCGAGAGTTCCGACGGGAACTGGATCATGAAACATGGATCATTAAATGGTACCACATGCATTGAGTCTGGTCGAGTATCATCTGTATTGATTATTGTTTGTGTGCATGTTATTGCTAGTTGTTTCGGCATGAGTGTTTAATTTGTTGATTGATGAGAAGTGGTAATACTTAATGATATTTGCTTTTATTTTTATTATTGTTCCCTTTGGTTGTGTAAGTATCTCACCCTTATGTTTGAATGTTACCCCTATGTTGGTAACATGCAGGTGATCAGGAATAGTATAGTCCACAGTCGGTGAAGTTGGTGCACTTCACGTTAGAGGAGTCGACTCTGATACATACTTTGGGGTGTCGGGAACGATGATTTTTATTTTCTTGTTTATTTTTTTAGAAAGGCATGTTGCTACTGAACCTTTATTTTTATATTTTATTTTGAGATTACCGTTGCAAGTATATTTTTGTGCTACATATCAATTGAGTTGTGCTTTGGAAGTGAATGTAACACTCGAATTTTAGTTTTAAATTTTAATTACTCTGATTTTAAATAATAATTTTGTGGGGAATTATTTGGGTGTTACAATGATGGTATAGACGAACCTGTTTCGGCCACTAGTGTAAAAACTATAAGGCCAATACCCGATGGAGAATTTGAGGATGTTATTCCGTGAAGTATGCACCACTAAAAATATATGCAAAAATATACTGTAAGAGGGCTTCTAGATCCAATAATAAGATTAGAGTTGGAATTCCCTTATCAAGGCCCAATCACTAGGATGAAGTTACAAAGGGGAAATCTTGAAGAACCTTAATGCCTCCTATTTAAATCCGGTCAAGGGTATCCCTAAATTTGTCTGAGTAAACAGACATTTATAGAAAGGGATAGAAAACCCCTCGAAGCAACTATAAATCCTTTTTCCTAATTCCACGAGAAGAACTAACTAATCAGAAAGATGACATACATCTATGTTAGCCTATCTCACAGTTGCACGACTATGTAGAATGGAGAAGGTGCCCAATATTTGGGAGTCCACCTAGCTATACTTGCTTACTTCAGCTGGCTCTACAAGACTAGTACTTATTAGAGTTACCTCATCAGCCAGAAAGATATTTGATGACTTGAGGCAATAAACACTAGTAGGTTGAGTCTCGCACGCAAGATGATCCCTAATCTCTAAATTACTTGGATCTTGACCAAAGGTGGACTATAAAGTTCTAATGAAAGTGTGATTTTTTTCATGTTCAAGGCGATAACCTCCACCTCCAGTGAAATAAAAGCATAAAAAGTTGAATTTCTGACGACCGCAAAGAGAGCAGGTGCAGAACTGATTACACGATCACTTATAACATCATCATTAGAAAGGAGAGTAACAAAGGAATATTCATCAACAAATGTTTCTCTATAAAGATAATCACTATATAACCTCTATGATTCAAAACAATCATACACAGTTATAATGAATGGGGCGAAGTGGCAATTAACCAAAAGGTTAGAGTCTAAACTAACAAATGCTTATGTTCTAACTAAAGGAGAGGAATCACTATTTCCAAAATCACTAGACGTGTTTACATGATGATCATTTATACGAGCCATAGCAAAATAAAGACTGAGTATGAAAAAATAAGACGAGGATAAGAATGGTACCTAAAGGGAAGGAATATGGTGAAAAGAGTATAAATTAAATGCATAATGAGAAAGCTTTGTTCCAGAGAAGACAAATTCTCAAGCAAAGGCTTTTGAAAAGAAATGAAATCTCTCTCACAAAAGAAATTTGACTTTCTAAAATAGCAAAAATTTTAACCAAAAGATTTGAAAACCCTTATATTGAAAGATAAAGTAGTGGGTTAGATCAAATGAACACGTAAATTTTAAAATCAACTACTAGATTTTACCTTGGGAAAATCAGCGAACTCAAGTACACTTGAAAGATGTTAGACCTAAATGTAACACTGATGTTAAAACAATTTTAAAAAAAAATGAATGAATTCATCGTAAAATTAATATTAAAATATAATAGGATTTTAAATCTCATATATATATAAAAAAAATAATTGTAGAAAAAAATTCAATTTATGTTAAAATAAATCCTAATATAGAAACACCAAATATTAGATAAAATATAAAGACCAGATCAAATACTAACTCTTGAATATAAAATACTGAAACGAAATTTAGTGAGATCATTAGACTGACTTTATTCAATCATTGGTTGGGTTAACTATGCCTTATCTAATTCTCATTATTCAATTACATTTAGAAATAACAAAACAATAAACATTTGGAGATTATATAAAAATATATGAAAATCTACCAATGAAAGAAAATGAAACAACTAAATTTATAAATAAATCTAAGATATTAGAATTAAAAAGAACTCAAATAATAAAACCATGTAAATTAGTAAACTTGAGATAATCGAAAAAAATAATATTAATTAATTATCAAATCAAATAAGAGATCTATCAACCTCTATAACAAACAAAATATGAATAACATAAAAAGGAGTGATTTTAACCACTTTCCTACCCTACGCTATCCCATTTTCTTTAAAACAAATATTTTTCATATTCGTTTACAAACTCCAACTCAAAATAATCCCTCAAATTTCACATGACCAAAATCTACAATGATTTTGATTTAACTATTTCCCCTTAATTATTACATTATATTTGATATGATTTGTCTACGTTCTATTGACCTTTTGTCGTATTTTTTATTTACTATCTTTATGTTGAATCAATGATCTAAGCAACAACTTGACAACTTGATGCAACATGAGTCTCATTGTTTGTAAATCCAATCCAATATTGCAAATATCATGATGACTTTTATTTCTTTGACACTTATTTTGTTATTTCATGGAACCATCGATAATACTTTTATTATTCATACAATTGTAATTTTATTGATTATTTATAATCATGAATTGATATATATATATATATATATATATATATATATATATATATATATATATATATATATATATATATATATATATATATATATATATATATATATATATATATATATATATATATATATATATATATATATATATATATATATATATATATATATATATATATTCAATAAAATAAGAACTAGAAAGAAAAAGAGTTCCAAAATATTTTTGTAAAAGTAATTATTTAGTTATTGCTTACCTAAATATGAAATAATTTTATGTGAAATTGCATAAGATCACACATGGTGGTTTAAATTATTATAATAATATAGGTTAATAAACAGTAAAATGGATGAAATTTAATTTGTTTGTTTTAGTACTAGCAAAGCACATGTGTAATCACTAATATTTTTATTTTTATTTTTATGTTCATAAAAATGAAAGACCAAACAAATAATTAATGTTGATAATGTTTCTTTGGTAAGTTTAAAGTGTTTATTGATATAATTTATAATTTTTCAAAAAATAATGAAACATTGCAAAAAAAAAAAAAAAAAAAATATATATATATATATATATATATATATATATATATATATATATATATATATATATATATATATATATATATATATATATATATATATATATATATATATATATATATATATATATATATATATATATATATATATATATAAAATTATTAAAAACATATTTATTTGATAGATAGTAGATAATATACGCCCAATATATAAATGTAACAAGGAGTTAGAATTTACAATCACATTGTATTCGTAATATAGTATTTATTTTTTCAAGTCATACTTAACTTTAAAATCATGTTAAGAGAGTGTATTATTTATATACGATATATTAATGGCGTTGTACATATAATTTGTTTTTTGTGTGTGTGATTAGAATGTATGACTCCAACAATCAGGCTTAATTTATGAGAACAAGGCAGAATAAATTATATATGTTTTATTTAATATTGAAAAGAGATTAATTGATAGAATTGTTAGTATAAAAAAATTACATTGTTATTGTTAGTACATCACAATTACTCGTGAGCATGATAGTTATGATAAAATATATATTAAAAAGATCTAACAAAAATAAAATAAAATCAATCATATGAAAGTATGTGAAGTAAAAGTATTCTAACTAAACTCAAATATATTAATATGCATGTCATTACTACATATGAGTTGTGAGTCATATGAAGTTTGAGATCATTCATATTAATATGTAGAAATAATCACCTAAATACAAAGTCATGTCATTACATTAAAGTCGTAGATTTAAGTGAAACCATCAATTCCATAATCTTTATCTCATCAAGATTTTTGGATTCCTTGAATGCCACTACAATGTGTTAAACTTTTAATATTTTGGATTCCTTCAACACTTTCTCAATTTTCATTAAATAAGTTAAACTTTTAATATTTTTGCGTATTTGATTTGACAAATTAATATTCGTTTGAAGAAGTTAAAATTTCCTTCTCAAAGCATGCAACTTGATTTTTCTTAATTTCTCATATATAACTTAGACTTTCTGTAACATACCTCAGGCCTCTTTTGCATTTTCACAATGCACGATCTTCTCAAGAATTTTAGCATCCCCACACATTAATGTAGCTCTATAATCATATTCCTAGAATGATAATTATAGTGTAAAATTTTGATACTGGATATATTAGATATTTAAGTATAATATAAAACCAAATAACATTACAACTGGTCTAACAATCTATTCATTGAGTACAACAAAAATATAATCCAAATATGTATTCAGTTTCAAGTCTTTATCTAGGAATCCAACTTGTGTACCTTTTTATCTATTAAAAAAAATAAAATAAAAATATGGAATGAAATACTAATCTCAATGGTTCCATAACTAGAACCATCAAACATCTCACTATCTAACTACTCAGGTCAAGTGCAACTTTTGTTAACCACCAAGTTAATATATATATATATATATATATATATATATATATATATATATATATATATATATATATATATATATATATATATCCTTAAGATCAACAACAATTATAGTTGTCTAGGAATGTGTCATGAAAACTATATAACTGTTATATGGATCATAGGATCTTGACCATGTAGGGTTTCCCACGACCGAGTATAATATCCAAATCTTATTTTCCCTACTAGAACTCGTGAGATCCAAATCCATCTAGTCGTGCATACACCAAGAAATATATATCTGATTGTATAGGAAGGTACCATGACAACTATAAAATTCATATATGACTCGCAAGATCCTGAACATGCAATGGTTCCCATAGCTGAGTATAATATCCAAATCTTATATATCCCGACCATGTATAATATCCAAATTTTATCAAGGTGATTCTATGATTGGGTAAAACAAGTGGGTATGTTAGTGGGGAAGAAAGTTGAGTTTTGGAGAAGGAGATGGAAAAAAATGAGGAGGAATGGGTATGTTCCGTAGCAGACCTATTTTTGAAGTTCCAGACCCCATGGCAACCGCCATAGGGGTGTGGCGATCGCCAGACAATTCAAATCCGCGTCAAGGATTTTGGGTTGATATGGGCCTAGTTTCGATTGATTTTTGTACCTCCCTTATCTTTGTTTTGCTATAGCCATGCTTTTAGGAGAAGTAGGTCATTCACCTATTAATAATTTTTGTGGCCAACATTATGCAATAAAATATAAAATATTAATAGCAAGAAAATTATGATAATGCAAAAAGAATGAAATATTTCAATTAAAATTAATTTTTGCGAAAAAATGATAAATAAATGATAATGATGAAATGAATATAATAAAGACTAAATGTCATTATAAAAAGGGTCCAATATTTGTAGTAGACTGGATGCGTGAGCTTCAGAAAGTTGACGTTTAAGGTTCTTGATTTCCTGAGAGAGATAGTCCTCTGCATTAATATGAGTGATACTATCAATCTCTGCTTTCTGTCTCAGGTCTCTGACTTCATCCCGGAGAGTGAAAATTTCTTAACGAAGTAAATCAAGCTCGCTATCTCTATTTCTTTTTCTGCTTGGACCAGAGAAAGAGATTTCAGTTGCCCTATCTGGAGATGGGTAAGGTTATGGGTGATATTCTGGTGTGGGTGGTGTAACTTATCTAAAGTGTGTCTCATCTTGTACTTCAAGGTCATAAGTCTAATTTTCCCTATTTTGGACATTGGTTCTTTCCAGGTTAGGTAAGTAGAATTGATGGACAACTTTATTATTAATGAGGATATTGTACTCATAAATCTTAAAATACATCTTCTTATCAAACCCTTCTGGAGGCAATAGTCCAGGTCTAGAAGAGTATGACCACAATAAGGAATCATATTAGTCAGCTTATTTTGCAACTGCAATGCAAAGGAAATTCGAGTGACTGTCCATCCTACATGAATAGGTCCCACTGTATCGGGTTACTCCCGCTAAGTTGTCAATAAGGAAGGCACCATATGCCACTAAGTCATTTTCTGTTGCACGGTAAAGAAATAATAACTCTTCTACACTCACCACTGGCTCACATGTTTCACTTATTCCAAAACAAAATTGAGCTAAAATCATCTGAAAGTACCTAAGTGCTGAGTTATGGATGCGGTTTGAAAATTGTAAGGTTGGGTTGGGGTTTGCACCGTCAGTAATTTCTTTCCAAAATTAATCTAGAGTTTCATCTTGGTAGAAACAAAGAGGAATTTCTGGATGAGCATTAGGGTCGGTTTGGAATCTTAAGAGTTTCCCGAATGCCCTATAGGTCACATCATAAGTTTGTCCAAACATCCTGAAAGCTACCTGACCTCGGCTGAATCTAAGTCCTCGAGAGGTATCATGGGTGAGAGAACTGAGAAACTCAAGGGTAAGTTTCCTATATGTTACATGCTTAAATTCCGAAAACTCGTCCCAATCTAGTTAGTTGCACAAGTAGCCGAGGCTCCTTTCAATTCCTAAGGCAATCATGTAAGTAGTGTCGGGGTATCTTGTAGGTAACATGGGTCTCTCAGATAAAACCGTGTAACATCTTCTATGGTCCTCATCTTTGAATTGGATCTCCATGTCGTGAATGTTCTACATCCAAAAAATATGGTTAGAAAAAAATGTGTAGTTTGTTGATCCCTGTAACATTGAAAATCAAACAAGTTATTCTTTTTAGAATTAATAAAGAAAATAAAAATGCTAATTGAAAATATGGAATCATGGGTTTCCTCGCATGCAATGTTTTGTTTAATGTCGGTAATGCGACTTATTAAAACTAAAAATAAAAAGTTTAGTGTAAGGGTTGTTTCCAATGCCATTTATCGAGCCATCTCTCATATCCTTTCCTTTTTCTTTTCTTTCCCTATAAAGTGGTGATTCATATCTAAAGTAGGGGGTTTTGATCAGGCTCATTATTGGTTGTTGGAGACCCTTGCTTAGGTTATGTTTGGATACAATAAAAAGAACGGAGCGAAATGGAGCAGAACAAGGTGGAATGAAGTGGAGTGGAGTGGAATGGAATAAAGATAGCATTCCATTGTTTGGGTATTTCACGACGGAATAGAGAAATTTTATCATTCTGTCCAAATTGGAGGGTATAAAAATTGATGGAAAGTCATGAAATAGGATGGAATGCATTCCATCCGGTTCCGCTCCATTCCATTCATTTTTAATTAATCCAAACAATGGAAATTAAGTTTATACCCTTCCATTCCATCCTATTCCATTTCATTCCATCAATCCAAACATACCCTTAGTGTTATTTTCTTCTCTAGTTTTATTACTATTGGTTTTAACAACTTTTCTTTTTGAGTTTGTCCTAAAAGGGTTTATCAGAAAATAATTTCTCGTATTTTCCGTATTATGACTTCCCTTTACTAATTTATCCTTGAGTTTTCCTATCGGGGCAGCCGCCTTAAAGGTTATTCTGCTAATAGGTATTGGTGTAAGCATTGTTATCTTTGTCCCTAATTCTTTATTACTAAAGTATTAAGGAATCAATAGAGTTATATAATTTCTCAAGGTTTTCATAAACACGAAGAGCATGGTTTCTAAATTCCCTATTGTAGGCAGTTTGAGAAGTTACAAACCTTCTTACCATGGATTCTAATCTAGAGAAAGCTTGCGAATTAACAAAATTTTCTACTATTATTTCAAGTTTTGATTTATAAAAATATGGTTGACCCTTGATATACCTTAATTGTTGGTTGTAAATATTTGGGTTAACCATCTAAAATGCCTTAATCTAAACGAAGTGACAATTAGGTTACAATATTTTTGACGAAATTGGTCCCCGATAACGATGTCAAAAACTTTATTGGTGGATTCCTATCGATTATAAATCTAACTGCAAGTGCACAGCCTACCGTGTAGTTCTAAAAGACATCGATCCCACATAGACCAATGTCAAAACCTATCGTTAAAATTGCTACGGTGTTTATTTAAGACTAACAGTAAAAATAATGGATTATAATAATAAAAGTGCGTTAAAAATAAGATATAATTAAATAAAGATAAACAAATAGTTTTTCGATATGGGTTCTATTGAATTAATCATACTCGTATTGTTTTTCTTGAGGATTCCGGTCAGGCCCGACCCTACGCGGGAGCAGTAGACTCTACATTACAGGGCCCCAAAATATTTAATAGTCCAATTTTTTATATTAATAAATATAAAAAATATTATAAAATAAATTAAAAAAATATTATAATAAAAACCCAATATATTAAAAAATGAGATTGATTTAAGTTAAAATAATTATACTTAATCTTATTTTTATTTATACATAATTATATTTTAATGTATCATTTTTAATTTTTATAATTGTATTTAAAAAAAAATTGATCAATTTATAAATTAGAATTGGGCCTCCAGTTTGATTGGGCCGACCCTGATTCCGGCGGGGCAATGTTTTCTATTTTAAAAAGTATTAATTTAACGGGAATTGTTGCCTTCGCAAACGGAATCATACGTACTCTCTAATTTATATTCATCCATTGTCACTTGTGATGGACGCTTAATGCGTTAAAGTAGTAAACTCAATTTTAAGAAATTAAATTCTTTACAAAAAGGAAAAGTGATTTTTGATTGGAAGATTTAATTCTAAAACGACTGGAAGTGATTTTTGATTGGAAGATTTAATTCTAAAACGACTGGACCCTACATCTATAAACGCGCGTGTTCATAAATAGTTTTAGAAATTAACTTGCTAATGTCATTAGACTTTCCTAATTAATTAATAAAAAGTCTTTCGCGGAATTTAACAAATAAGAACTTAAAAGTTTAGTTATAATAAGGTTTAGAAAGAATTGTTAAAACTGAAAACATCCCCAAGGATAATTCTTAACGAACAATAGCAAGAGTTACAGTTTAAACGTTAAACCTCATATCTCAACACTTATAAAAGTAATGCAAAATAATTAAAGTGTAGGAAAAGTCGATGAAGGTAATAAGAAAATAAGGCATAACAGAAGTATTAAAGGAATTGTGATTAAATCGCAAGTAAAGGGTGTGTGGGAAAATAAATTAGGCAAAGAAAATAAATAAAGAAAATAAATAAAAAATCTGCTCCGAAGAGACATTTGTCTGGTACTGGTACGACTGAAAATAAATGTTGATAAACTTCAATGTGAATAAAATAACTGCGGAAATAAAAGGATTACTCCAAGCTTTGAAACAAACTCGATAAACCTTTGATAACCTTTCGGTGTGAAGAGTTAAGGCTTACATATATGAAAAATAAAATTCCTAAAGTGTTGGAAATAAAACCATGTCAAAATCCTTTCAATTTCAAGCTTCACAAAAATTTCACAAAAAAATCATCCTTCAAATAAACACTCACTGAATCCTCTCTCTCGTTGAAATATCATTCCCACAACCATTGATCTCCTTGGCCCTCCCTCATTAATAGTGAAACAGAACTTGAAATCTATTTTCAATAATAACAACCTCACTCTCTTTTCATTCCTCACTCATATGATATTCTCTTTTGCATTTTTGTTACCACATAAACCCACCGAACACCTCACCTTCCTCCATTACCACCTCTGAACAAACACTCATAACCGAAATCGTCACCTCCAAACCAAAATCAAAACACTACCTGACTTTATCAAAACACCGCCGCGAGCTAAACCGTGTAAAAATCTGAGCCGAAAAGCAACGAACACAAATCTCCAAAACTTAACCGCGAGTAAACCTTGATCAAAACACAATCCAAAACCGAATCCACCAAATCGCAAAATTGAGTGAAACGCTGAGACGAGAGCCGAACCACCGTGAGAAACAAACCCACCAAAACGCCACAAACGAACCTGAAACATGCATAAGCCAAAAACTGATGAAGTCGATACCTCACGAGAAACCGCCGCGAGTTGATGCAGAGAACAAACAGAGTGGGTTGAACGCAAATCTGAGAGAGATCGATTGGGAGGTGGATCACGTGTTCTGGTTTTAAAAAAAACAAGGGTGGGTTATAATACTTCTGAGATTTGTTTTTGTTAAGAAAGCAAATGCACGGTTATTTCGAAGAGGTATATCGTGATTTCATTTTTTTCCTTTAAATCAGTATTTATTTTTTTATTTTATTGTTTTTTATGTTTTTTTTTTTTGTTTTCTAAATAAAATCAGTTTGGATTGGGTCACAAACTCAAGGACCGTGACATCCAGATTTGCATACTCACTTTGGCATCGGAGTGCCTTGCAGGTACAACTCCCAGTCTCACATCAAAGTTGTTAAACACTAGAAGGTTCCTCCTGATCAGGTCATATCAGATCCCATAACTTGAACTTCTTCATATATTTTAATAATCAACGAATATTAACTTTTTTAATTTTAGATCAAGTTTGGATTTATCTTCACTAGATATATCCACATAGATTAGACACCCAAACAAAGTTAGATTTTCATTATCAATAGGGTTACATGTCCATACCTCCATACCTCCTCGGTAAACTTCTCCTCCAAATAAGCCACTATTGGCCCATTGATGAGATAACATGTCATGTTAACTACATTTGCATAGAAATACTTTGAGAGTCCATCATTATATTGATGACATCTCGCCATTTCAGTTAGTGACTTACAAAAGGCCTCTGAATACCATGTTCAAGACAAAACTTATGAAACATTAAATCAATGTACTATATCTCATCATATGACTGCAAATACTTGATTTTTCTACCCATTTAATTATCTACCTTGAACTTGATAAATACTTTTGCTTCAAGAGATATATCAAAACTTACAAGAAAAGTTATCAATGAAAGTCACAAAATACCTAAAACCACCCATATAGGCCTCTTTAGTAAGTTATCACACATATGAATTCCCATGGTATATGATTCCCTTTGTTTTGTGCTTTTCGACCTTAAACTGAACACAATATTATTTCTCAAACACAATACATGCACAAACCCATCTTGCAACCAATGACACCATTTAATAGATTTCTCTTATGAAGTTTTATCATCCAACATTCAATGAAATGACCCATATGCATGTGTCAAAGTCTGGTTGCATTATTATTAGGCTCAATTTATGCAACATATAACATTACTCCCGAATAATTTGTAGATGTTACTTGAAATCCTTTTTCCCCCCATCACTATCAAGGAACCCATGATGACCTTCATAATCTTCCTATATCTATTCGACTTGTAGGAGAAACCATTTTTCTATGGAGTACACATGGAACTCAAATTCTTTCTCAGTTTTAAATATATGTAGTATCATTCAATGTTTGCATGCCACCATTGTTCTTAACAATTTAATTTGTCTCATTCTAGTGATATCAATGATTTGTTATCACCTAAATAAACAAATTTAAAACCAATTGACTTGAATGTGGTGAAATACTTCTCATGCGACGTCATATGGTAAGAGAATGTTGAGTCAAGAATCCATACTTATGTGCACTTGTTAGATGAAACACTAAGTAGATCTTTTTCACTACAAGTGTCATTAGTTTGGACCATATTCACATAATTTATTAGGTTCTACTTTTTGTTTGGACAATCATTCATTAAATGCCCGATTTGTTTGCATTCAAAGCAATATATTGGTTTTTTACTCTTGGATTTAGACATCTTCTTTCAAAAAGCTATTTATTTTTGTTCCACCCATAACCTTGGCCCTTTCACATACAAACCTTAGTCTTTTTAACTAAAAAGCGATGAAGGAAAGGTAAATGACTCAAGATTCAAATTTGCAACGGTTTATTTTGGGTGTTTTTGTTTAAATCGAGCAAGATACTCACACAAAAATGAAAGAAAGGAGCCAGACCATCTACTAGGATTCATTGTAGTCATCTATGTATGAACTATTAAATGTACTAATCAATACATCATGGTCCTTAATTTATTTTGTTTAAAAAATAAACAAAAATTGCAAGATGGGGAAAGATAGAGAAAACTGAATGCAATTGAAACATTTTGATCCTCGCCTCCCCTTTTCTCTCCATATGAATCTCACATTCAACCTCCAACGATAAGGATTGTATTTTGACTGTCATGAAATTGAATCTCATGCTTTGCTAACAAACTCCACATCAAATAAGAGTACAGAATCAGGAGGAATAACACATGAACCTGCATCAAAACCAGGTACAAATTTAATAAGGATCACATCCATCCCTATATAGTTTTGTACATAGACCAAATACCAGTACTTCAACCTAGAGCAACACTATTAGCACCAATCAAAATTTCATGATCTTTATTCTCCACACAAATATATGGTCAATTTTTTATATAGTGAATGCAAAGTAAAAAGTATTGTTTAGAAGAAAAAGAAAGTACTTGCCTCCTTTACAACCAGCCCCTCTTGAACCATATCCAAGTTCTGGAGGAAGCTTCAATGTACGTTTACCTCCTAATATGTAAGAAAAGAACAAACAATTTTACCTCAACATGTCTTAAAATCATAAAACAAAATGACTGAAAAAAAAAAAAAATACCTGCAAACATAGGCGGAATTCCATCATCTCCTAATATGCCTACATCCCATCCTTTGATAACCTGATAAAAATCCATTATATATACAATAAAGATTATACAGAAATAGAAATAGAAGACAGACAGACACAAATTGCGCGACGGCGGGTTTTTGGATAGCAAAATCAATTCTCTTACAAGAGTGAATAGAATGATGATACCTCTCCAACACCGACGCGAAATGTGAGTGGCTTGCCGCGATTGTAGCTGCTGTCGAAAACTTTTCCATTCTCCAATCTCCCTACATAATGTGCCTAACAATGATAACATAACATATCAGTTAAACATAGGAGAAAGGGAACAAACAATAGTGACAACAAATGACCAAAAGAATGGTTACCTTAATAAGTTGTCCCTTGACAGCCTGAGGACCAGTGCCTACAATTTTATCACAAAACGAAAGGCCGGAAGGAGCTACTGTTAATTCACATGGAGCTACTTCAGTAGCTGCTGTTGCAATTGGTATTATAGGTTGTAACAAAGAATGAAGAAGGCCAAAACTCAAGGAGAGGCCTATTGCGTCTCTTCTCTTCAATTGATTCTCGTTTTGTACAAGAACTGGTGGTGGTTGTGGGACTTGAATAGAACATGCTGTTGTTAGTGAATTGGAATGGTTGCGTTTTTGGGGCTGCAACGAGGTGAGGCAAGTCCCAACTGAATATGGTGCCAGTGAGTTCATCTCTACTGAGTTCAGGATATGGCCATGGGTTTGTCAGTATGGGTAAGTTAGTAGTAGTATGGATATTGTGGCTCAAATTGTTCCATGCGGTCGACAAGTGGGGCCAAAACAAAGTCATTGATTATCTAAATAAATTTTTCTTTTCTTTTTATTTCACGGTTATATTTATAAATATATCAAAAGAAAAGAAAGATAATACAAGGTCCGTCAAATATTATATTTTCTCAGATTTTTTTAAGTGTCATTTTTTTTTTATATCTATCAAGAAAGTTAATCAATATTGTTACTTTTTATATAATAATTGTGAATTCTTATCAACTCACTTCAAAAAGTTGGATTGAGTTACCTATAATGTAATTTGCATTGGAATTGTTTTGGAAATCTATAAAGTTTAAACTATTAAATATATAAATAAATGCAATAAAATGATATGACATTATTTGATTGGAGGAATGTACATTATCCAACTTTTTGAGATGGATAGAGAAGTTGTCCCCTATAATAATTCTCATTTTACCTATACTATCAATTATTATTTATTACATTCATTTTACTTTTTCTCTTTCTGTAATAATTACTTAGGGGTAATTTTGACGAAAGTACATTTAATAGTACCCTAAAATTTACAAGTTACAATTAAAAAAGGTACACAAAATTATTTAAAAAGTGACACTTATAAGGGAACAAACGGAGTATGTATTATTGATTTTTGTGCTTGTAGAAATTTTGGTTAGGATGACGTTAGGGGTGGACAGAAAACACCATCTACCTGCATCTGAACTGCTATTTCTTAAGTTAATGGGCTCGTTTGGTTGGTAGGCGTGCGTTATCTCAGATTTTCAACACAAACAATAATTACGAAGATGTGATAAATTTTATGTGATAATGGGTTTATGGCTAAAAAATCGAAGTGGCTAGTTACAAGCATGGACATCTCGACGTATTTGTCTTGTCAAAAAATGGTCCCAACTTTGGTCGAATTTTCAATTAGTAAGATCAGAGACTGTTCCTTATGATTACCCGCATTTTAGTAACACAATAATTTGGAGTGTTCAAGATTTGTCTAACTTGCTAAATTTGTATGAAGTTGCAGAAAGGTAACATGATGGACGCGATGCTCCTACATGTTGGTACGACGTATGTGCATTGTGCAACAAACGCCATAATGTTGCATTTTAGAGTGTGTTATGCAGAAGATTTGTTAAAGATTTTATTGTTATTGATATAAGAATATGATTAGGTGACTTGTTTGATAGCTGAATGGAGTTTAATTCGAATTTCAATGAAGATTTGAATTTAAATTAAAACAAATAATATCTTGTTGGAGATATTTAAGGAGCAAATCAACTATCCAACATATTCTGCATTAATTCTAGACGAATTCAAAGATATTATCCAATGTGAAAACTCCATACTTACGTTGCTATATAAGAAGATCAAACCTACATCGGAAAGCAATCACTCCCATTGAAGATCTTAGAGTGTTAGGTTTATTTGTCGTGTATCCACGCTAATTCCATAAGAGGATTATTACAGGATCTTTATGTACACCTCTATGTTTCAGTAACTTGATATAAATGGTTTATCTGGTTGAGTTGTAATCAACATTGTTTATGTATACCTCTATGTTTCAGTAACTTGACATAAAAGGTTTTCTAGTTGAATTATAAGTTTCAACATTCTTTATCTTGTAAAGATTGAAGGTTATCACTAGGTTTTAATATTTGTTTTCCCCTGTCATTGGGATTATGGCAGTAAAGAAAGTGAATAAGTTCTTATATTTAGGGGAAGACTCTAAATAGAAAGTCATTTGGTAGTGTTAGGTAGAGACATTGAACATTATAGGGTTTGTTGTTGCTTATAAGTCTAATTATTCTAAACTACTAATAATGAATTTCCTTCCTTGTGTTGTGGACTCATCTCCCCAGACATAGGTGTAGTTTCACCGAATTGGGTAACTAATTGATTGTGTTCTTTATTGCTTCTTTGCTCCATCATCTATTACATGTTTGTGGTGTGGATATGATGTATCTTGTTGAACCTGTTCTCGAAGCATCCAGTTCAATATATGTCCCTTGAGGAAAAAAAATTCAATTGGAATCAAAGATGTCACCCTAGCATGTTGGCTGAGCTCTAAGGAAGATAAATTATGCTCAAATGGAGACAATTAAAGATAGAAGATCAATTAACAAACCACCTATTTTTGATGGCACAAACTATGATTATTGGAAGGTGATGATGGTGGCTTTTCTCAAATCCTTGGGAAACAAAACATGGAAAGTTGTGATAAAAGGATGGAAACATCCAATGATTACCTCTGAAGATGGTACAACTAGTTTAAAACCAGGGGCTGATTGAATTGATGTTGAAGATAATGAAGCCCTTGGAAACTCCAAGGCATTTAATGCAATTTTCAATGGTGTGGACAAGAACACGTTTAGGCTGATAAAATCATGTTCAGAAGCTAAAAAAACATGAGAGATTTTGAAAACTTCACATTAAGGCACATCCAAGGTTCGTATGTCAAGGTTGCAACTCTTAACAACAAAATTTGAAAAACTAAGGATGAATGAAGATGAAACTGTGAGTGAGTTTCACATCAGATTGTGTGATATTGCAAACACCTCATTTGCCTTAGGTCAAAAGAAGTTTGAAGTAAAGCTTGCTATGAAAATTCTCAGATCATTACCTGGTGTGGTCTCTCTCTCTATTTTTATCTCTCTCTTTCTTTCTTTCTTTCTTTCTTTCTTTCTCTCTCTCTCTCTCTCTCTCTCTGTTGAGTTTCAGTCCTGTGTTATGGGGGACAAGTTGTTGGCATGGTTGTCATATTATGGCTAAAAAGGGGGAAAGTTAGCTAAATATGCATTATTTTTTCTGCTGATGTGACTGGTTGAATGGATGAGGAGGGTTGTTGTTCTGATTGGGTGTTGTGTTACCAGATGTTCTACTTTGTGCAACCTGAATGCTGTTTCTTATCTCTTTTGCTGCTTTGATCTCTATTGGTTGGTTCCTTATAGTTTAATAATGTTGATAATCTTTTAGCCATAATTTCCCAAATGGGGAGATTGAAGGTTCTTGGTTTGGCTACATATGTAGAAAAACATTATCACTTGTCTTGATATATTGTAAGATGTCCCTAATATGCTTAAAGAACATTTGGTGTGCAAGTCTTTGTGATTTCAGATCAGATGTTGTAACATCTGTCTTGACAGTTCTAAAACTTTCTAATACATAAATTTTTTATTTAATTTATGTATCTTTTTAGTAGGTGTTTAGTCATTTGATTTGCTCCATAATGTGCGAAAATCAAAGGAGATTTGATTCCATTTACAGAAGCTATTATGCGTTAGTTTTTGGAGATCATTGAAGATCTTTTCATGCTTGATTTGAAGTAAATCATGTGATCTTATTTGAGGAAGTTTCTGATCAGATCCAGGATCATTCAGAATTCTCTATATTATTGGATGTTTAACCTAATTGCTACGCACATAATATTATGTATTTTTGTGAAGCTAAGTGCTTTTGAGTGTTAGGGTTTTCTTTGTGCGCGTGTCTTTTATTTGTGAGTCATTCATACATAACCTAAATGTTTGAATTGGACTGGTTTTTGAGTTGTAATTTTGTCCACTATAAGCTTTTAAGCATGAATGTTTGTTCTTGATTGAAGCTTTTAAGCAAGATCAAGGTGTTGTGTTTTAGAAGAGTGTTCTTCTGTTTTCTTTGAAAGGATTGTTTGATTATCACAGTGTGTGATTGAAGGGGAGTGGGATGGTGATTTCTCATATCTAGATGTTGATTTCTAGGTAGAAGTTGCACTAGGTAGGTTCATGTGAGAATTTGTAAACTGGGACTATTTAGGCTTTGAATTGATACTACTAATAGTGGATTTCCTTCCTGGCTTAGTAGCCCCCACAGTAGGTGAATTTGCACCGAACTGGGTTAACAATCTATTGTGTTATTACTTCTTTTCTTTATATTGCTTCTATCTTGTTAATATTAAGATAGTAATGTCGTGACATCGCCTTCGACATCACATATCTGATACCAGAATTTCAAAATTTTTTAATATTCTTTTATCCTGTCAATATTGAAGTCGATCACCAGGGTTTAATGGTTATTTTCCTTTGTCAATGAGATTATGACAGAGAAGAAAGTGAGTAGGTTCTCATATTTAAGTGGATACTCTAAATAGAAAGTCATTGGATAGTTTTAGGAAGATGCATTCAACAACACAAGGTTTATTGTTGCTTGTAAGTCTAATTGTACTAAACTACTAATAGTAAATTTCCTTTCTTGGATTATGAACTCAGCCCCCCAGACTAGGTTTAGTTTCACCAAACTGAGTAAATAATTAATATATTCTTTATTGATTTTCTATTCAATCATTTATTACTTGTTCATGTTGTGGTTCTTGTGTATCTTATCAGACATGTTGTCGAAACAACGAGTTCGACATTTGTCCTTTGTGGAACAAAATTTCACATAGAGAAAGTAAGTAGGTTCTCATATTTAGTGGGAGACTCTAAATAGAAAGTCATTGGATAGTTTTAGGAAGATGCATTAAACAACACATGGTTTGTTGTTGCTTGTAAGCCTACATGTATTAAACTACGAATAATGAATTTTCTTTCTTGGATTATGAACTTAGCCCCCCAGATGTAAGTGTAGTTTCACCAAAATGAGTAAACAATTGATTATGTTCTTTATTACTTTTCTGCTCCATCATTTATTACTTGTTCATGTTGTGGTTCTTGTGTATCTTGTCAGACATGTTATCGAAGCATCGAGTTTGACATTTGTCCCTTGAGGAACAAAATTTCACATAGAGAAATTTCTATACTTTGAATTAACACCAATTACATTTTATTGTTTGTACTACAACCGTCAGTTGGATGTTGCAGATATAAAATGTTGTTGTTTTCTCCACTACAAAAGATGAGTATATAGTAGAAACAAAAGCCATTAAGAAGTTGATATGGATTCAAGGATTATTAATTGAGTTTAGATTCATCATGGAGAATAATGTTTTGCATGGTGACAATCACAGTGCAACATATCTGGCAAAAAAATCAATAATTTACCATAGGATAAAACACATTGATATACATTACCACTTCATCAGGTCCTTGCTTGAAGATGGGGTGCTAATATTGAGGAAGATTGCAGGAAGTAAGAACCCACCAATCATGTTAACATAGGTGGTGACCATCAACAAACTAAAAAAGTTGTGTTCAACATCAGTTGACCCGCTAGAATAAAAGACCAGAAAAGGTAGTGGCATTGATTGAGGTGTGAAAACATATTAAAATTAGTCTTCAAGAGAGAGATTGTTGAAAAAGTATAAAAACAATGAATGAACTATTTTCTAACTTTTTAAAGATAACAAAAAATCGTAAATGGATAAGCATAATTATAAGAGCAGAAAGCAACAAAGTTTAGCCTCCCCTGCTTCCTATAAATTAAGGCAAAAGTAAAACAACATGATAACACAATTCAAAGCCATCAAGAAGTAAAAAAGAAGAAGAAGAAGAAGGAGAGAGAGAGAGAGAGAGAGAGAGAGAGAGAGAGAGAGAGAGAGTTTTCTAGGTATTTGGGTTGTGAGTGTTTTAAGTGTGTTGTAAACACGATATATTTTCTCTTTCTATAAAGATCTACAACAATCTGGAGACTTATGCATTGTTGGCTGAACTGACATGTCACTTATTCTATATTTATTTTCACCATCACAAATATAACATTACATAAAAGTTTAGCACATATTTTCTTAATAAGAAATGATCCTTAAATACAACCTAAGTCACTAGACTCATAGTTTCTCCCACAAAACTTTAACTTATTTAGTTTGCTTTAAATATGTAAATGGAACCTTATATGCATCAGTGCATACCATTGCAACAATTTTTTTCTTCATATTCTTATTCCACCTCAAAGCTCCACATAGATTAGTAGATCCTTTAAAAATGTCAAAACAAGTCGTTTGAAATTCAAAAATGCAAATTGAATTGTTACAACTCATGACGTTCTTTTTTCATCATTAAATATTTTAAAAGAATTTTTCAATTTTTTTATATCTCATTTCTTTAAATAAAATTTAATTTCTTTTGAAAACTGAGCAACTCTAATTCAAAAGTGAAACAGAAAGACCACGAGGGGAGATGGCAGTGGTTGAGTGGTTGAGTAAAGTGAAAGAAAAATGGGTGTTTAGAAGGGGTGTATACAGGTTAGGTTGAACCGGGTTTGGTCTAACCAATTATCGACCCGTTCAAGTTTCAATGGTCCGAGTTCATTATTAAGCCCGAATTTCACGATCAAAATCGACCCAAACTGATGCAAATCGATCCGTTCATTTATGGGTTGAGTTGAGTTGGGCTCGCGGGTTTTGTTATGAATAAAAATATTTTTTAGAACTTTTTTAGTTATAAAAAAAATAATAACACAATTCAATGCAATTACATTTATTTCTAACATTCAGATTTGTTGAAGCACATCATATAATGTTTAATAAAATTCATCGTGACATAAAACATGATAATAGTAGAAAATTTCACAAGATACGTTATTTCCATAAAATATATAAGTTAAAAATGATACAAAATAAAATAAAAAGCAATACATAGTCTTAGAATTACGTGAAATCACTGGCCTAGTAGTGATTTTGATGTTTTGGCAAAATTATGGTTTGTTTTGGGATATTAATTTTATATTTTATTTAAAGTAATGTTAAAAAAAATAAAAAATAAAATTAACGGGTTAAATCAACGGGTCTACGGGTGAAGAAACTCAATTCTAAAATCCGAACCAAAATTATATTAAGCAGATTGAATTGGATAAACTAGTTGAAAAAGGAGTTCAAATATATTTTATGGATTAATTAAGGTTGAGTCAGCGGGTTCGCGGTTAAACCAGCATCACAAACATCCATGTGTTTAAAAAACTAGAAAGGGAGTGTGGAAGGAAAAACTAGTTAGGGGTGGATATTAGTCACTAGTAGAAAATGGCCCGGCCCAATTTTACACATGTGAATTAAACCTACCAAAATTAATATCCCGAAAGACTATTCTACCCTTTTAGGTTTCTACCAATACAAACGATCCTTTCGCCATCTCTTCCATCATACTCTACATAGCCACCGCCTCTGCTTCTTTCCAGCACTCAATTGGACGCTAAACCTAACCAGGTAATCTTACAACTTCTTCCTCGTGTTCATCCCCTTCAACCATTACTAAATTCATCTTCGATTTTCGAATTTCTGTTTTCAATTTAAAACAATGAGTTATGTTTGAATGATTTTCTCCTTTGAAACAGTGTTGAATTGAAGTATCAAAGATGGCGAAATCAATGAGATCAAAGAGGGAGAAGAGGTTGAGAGCTATTAGGAGAGAAATTGTTCAACCTTTCTATGACGACAAAGAAGCCGCTAAACTTTCTGCACTAGAAGCTGCTCTTGCCGCACCCAAGCTTCAAGTTCCCGTCCGACAAAGCACCACCATGGAAATTTCCACTTCCACTCTAAACAACACTAACACCATGGGTAACACATGATCAAATTTTACTTTATTCTTTCAATTTGTTATGTTATGCAGTTAATTCTATCGTAGGGTTTCAGTTTCAATAAAATGTTATCTAATTGCAATTGAAAACTTTGATTTTTAGACTCTGTTATAATAAAATTGTTTTTGAATTTTCTAGATGTTGATATGGATGATGAAAATAAGAGCAAGGTTTCCTTGAAGCCGGCTGGTAAAATAGGAAAGAAATTGAAGAAGAAATTTAAAATGGCGAAAGGTAATCGCCGCAATGGTAATGGAAAGCCGAGTAGAAAGCGTCACATATGATTTCAATAGAGTGCTAATGGTAGGTATCTTGTTTTTCTCCTCCAAATTCTTGCATTTTGTATTGCTTTTGCATAATACATGCCTATTGTTTAATTTTAATGTACACGTTTGATATAAGAAAAATATCTTTACCAATTCAAATGCAAGTAAGTATTGGATTATGGAAGTTATGACTCTTTCGATTTCCAATTCAAATGCAAGTAAGCTTGAAATTAGTTAAGTACCTATGACTTAATTTGACCAATATTAAACCTTGAAAATGCTTACCTTAAGAATGATCGACATTGTTCTTTATCACATTCAGTCTCTCTTTCACTTAGTATTTTAAATTTCTCTCATCTTTCTTTTCTCTGTTATGAACCTGTTATGAACCTCTTTAACACTGCACAGCATCTCATTATCATGCAAGTTCTTCAGTACGTGTTATGTGGATTGACTGTTTGACTTATTATTGTTTTGATTCCTTTCGATTGCAGGCAGTGCTGGGTTAATTTAGACTTCTTGTGCTCTTATTTTATGAACCTTCAAATTTTGGTTATGTATTTAGACTATTATTAACTTGCATTTAGATATTGAAGTACAACACAATGTTAGTACGGTCAAGTTGTTGATGTTGATGACTCCTTTTGAACGTGAAGGATATATAATATAGTTTTTGCACTACCATGATCTTGCATTTGAAATTTGATATTAGTAGTTTATAGTTCTCATGCATCTAGTTTTTCAGCTATATGTACACCTTTTATCCATGTGTTGCTGAATAATCTACCACTAGAGATATTAGCTGCAAAGAGCTGACTAAATCCCTACATAACAGATGCGTATATAAATCCCTACATACTATGCTGTTAAACCAAACTGCTGCCAAAACGGATTGCACTTAAAATGAAGACAATAGATCCAAGGGGAAATTGTTGCTGCTTCCTGTCAAAACTCCACAAACACCAGAATAAGACCCACACTCTCTAGAACATCGAACAAATATCTCATTCCTTAACATTCTTTTTACCAACCACAATACTTTTAACGGGCCTTGTTCTACACCTTAGACCAAGTATAATTAAACTGACTTTGATAATTCACTACTCTTATAAGTTTCCTTTTCTGGATATTCATTTAGGTATCTCCTGCCCTTCTTCCATATATCGAATATCTTTCCCCAAGTTGAACTTTGCCTACCTTGATTTCACCCCATATTTGTTTAGCAACCCCCTATATCAAAGACCTCTCCTTTCTAATCTAGTTTTCTAGTTCTATTTCCATATTAGCACGAAATTAAAAATTTCTAATCATCAACCCCTTTCTTCAATTGTGCTACACAACCATATCTATAAAATATATAAAGGGAATACTTTGTTTTGGTGTAGTCATTTTTTCCTATCATTTTAACTCTTATTTTATTGTATAATTTACTAAATAACTTCTAACTTCCATATAACTTCTATTATTAACTTCCATATAACTTCTTTAAAAAACTTATATTTAAATAAAAAATATCGTTCATATTTTTATTCACGCCCGTGGCCAGATGGGCACGCTAGTCCCATTTAAATACAATTTATTTTCTGCCATCCTCACATTGAAGCGCTTAAAAATATATTTCGAAGCGCTTAAAAATATATTTCCAATTTTAAATTTGAAGAATAAGAGAAGGTAAATCGAACTTGCGTATAAGAGTGATTTTAAAATAACAAATTGGTTGCCAATAAACAAATACTTGTTCTTTCATTTTGATAATTTGGACATTAATTAATGTCTTCCACTCGATTCTATGTATCCTCTTTCTATTCAAATTTTCCCAATTGAGATAACCTATTTTGCAATTTAGGATGCTAACTGCCTTCTCAAATTAATTGCGAGAAACATTAATCCCTACCAACAAACTCTTAAGAAAGATTCCTGATTCAAACAAAAGAAAGTTTTCCTTTATGATTCAAATATTGAACCATTTCTTCTCACCTATGATCAGGGTATCGTCTACGTATTGTAATGAAAAAAATCATTCGCCACCTCCCTCAAATTTGTTCAAATACTTTCTCAACTCAATTAAAACCTTTTGATGTGATTAGGAAAATGAAAAGGAGATAATGAGTTTTCATGTCTTAATCCCCAACCCATCTTAAATGTTTTGGTTGGACTTTCACCAACACTAAGATTGAGGATGAACTCTGACATCAACATTTTATATTTATTGTGGAATCCCATTTTATGCATCACAAACATTAAAAAGTTCTCATCGATTAAATCTTAAGTTTTTCAAAATCTACTTCATAAAATTGATTCTTTATCGTATATAATTAAGATTTTAACCCTAAACCCTAAATTTTATCATGTAATGTAATCTTAATAATTAAGATTTTAAATACACTTTTTTAATTTTTAACGAGCCATAAGTGTCATGTTAAGAAGGTGTTTGTTTGATCTTGGCTAAATACTATTTTTGGTCCTTTAACTTTACTCCAGAGTTCATTTTGGTCCCTTAACTTTAAAAAGTGTCATATTGGTCCTTTAACTCTTCAAAACGTTCGATATTAGTCCTTTTGCCCAAATGAAACCTTAATTTCACTCACTCCCAAGGACCAAATAAAAATTGATTACATATTACTCTTGTTTGATTCTATAGGTTCATTGTCTTGACTCTATAGAGAAAATGTGGTTTCTCGATAGTGGATGCTCAAGACATATGACGAGTGACATCTCTCTATTCATCGACTTTGTGCCAAAGAAGAAAGGTTTTGTTACCTATGGATACAATAACAAGGGTGCAATTCTTGGAAAAGGTAGTGTAGGTAATCCCTCGTCTACTACTATCTCTAATGTTATGTTAGTTGAGGGTCTTAAAAATAATCTTCTTAATATCAGTCAATTATGTGACAATGGTTTTAAGTAATTTTTACAAATACTTGTTGCATGTTTGAACACAATGAAAAGAAATATTTCATGTTTAAGGACTTGAGAGTTAATAACAAATATATGTTTAACCAAGATGGATTATCCTTGACAGGAACTAAGTGTCTAGTGACCATGAATGAAGACTTTTGGTTATGTCATAGATGCCTAGCTCATGTCAACTTTGATTTACTAAATAATGTGACTTCAAAAGATTTAGTAATCGGTTTGCCAAAAATAAACTTTTCAAAAGATCATTTATGTGATGCATGCCAAATGGGTAAGCAAACAAGAATCTCTTTAAAATCGAAAAACATTGTTTCAACTTTGAGACCTCTTGAGCTTCTCCATATGGATCTCCTTGGTCCCTCAAGTACCAAAAGTGTAGGTATTAATTACTATGGTTTTCTAATAGTAGACAATTACTCGAGATTTTTTCTGGTCATCTTTTTGCATAATAAAGATGAGACTTTTTTAGCTTTCACACAATTCGCAAGGTTATCCCAAAATAAGATGAATTTAAAAATAATTGCTATCCGAAGCAATCATAGAGGTGAATTTGAAAAACACCTCTTTGAGAATTATTGTGATAAAAATGGAATTAAGCATAATCTTTACGCTCCAAGAACTCCATAACAAAACGGTGTTGTGGAACGAAAAATTGTGTTTTAGATGAGTTGGCTAGAACTATGCTCAATGAGGGTAATCTACCAAAGTATTTGTGGGTCGATGCTGTAACGCCCCGAAAATCTAATTTTTTTTAATTACATATTTATTTAATTGATTTAGAAAGGACTGGAGGTTTTGGGCGAATTTGGAGGATTTAAGGAAGAAAATAATATTTTTATAATATAAATAAGTAGTATTTTATTATGCTCTTATTATTATTATGAAATATTAAGAAAGGGTAAGGTAGTAATAAGAGGAAAAAGTAAGGATATGTTGGGAAACTCATAAACTGGGATAATGTATCCAAAGAGAGAATACGATTAGTTTTCTAACATTATCGTGTTTTTGGGAGAAGAAGTGCTCTGAAGAAAAAGAGGAGAGAAAGCTCAGAGTCAGGAAGTTACAAAGAATCTTGGAGAAGAGTATCGATCTTTGGATTTCTCTAAGGTATGAGGAGTTTTTATAATCTATTATAAATGTGTAGGAATTGGATTATGAATGGATTAGGATTGTATGAGTTTTATGAGTTTTTGGGGTTTTGAGTTAGGTTGAGTTTATGAGAAAATCTTGATGAATTAGAGTGGTAAAAGTGAATTGAATCACATAATTGATTGTATAATTGTTATCATGATGTTGTTGGTGTTTTGGTTGATGTTTTGAATGATTTTTGGGTGTTTTGATGTGAAACCCGTAATGAGAATTTAGGATTTTGGTGTAAAAACGCAGTCTGCATTTGAGTAGCAGAAGACTACTGAAACACGTGCGTTAACCGGTTAACGCTTTTGGTTAACCGGTTAACCATTGAAAATTTTGGGTATTTTCTGAGGTTTCGCAGGCGTTAACCGGTTAACGCTATGGGTTAACCGGTTAACACTGTTTGAGAGGCAAATTTTAATTCTTTAAAAATCCATAACTTTCAAACCGTAAGTCCGATTCGCATTCCGTTTGAAGCGTCGGAAAGAGCATAAACTGAACTTTATTTTGATGAATAAAAATGAGAAAAATGCAATAGTTTTTATAAATGAATTTATGAAATAACCTTGTAATTGCCTCATAATTTACCGGGTACGGGTCAATTCTTGATGTGTCAGAGTGGTTATAGAACCAGTGTTTTGGGTGTAAGGTCGTGATGAAATATATGATTATTTGATGATTGGTTTGCTGATGTGAAATGAATGATGCGAATTATTTTGATGAATTTTACGATGTAGCGCATCATTGCATTTCATAACATTCACGATGGGGCTTCGGCCTATTTAATTGCTTCAATCCCATTGTGTGGATTGAAGTGTCTCGATGATTTACAATGTGCTCCTTGTGGAGGGTTGATGGTCATGTATCCATCTCATGATGAAATTGGTACCACATGCATATTGCATATTAGGATGGTTAGAATTGCATATTTTGGATGAATTTCATGACTGTGTTGATGTTGCTTAATTTCATGATCGTGTTGTTGTTGTTGCTGAATTTTATAGTTGATGATGTCATGATATGTTGTACTAATTTATTTATGTTCTATATTCTTGTACGTTTATGATATATTATGATTACTCACCCTGCCTGCTTGGAAATGTTGCCTCTTTCGTGGGTAACTTGCAGATGATAAAGAATAGGCTTGCAGTGCAAGAGGAGTTTTTCATGAGTCTCGGAGCGTGCTTTAGTGTTCCTTAGAAGTGGTTTTGGTCTATGTGTCCTGCTCTGTGTCATGTAACACTGGGACGGGGTTTATTTGTTAAACTGTTTTCAGTTATGTTATTACTTTGATAAATGTTTTCCCATTTTATGATGTTAAATTTCAGATGGAGAAAATTATGTTTATGAAGTAAAAATTATGATTTTGAAATATGAAGTTTAAATTCCGCTGCGAAATGCTATATGTTATTCTTGATGTTGATTAACCCGTGTTACGGGACAGGACACTGTTCGTTTGAATTTTGATGAAATGTGATACCCTTCTCGATGATTACTCTGATATTATTTAAATATTTTGTTTTGGGGTAGAAGGGTGTTACATTAGTGGTATCAGACCCTGTTTGGTCTGTCCGGCCAAGTCTTGTTGTTGTCAGTCTATTGTCAAGTCGTTATTTAATTAACGATTATTCTCTTCTGATATGGTAAGTGTTGTGCAGAATGGCTGGAAACAACACGCGTGCTCTCACTGATGCTATTGTAGCTCTTGCTCAGACTACTGTTCGTAACAATGCGCATGATGAGTTTCGTGCCTTGGAGAAATTCCAGAGGAATAATCCACCTGTGTTTGAAGGAACTCATGACCCGGCGAGCGCACAGAAGTGGCTCAAGGCAATTGAGAAGATTTTCAGAGTGATGGCATGTGCTGACGCGCAGAAAGTTCAATTCGGGACTCATATGTTGTCTGAGGAAGCTGAAGACTGGTGGGATAATACTCGTCAGGGTCTAGAGGATGAGGTTGTTGTGGTGACTTGGACTGTGTTTAAGGCGGAGTTCCTTAAGAAGTATTTTCCTGAAGATGCTCGTGGTAAGTTGGAGGTAGAATTCCTTGAACTGAAGCAATGAAACATGGCAGTGGCAGAGTATGCTGCCAAATTTGAAAGGCTGGTGAAGTTTTGTCCTCACTACAATAGGTCAGATGCTGAACTTTCCAAGTGCCTTAAGTTTGAGAATGGGCTGAGACCTGAAATTAAGCAGGGAATTGGATGCCAACAAATTCGCAGATATGCAGAGTTGGTCGATAAGAGCCGTATTTATGACGAGGACATTCGAGCTCGGCCAGCTCACTATAAACAGCTGAGAGAGAAGAAAGACAAGAGTCAGTATAGAGGGAAACCTTATGTGACTACTGGTGATAAAGGGAAGCAGAAGGCATCTGATGAGAAGAAGCAAAGTAGGGGAGCTGCTAATGTACCTGTTAAGTGTTACAGGTGTGGAGAGGCAGGTCATAAGACCGATGTGTGTACCGCTAGAATTATGAAATGTTACCGTTGTGGCAAGCTTGGGCATAAGATGAATGATTGTCCTAATGAGGGCCCAACCTGTTACAATTGTGGTGAACATGGGCATATCAGCGCCCAATGCCAGAAACCAAAGAAGAATGTTGCTACTACTTAGAATGCTGGGAGAGTTTTTGCGTTAGCTGGTTCAGAAGCTCCAAAGAAGGACAACTTGATCAGAGGTACCTGTTTTATTAATAATACTGAGTTGATTGCTATTATTGACACTGGAGCTACACATTCATTTATTTCTCTTGAGTGTGCTAATAGATTGGGTTTAAAGTTGTCTAATATGAACGGTAATATGATAATAGAGACTCCTGCTAATGGTTCTGTGACTACCATGCTTGTTTGTTTGAAGTGTCCTTTGATAATTTTTGAGAAGAGTTTTATGATGGATTTGGTGTGCCTGCCCTTACACCAAATCGATGTTATCCTTGGTATGAACTGGTTGGAATTCAATTATGTTCATATTAACTGTTATAGTAAGACAGTGAAGTTCCCTGAATTGAGCGAGAATGGTGAGTTGATGTTTTTATCTGCTAAGAAAGTGGATGAACTTGTATTGGATGAAGCTTTGATGTTTGCAGTGTTTGCATCATTGCAAGTTGATGATAAGACTGTCAGTGCAGAGTTGCCTGTGGTTTGTGAATTTCAAGATGTGTTTCCTGGTGATATAAGTGATTTACCACCGGAACGTGAAATTGATTTTTCTGTGGACTTAGTGCCGGGTACGAGTCCTGTCTCGATGGCTCCTTATAGAATGTCGGCTTCAGAGTTGAATGAGTTGAAGAAACAATTAGAAGAATTGTTAGATAAGAGGTTCATTAGACCCAGTGTTTCTCCTTGGGGTGCTCCGGTGTTGCTCGTTAAGAAAAAGGATGGTAGTATGAGATTATGTGTCGATTACCGACAGTTGAATAAAGTGACTATCAAGAATAAGTACCCACTTCCGAGGATCGATGATTTGATGGATCAACTAGAATGTGCTTGTGTCTTTAGTAAAATTGATCTGAGGTCTGGTTATCATCAGATTCGAGTTAAAGCTGATGATATTCCGAAGACAGCTTTCAGGACGAGATATGGGCATTACAAGTATACGGTGATGCCGTTTGGGGTTTCTAATGCGCCTGATGTGTTTATGGAATATATGAATAGGATCTTTTATGAGTATCTTGATAAATTCGTGGTGGTTTTCATAGATGATATCTTGGTATATTCTAAATCAGAAGAGGAACATGCCGAGTATTTGAGGGTTGTGTTGCAAGTGTTGAAAGAAAAGAAATTGTTTGCTAAATTATTTAAGTGTGAGTTCTGGTTAAAGGAAGTGAGTTTCCTCGGCCATGTAATTTCAAGTGGTGGAATTTCGGTGGATCCTTCAAAGATTGATGCGGTATTGCAGTGGGAGACTCCGAAGTCAGCTACAGAAATTCGTAGTTTTCTTGGGTTGGCTGGTTACTATCGTAAGTTCATTGAAGGTTTTTCTAAGATAGCTTTACCGTTGACGCAATTGACTAGGAAATGTCAAGCGTATGTGTGGGATGTTGCTTGTGAAGAGAGTTTCATAGAACTGAAGAAAAGATTAACGACCGCGCCAGTGTTGGTCTTACCGAATCCAGATGAGTCCTTTGTAGTTTATTGTGATGCTTCCAAGATGGGTCTTGGTGGAGTTTTGATGCAGGATAATAAGGTGGTTGCTTATGCTTCTAGACAGTTAAGAGTTCATGAGAGGAACTATCCTACTCACGACTTAGAGTTAGCAGCTGTGGTGTTTGTGCTTAAGATTTGGAGGCACTACTTGTTTGGTTCGAAATTTGAAGTATTCAGTGATCACAAAAGTTTAAGGTACTTGTTTGATCAGAAAGAGTTAAATATGAGACAGAGGCGGTGGCTTGAATTATTGAAAGATTTTGATTTTGATTTGAATTACCATCCTGGTAAGGCAAATGTTGTGGCTGATGCTTTGAGTAGGAAGTCGTTGCATATTTCGATGCTTATGGTGAAATAATTGGAAATGATCGAGCAATTCAGAGACATGAGCTTATTGTGTGAAACTACTACTGATAGTGTGAAATTGGGAATGTTAAAGTTGACCAGTGAGATTTTGGAAGAGATTCGTAAGGGTCAGAAATCTGATTTGAAATTAGTTGATCAATTGATGTTGGTTGATCAAGGTAATGCATGTGACTTTCGAGTTGATGAAGACGGAGTTTTGAGATTCCGAGATAGAGTATGTGTTTCGGATATTATAGGAATTAAAAAGAGTATTTTAGAAGAGGGGCACAAGAGTCGACTGAGTATTCATCCTGGTACTACGAAGATGTATCAGGATTTACGCAGGTTGTTTTGGTGGTCGGGTATGAAAAGAGACATTGTTGAATTTGTATATGCTTGTTTGACATGTCAGAAGTCAAAGATAGAACATCAGAGACCTTCAGGTATGATGCAACCATTGAATGTTCCTGAGTGGAAATGGGATAGTATTTCCATGGATTTCGTGACTGGGTTACCTAAGACTGCTAGAGGTAATGATTCATTTGGGTAATTATTGACCGGTTAACTAAGTCGGCACACTTCTTACCGATGAGGATTAACCATTCCATGCAAAGGTTAGCTGAGATTTATATTGAGGAAATTGTGAAGTTGCATGGTGTACCTTCAAGTATTGTATCGGATAGAGATCCGCGGTTTACGTCGAGGTTTTGGAAGAGTTTGCAGGATGCCTTGGGTACTAAGTTGAGGATGAGTTCTGCTTATCACCCGCAAATGGATGGCCAGACGGAAAGAACAATTCAATCTTTAGAAGATTTGCTGAGAGCTTGTGTATTAGATCAATGATGGTCTTGGGATAGTCATTTGCCGTTGGTCGAGTTTACGTACAATAACAGTTTTCATGCTAGTATCGGGATGGCTCCATATGAGGCGTTGTATGGTAGACGTTGTCGTACTCCATTATGTTGGTATGAGTCAGGAGAGAGTTTAGTGCTTGGGCCAGAGATTGTCCAAGAAACAACTGAAAAGATAAAAATGATTCAGGAAAGAATGAAAACGTCGCAGAGTCGTCAAAAGAGTTATCACGATAAAAGAAGGAAAGCACTTGAGTTCCAAGAAAGAGATCACGTGTTCTTAAGAGTTACTCCTATGACTGGTGTGGGAAGAGCTTTGAAGTCTAGAAAGCTCACTCCATGTTTTGTCGGTCCGTATCAGATTATGAAGAGGATAGGGGAAGTGGCCTATCGAGTGGCTTTACCTCCCTCTCTTGCGAATTTACATGATGTATTCCATGTATCACAGTTGATGAAGTACATTCCGGACCCGTCGCATGTAATTCAGTTAGATGATGTTCAGGTGAGAGATAATCTGACGATTGAAGCTTTACCAGTGAGGATTGATGGTAGAGAATTGAAGCAACTAAGAGGCAAGGAAATTGCTTTAGTGAAAGTATTGTGGGGAGGACCAGCTGGAGAAAGTTGGACTTGGGAGCGGGAAGATCAAATGAGGGAGTCGTATCCGACTCTATTTACTTCAGGTAATTTTCGAGGACGAAAATTCTTTAAGTAGGGGAGAGTTGTAACGCCCCGAAAATCTAAGTTTTTTTTAATTACATATTTATTTAATTGATTTAGAAAGGACTGGAGGTTTTGGGCGAATTTGGAGGATTTTAGGAAGAAAAGAATATTTTTATAATATAAATAAGTAGTATTTTATTATGCTCTTATTATTATTATGAAATATTAAGAAAGGGTAAGGTAGTAATAAGAGGAAAAAGTAAGGATATGTTGGGAAACTCATAAACTGGGATAATGTATCCAAAGAGGGAATACAATTAGTTTTCTAACATTATCGTGTTTTTGGGAGAAGAAGTGCTCTGAAGAAAAAGAGGAGAGAAAGCTCAGAGTCAGGAAGTTACAAAGAATCTTGGAGAAGAGTATCGATCTTTGGATTTCTCTAAGGTATGGGGAGTTTTTATAATCTATTATAAATGTGTAGGAATTGGATTATGAATGGATTAGGATTGTATGAGTTTTATGAGTTTTTGGGGTTTTGAGTTAGGTTGAGTTTATGAGAAAATCTTGATGAATTAGAGTGGTAAAAGTGAATTGAATCACATAATTGATTGTATAATTATTATCATGATGTTGTTGGTGTTTTGGTTGATGTTTTGAATGATTTTTGGGTGTTTTGATGTGAAACCCGTAATGAGAATTTGAGATTTTGGTGTAAAAACGCAGTCTGCATTTGAGTAGCAGAAGACTGCTGAAACACGTGCGTTAACCGGTTAACGCTTTTGGTTAACCGGTTAACCATTGAAAATTTTGGATATTTTCTGAGGTTTCGCAGGCGTTAACCGGTTAACGCTATGGGTTAACCGGTTAACACTATTTGAGAGGCAAATTTTAATTCTTTAAAAATCCATAACTTTCAAACCGTAAGTCCGATTCGCATTCCGTTTGAAGCGTCGGAAAGAGCATAAACTGTACTTTATTTTGATGAATAAAAATGAGAAAAATGCAATAGTTTTTATAAATGAATTTATGAAATAACCTTGTAATTGCCTCATAATTTACCGGGTACGGGTCAATTCTTGATGTGTCAGAGTGGTAATAGAACCAGTGTTTTGGGTGTAAGGTCGTGATGAAATATATGATTATTTGATGATTGGTTTGCTGATGTGAAATGAATGATGCGAATTATTTTGATGAATTTTACGATGTAGCACATCATTGCATTTCATAACATTCACGATGGGGCTTCAGCCTATTTAATTGCTTCAATCCCATTGTGTGGATTGAAGTGTCTCGATGATTTACGATGTGCTCCTTGTGGAGGGTTGATGGTCATGTATCCATCTCATGATGAAATTGGTACCACATGCATATTGCATATCAGGATGGTTAGAATTGCATATTCTGGATGAATTTCATGACTGTGTTGATGTTGCTTAATTTCATGATCGTGTTGTTGTTGTTGCTGAATTTTATAGTTGATGATGTCATGATATGTTGTACTAATTTATTTATGTTCTATATTCTTGTACGTTTATGATATATTATGATTACTCACCCTGCCTGCTTGGAAATGTTGCCTCTTTCGTGGGTAACTTGCAGATGATAAAGAATAGGCTTGCAGTGCAAGAGGAGTTTTTCATGAGTCCCGGAGCGTGCTTTAGTGTTCCTTAGAAGTGGTTTTGGTCTATGTGTCCTGCTCTGTGTCATGTAACACTGGGACGAGGTTTATTTGTTAAACTGTTTTCAGTTATGTTATTACTTTGATAAATGTTTTCCCATTTTATGATGTTAAATTTCAGATGGAGAAAATTATGTTTATGAAGTAAAAATTATGATTTTGAAATATGAAGTTTAAATTCCGCTGCGAAATGCTATATGTTATTCTTGATGTTGATTAACCCGTGTTATGGGACAGGACATTGTTCGTTTGAATTTTGATGAAATGTGATACCCTTCTCGATGATTACTCTGATATTATTTAAATATTTTGTTTTGGGGTAGAAGGGTGTTACAAATGCCATTAGCACGACATGTCATGTCTTAAATAAGATACTAATATGTCCTATTCTAGACAATACGCCTTATGAACCACTAAAGGGTAAAAAATCAAATTTATCATATCTTCATGTTTTCAGATGCAAATGCTTTGTTTTAAATAATGGAAAGGATAATCTAATAAAGTTTGATGCGAAATCCGATGAAGGTATCTTCCTTGGATAATCTCAGTTAATCAAAGCTTATAGGGTTTATAACAAAAGATTACTTATTGTTGAAGAGTCGATACATGTCACTTTTGACGAATCTTATCCGAGAAATGTCGGGAAAGGTGTTTCTTTTCATGACGTAGGTGTATCTTCATAAGAGATTCTCAAATAACTTGAAAAAGGATTTGATCATCCTAAAGTGGTGGAACTTGAGAAAGAAGAAGATAACGACTGTGAAAAGGAGAAGGTTGAAAGCCTAGTTGCAGTGAATGATCTTCCTTTGGCTTGGAGAACCTCCAAGGACCATCCAACCGACAACATACTTGGATACATCACCAAAGGAGTTACAAAACACTTCAAGATAAGTCATTTTTGTTATCACTTTTCATTCAGTTACAAGTTGGACCTAAACATGCAAAAGATGCCTTACTTGATGAGCATTGGCTTATGGAAATGCAAGATGAATTAAACCAATTTAAAAGAAATGATGTATATTATATTGTATGGGACTTTTCCCCTTTTCCGCTAGATGATCAAGTTATTGGCACCAAGTGGGTTTTAAGAAATAAACTTGATGAATACAGAGTGATAACTAGAAACAAAGCCCGACTAGTTATTCAAGGTTATAACCAAGAGGAGGGCATTAATTATGAGAAACTTATGCTCCGATTTCTCGTCTCGAGGCTATACTCCTTTTACTAGCTTATGCTTGCTCCAAATATTTCAAGTTATTTCAAATGGACGTGAAAAGTGTTTTCCTTAATGGATATATTAATGAGGAAGTGTATGTTTCACAACCTCCCATTTTTTATAATCATGAGTATCCTAATCATGTTTATAAACTAAAACAAGCTTTGTATGGTCTCAAACAAGTACCCAGGACTTTGTATGAACGACTTAGTAAGTTCTTAATCTATCAAGGATACTCTTGAGGGAAGGTAGATACCACATTTTTCATTAAACGTCAAGAAAAAAATACTCTTCTAGTTCAAGTTTATGTTGATGATATCATCTTTGTCTCCACGAAAATGCAATTAGTCAAGGAGTTCTCTAAGCTAATGCATGGTGAGTTTGAGATGAGTATCATGGTGGAGTTAAACTACTTTCTTGGTCTTCAAATCAAGCAACTCAACCAAGGGACGCTTGTGTGTCTAACAAAATATTACAACGAATTGCTAAAGAAATTTGGTATGGAAGAATTGACAATACATTTTGACAAATGGAAACTTAGAAAAATATGAAAATGGTAAGGATGTTGATGTCAAAAAGTATATAGGTATGATCAAGCATATTCTATATTTGACTACATCTAGGCCGAGCATTATGTTTAGCATGTGTATGTGTGCTCGTTATTAATCAGCTCCTAAGGAATCACATTTAAAAACCGTAAAATGCATGCTTAGATACCTTCATGGTACATCTAAGTATGGGATTTGGTATTCTAAGGGAAGCGGTTGTAAATTTGGTTGGTTATACCGATTCTGATTTTTCCAGTTTCAAATCATATAGGAAAAATACTAGTGGAACTTGCCACATGTTTTCAAACTCCTTAGTAAGTTGGCATAACAAGAAACATGTTTTCGTTGCTTTGTCATTGCCAAGACGGAATACGTTGTAATCGGTAGTTGTTATGCTCAAATATTGTGGCTCAAATAAAAACTACTTGATTTTGATATCAAACTACAATGTATTACAATTATGTGCGATAACACTAGTGCTATTAATCTAACCAAAAATATGGTGTTACACTGGCACACTAAACATATTGAGATACGTCACCACTTCCTACGTGACCATGTTGAAAAAAGAAGATGTTGTATTCGAGCATGTTGATGACAAAAATTAACTTGCAGATATCTTTACAAAATCTCTTGCGTCTAAACCATTTTTCAATATCCGAAGGGAATTGGACATACTTGATATCTCAAACCTTGCCTAATATTATTTGTTGCATGAACTTTATATAAATTTTCTCTAACTTTCCTTGTAAGTTTAATCACATACGAGTGCATCTTTCATCAATTCATATGTGAGGTAATATTGTTCCATTTTCTCTCTTTGGAAGTAAGCCTTTTACTTTTGCATGTTGTCTATATTCCAGATGCTTGATATGATTAGAATATGAAATATTTCATGAATGTTCACTTCCAAAAATTTCAATTGATGTATTTCAATTTATGTGCTTATAGTGACTTCATGCCATTATGCTCTTTGTGCTTAAGCTTGTTATTTATTATTAGTTCTTGCATAATATATGTGAGGCTGTTGGTTATCTATTCCGACATGAAATATGTTTGAACATGTTATAATGTCAACAAAATTCTTGTTGTGTGTCATTGTTGTGATAATATTTCTGTTTTTGGTTTGACTGGTGATAAATCTAAATAATTGTCTTGCTAGAGCACATGTGTGTGCAACATTCGGGAGCATGAAAAGTATATGTTACGTAAAAATGTCGCTTTTGAAGTAACTCAAGAGTTTTTGATTGCATTATATATTTCATTTTTCATGTTTTTTTATATGTTATTTGACATTATTTATGGAAACTATGTTATATTGTTGCTTAATTTTATTCTATTTATGTTTAGGAATTTCCAATATTTAAATCATTTTATGTGATTGCTATTTTATTGATGATTTTATCTTTGCAAACGCCTCTGTGTGCTATATTAGTATATGTGTGATATAAGATACTTTTAATGGATTACTTTGTCTCTTTTTGATATTGTCAAAGGGGGAGAAGCATCTACAAGATGAATTTGGGATGCATACATTCATGGGGAGCCTTCATGAAGACATCAAATGCATCGTCTCAACTTTTGCCATCATTAAAAAGGGGAAGTATGTAAGTTCACCTTCTTATTATAATTGTTTTGAATGATGTCTAAAGTAGGAAAATTTAACATTTATGTATATTAAATTGTATTCTCTGAGTCTAAATGCGCATCTTAGCATTAGGAAGCATAAAAACATTTTGGAAATGAATTAGAAAAGGTTAGAAATTATTCTACATGGCAAAAATGTGTTTTTATACAAGTCACAGGATTATGTGTTGACGCAGTTGTATAGGTCGACACATGTTGTTAAGTTTTAAGTCTGTAACTTCTGGTTATGCACGTGTTGTCACATGCAACGTATAGGCCGACACATAGAAGAAAAATTTCTTCTATGATTCGACACATGAAAGGCATGAGTCCACACATCTTGATGAGTTTTAAAGCCTGTAGCCTTTGTTTAATGTGTCGACTGTGGAAGGATTTTAAGTCGACACATAAAAGAAAAATTCCCTCTATGAGTCGATACATGACCTATACAGGTCGACACATGCATCAAATAGGTTGGCACATGACTTACATAGGCCGGAACATGCATTAAAAATATTGAAAATTGTTTTTTCTAAACCTTTTGCATTCCTTTTTTCCTCAAACTTGAACACATATAAATAATTCATACTTGCATCATTTTAAAACATGAAACCAAATATACACAAAGAGTTCTCTTCATCTTCAACCCATGTTCTATGCATACACACAAACAAATTACACATAATCATTCTTTGTTTGAGTGCCATCTAGAATCAAGCTGATAATGTCAAATTTAGGTTCTTGAATTGTAAATTGGGTTGAGAATCTTTGGGGGTTTCAAATAAGAAAACAAAGTCAGGGTTTTCCTTCAAGATCAATTGGAGATTTGAAGGTTTTGGACAAGATTACACAATTTGAATTCGATTGAGTAAAAGCTTTGAAGAACGTTTTTTTTCCTCAAAGGAGTAGTGTGAGACGGTGAATCAAATTGGTAAATCTTGGGTGACAACTGTAACACCCCCTTTCTATACCCCAAATAATGCAATTAAATCATTTAGACACATATTAATTTTTTCATCAGAGTATATTTGAAACACGGTATAAAAGGGCAATGCCACATTATACTTGAAATTGAAATCATACAACACCTGCTCAATAGAGATATGAAACAAACGGGGTAACTTGCACACACAAGGATTTCATCCTTACACCCGTATTCATTTAGTTCAAATAACAGCGGAAACCACATAACAATTTCAAACTTATATACTTATCATAAATATATCCACGAGTTTGAATCACCAAGATAATGCCATGTTTACATAAAACATCTATCATCAAAATACATATACAAATGCATTCATAAAAAGGCATCAAGCCGACCCTAGCTACTCGGTGCTACATATCAGAGCCGACCGACCAAAAGATGAAGACGAGCTTCACAAAAATATCATCCAGCAACCTACTCTGCAATGCCTCGTAGAGCATCATAAAACAACAGAAGGGTGAGAAACATTATCATAATAACATTGCATATATTTATATATTCTCAACATATAAAATGCATATAAAACATATTCTCACCACAAATCATTCCTTATCACCTATACACATCGCAACGTGTACATCCATACCAATCAACATATTAATTACGCACAATTCACCAATTCACATAACCTTATATTATTTATGCCTATTCCTTAATTGTATTCATTCCGCAGAAACATACGTCTAGCTATGTTTAATCACACATATACATTACAAATGTATAAATCACATACATATACATATATCAAACATGCATATATACAAACAAATATATTTCATCACACATACTATCATCTCCATAATACTCCAAATAAACATATGCACATTCATGTTTATTTCTGCATATCATAATAAAAATGATAAAATGAAACTCATAGAGACCGACACACGACTCTATGCAGATGCAATGCGGTACCGACTCAACATTCAGCATGTTCACTCAGGAACCAAATGGAATCATCGCTTGTTACCTAAAGTAACTCCCCGTCGGGCACACAATGTTCCCCATTTCTCACACCCCACATGGGCACACAATGTTTATGGATTGCTGACACCCCATTCGGGAACACAATCCGATTACTCACACCCCACACAGACACACAATCATTGTGAATAAATACTTCATCGCTCACACCCACACGGGAACACGATGTTTCTGGATTGCTCACACCCCACACGGGCACACAATCCGATTGCTCACACCCCACATGGGCACACGATCTTGTTGTAGTCATCACTTACACTCAACATGAGCACACAATGCTACAACGAATTCACAAAGAATCCCACGGCACAAGAATGCATACATTATGCTTTACATGCAAAATGACACACAACATTCTTGAAAATGCATACATTATTCACAACATAATTATGCACTCAACTCATTCAATTAACATATATTTGCACACAATTCAAGCAATGTATTCATTTGCCAACGGCCACAACATCACCTCAAACTCACAATTCTATAATTAACTTATTTACGTTTTATCAAAAAAGTTGGGTGAAAGTCGGCTAAACATTACATTTCTTAGCAACATTAGTTTCTACACGTTTCTAGCTTTGAATCGATATAAGGAGCACTAAAAATGGATAAGCGAAACTAAAGCTACGGATTAAAACATAATTCTCTCAAAAACCTACAGGCTCGCTGAGCGCCCTCTCGCTCGTTGAGCGAGAATTTCCCTGGAACTTTCGCTGAGCGAGGGATAGCTCGCTAAGCGACCACTGCGATTTCCAAAATTTCTCAGCTTCGTGACAGTCAACCTAAACCCATCCAAACCTCAAAAATACTTCTATAAACATGATCAACAACATATTCTAGCTATCATACTTCGATTACAACGATTTCTAACTGATTAATCCACTAATCTCTCACATTTTCTCTAAAACCCTAACTATTCATCTTCTCTAACTTCCATCAAAACCAAACTCAACCAATCAAACACATTCATAATCATACACAATGTCAAGATAACAATGCTTATCACCCTTACCCAATTATTTCGTCTACACGGAGCAATCTTGATCAAAACCTAGCTTTTCCTCTTTTTCTCCTTCTTCTCATTTCTTTCTCTTCTATTTCCTTTCTATCTCTTTCTCCTAACTTATACTCTTTTTCTCTCTATTTCTATTCTTACTAACTATCCTTACTCTTTCCTTCTTATTTCTACACTTAACTCTAATATTTCTATTTCTTTCCAACCAAATATCATTTCTCTCACAAAAATATAATTCCATCTAATTCTAACTTATCACTAATTAGTAAATGTCTAAAATACCCTCTTATCCAATTTTACCCGAAAATTCACAAAATGGTACAATCACATATCACATTAATTCCTCAACATATCATATCATCATGATAGTTTCACAAATAAAACAATTATCATTCAAATAAAATAAAAGATTCCACAAAAATTGGGAAAATCGAATCGGGGCATTACAACTCTCCCCCACTTTAGAAATTTTCGTCCTCGAAAATATTACCTGATCCAAACAACTCTGGATACGACTCGCGCATCCTACTCTCCAATTCCCAAGTCATATTGCCTTCCACAGCGCCTCCCCACGCCACTTTCACAAGCGCAATATCTTTTCCTCTTAGCTTCTTGATTTCACGATCCAAAATCCTAACCTGCAAAGCTTCCACCGTAAGGTTATCTCTTACTTCGACCTCGTCCATAGGAATAACATGTGACGGATCCGGAACATACTTCCGAAGTTGCGAAACATGGAACACATCATGCACATTCGAAAGATTCAGAGGCAACGCCACACGATAAGCCACAACACCCACTCATGCAGTAATCTGATACGGTCCAATAAAACGAGAAGTCAACTTCTTCGACTTCAAAGCACGACCCACACCCGTAACCGGTGTAACTCTAAAAAACACATGGTCGCCTTTCTGAAACTCAAGATCCTTTCTTCTCTTGTCATGATAACTCTTTTGTATACTTTGAGAAACTCTTATCTTCTCCCGAATAAACTTTAATTTTTCCTTCGTTTATTGTACCATCTCCGGTCCAACTACCGTTCTTTCCCCGGTTTCATGCCAACACAAGGGTGTTCGATATCTCCAACCATACAAAGCCTCAAATGGTGCCATACCAATACTCGAATGAAAACTGTTATTGTAGGTGAACTCAATCAACGCTAAATAACTATCCCAGACACCACCTTGCTCTAGCACATAAGCACGCAACAAATCCTCCAACGATTGAATTGTCCTCTCGGTTTGACCGTCCGTTTACGGATGGTAAGCCGAACTCAATCTTAGCTTAGAACCCAAAGCCTTTTGCAAGATTTCCCAAAACCTCGATGTAAATCTAGGATCTCTATCCGATACAATACTCTTAGGAACTCCATGCAACTTCATAATCACAGAAACATAAATCTCGGCTAGCTTTTCCAAAGAATAACTAATATCAATCGGAATAAAGTGAGCAAATTTAGTAAGCCTATCCACAATTACCCAAATAGCATTATTACCTCTTTGCGTATTCGGTAAACCCGTAACAAAATCCATCGATATACTATCCCATTTCCATTCCGGAATATCCAACGGTTGCATCAAGCCACTAGGCTTCTGATGTTCCACCTTAGACTTCTGACAAGTCAAACACGCATAAACAAAATGAGCTACATCTCTCTTCAATCCGGACCACCAAAAGATCTTTTTCAAATCTGGATACATCTTATTCGCACCCGGATGAATACTTAAATTACTTCGGTGTCCCTCTTCCAATATCATCTTTTTCAACTCCCCATCATCGGGAATACAAATACGACCACGAAATCTCAAAACTCCAAAATTATCAACCTTGAAATCCTCATTCTCATTCATCATCAGATCAACAAATTTCAAATCCAACTTTTGCTTTTCACAAACGGTTGCAAGAAAATCATTTGTAACACGTAGCATACCAAGTCTCACGCTTCTCGGTGTCATCTCGCAAACTAAACTCAAGTCTCTAAAATTCTCCAAAAGTTCCCATTCCCTTATCATCAATGCGGACATATGTAACAACTTACGACTCAAGGCATCGGCCACCACATTCGCCTTACCCGGATGGTAATTCAAACCAAAATCATAATCCTTCAAAAGTTCTAACCATCTCCTTTGTCTCATGTTCAATTCCTTTAGATCGAATAAATACTTCAAACTTTTGTGATCACTAAAAACTTTGAACCTCGCACCATAAAGATAATGCCTCCAAATTTTTAGAGCAAAAATCACGGCCGCTAATTCTAAATCATGCGTAGGGTAATTCTTTTCATGCACCCTCAATTGTCTTGAAGCATAAGCTACAACTTTTCCATCCTGCATCAAAACACCACCTAACCCAAACAATGAAGCATCACAAAACACCACAAATGGTTCTGTCGGGTTCGGCAAAATCAAGATCGGAGCCATTGTTAACCTTCTCTTAAGTTCCATAAAACTCTCTTCATAATGAATATCCCAAATGAAAGCCTTTCCTTTACAATTCAACTGCGTTAACGGAAGTGCCAACTTTGAAAATCCTTCAATAAACCTCCAATAATAACCTGCCAAGCCTAAAAAGCTTAGAATCTCCGTAACCGATCTAGGAACTTCCCATTGCATTACTGCATCAATCTTGGATGGATCAACACTAATACCACCATCGGAAATAACATGCCCAAGAAAACTTACCTTTGACAACCAAAACTCGCACTTTGACAACTTTGCATACAATCGTTTCTCTTTCAAAATCTGTAACACAATCTTTAAATGCTCTTCTTGAGACTTAGAATAAATCAAAATGTCGTCGATGAACACAACCACAAAACGATCCAACTGTTCATGGAAAATACGATTCATGTATTCCATAAACACACCCGGCGCATTAGAAACTCCGGATGGCATCACAGAATACTCGTAATGACCATACCGTGTCCTAAAAGCCGTCTTCTGAATATCCTCCTCCTTCACACGAATCTGGTGATATCCTGATCTCAAATCAATCTTACTAAAAACACGCGCATCAACCAATTGGTCCATCAAATCATCGATCCTCGGAAGCGAATACTTGTTCTTAATTGTCACCTTGTTCAACTGTCGATAATCAATACATAACCGCATACTTCCATCCTTCTTCTTTACCAACAATACCGGTGCACCCCAAGGGAAAACACTCGGCCTAACAAACCTCTTATCCAACAAGTCATTCAACTTCTTCTTCAATTCTACCAACTCTGAAGCTGACATACGATACGGTGCCATCGAAATCGGTCTAGTACCCAGAACTAGATCAATATAAAACTCAACTTCTCTTTTCAGCGGTACATCCTTAATATCGTCCGGAAACACTTCTGTAAAATCATACACCACTAGAAACCTACTTATCTCCACTTCGCTTTCCACTGACAACGATGCAAACAAACCAAACAGTTGAGCTTCGTCCACTAAAAGTTTCTTCAACTCTTTCGTGGATAGGAAACTTTCTTCTTCACCATCATCCAAAGAAGGAAACCTTACTAACTTATGATAACAATCTATATAAACTCGATTAAATTGCAACTAGTTCATACTCAAGATCACGTCCAAACCCTCCAACGGCAAACAAACTAAATCCATAACAAAATCTTTACCATACATGGTCAAAGAACAACTTACACACACACGAAGAAGTAGTTACCGACCCTGAAGCAGGAGTCTCAATAACCATCTCACCACCCCAAGAAGACATAAACAAATCCAAACGCTTAGCGCACTCAAGAGAAATGAACGAATGAGTCGCTCCCGTATCAATAATAGTAACTAAAGGCGTACTATTAATAAAGCATGTACCTTTAATCAAACGGTCTGCATTAGTAGTATCCTTCCCTGCTAATGCAAACACCTTTCCGCCCGCCTGAGCTTGCTTCGGCTTAGTACACTTAGTACTAATGTGACCAACTTCCCCACAATTGAAGCACTTCACAACATTCCACCTACACTCGGTAGTAGCATGTCCAAGACCTCCACAGTTTGAACATTTCACAATATTCTTCCCACACTCAAAAGACTTATGGCCTAAATCACCACACTTGTAACACTTAACGGGACCAGAACTCCCTCCACCAGATCTCCTATCAAAGTTTCCCCTATGTTTTCCCTTATCAGCGGGTGTTACATAAGGTCCACTTCTAGCTTGTTGCTTCCCTTTCCTCTCATTCACACTCTTATAATGTGTCGAACGAGCTCTGTTATCTTCTTCAAAAATTCTACAACATTCTGTCAAATTTGAAAACCTTCTAATCCTCTGATATCCCACAGCTTGCTTAATCTCAGGACGCAAGCCATTCTCATACTTAATGCACTTAGAAAACTCAGCAGTAGCAGCAACATAATGAGGATGAAACTGAACCAATTCCATAAACTTAGCAGTATAGTCAACCACTGACATACTACCTTGCTTTAGTTCAAGGAATTCCATCTCCTTCTTTTCCTTCACACTCTCAGGGTAGTACTTCCCTAAGAACTCAATACGAAAAACTTCCCAAGTTATCTCTTCATCCTCCTCCTCAAGTGTTTGACTTCTACCGACCCACCAATCATCGGCTTCTTCCTTCAGCATGTGAGAACCAAGCCTCACCTTACTCTCTTCAGCACAGTCCATGACTCTGAAGATTCTTTCAATCTCCTTCAACCAATTCTGAGCACCATCAGGATCGAATCTTCCTTTGAAGACCGACGGTTGATTCTTTCTGAACTTATCATTAGCATTCACATTCGGCGCTCCCTGCACCGCCCTATCCATTGCTTCCAAAGCAGCAGCCATAGCATTGTCATTTCTACCAGCCATATTCTGATTGTTCCCAAAGACAACAACAAGATTAAACAAAAGTTCAATCATCACAACATCAAGACAGACACAACTGACTCGAACACTGGCTCTGATACCACTTAATGTAACACCCCCTTTCTATACCCCAAATAATGCAATTAAATCATTTAGACACATATTACTTTTTTCATCAGAGTATATTTAAAACACGGTATAAAAGGGCAATGCCACATTATACTTGAAATTGAAATCATACAACACATGCTCAATAGAGATATGCAACAAACGGGGTAACTTGCACACACAAGGATTTCATCCTTACACCCATATTCATTTAGTTCAAATAACAACGGAAACCACATAACAATTTCAAACTTATATACTTATCATAAATATATCCACAAGTTTGAATCACCAAGATAATTCCATGTTTACATAAAACATCTATCATCAAAATACATATACAAATGCATTCATAAAAAGACATTAAACCGACCCTAGCTACCCGGTGTTACATATCAGAGTCGACCGACCAAAAGATGAAGACGAGCTTCACAAAAATATCATCCAGCAGCCTATTCTGCAATGCCTCGTAGAGCATCATAAAACAACAGAAGGGTGAGAAACATTATCATAATAACATTGCATATAATTATATATTCTCAACATATAAAATGCATATAAAACATATTCTCACCACAAATCATTCCTTATCACCTATAAACATCGCAACGTGTACATCCATACCAATCAACATATTAATTACGCACAATTCACCAGTTCACATAAACTTATATTATTTATGCCTATTCCTCAATTCTATTCATTTCGCATAAACATACGTCTAACTATATTTAATCACACATATACATTACAAATGTATAAATCATATACATATACATATATCAAACATGCATATATACAAACAAGTATGTTTCATCACACATACTATCATCTCCATAATACTCCAAATAAACATATGCACATTCATGTTTATTTCTGCATATCATAATTAAAATGATAAAATACAACTCATAGAGACCGACACACGACTTTATGCAGATGCAATGCGGTACCGACTCAACATTTCAGCAGGTTCACTCAGGAACCAAATGGAATCATCGCTTGTTACCTAAAGTAACTCCCCGTCAGGCACACGATGTTCCCCATTGCTCACATCCCACATGGGCACACAATGTTTATGGATTGCTCACACCCCACACGGGCACACAATCCGATTGCTCACACCCCACACGGGCACACAATCATTGTGAATAAATCACCCATCACTCACACCCCACACGGGCACACAATGTTTCTGGATTGCTCACACCCCACATGGGCACACAATCCAATCGCTCACACCCCACATGGGCACACGATCTTGTTGTAGTCATCGCTCACACTCCACATGAGCACACGATGCTACAACGGATTCACAAAGAATCCCACGTCACAAGAATGCATACATTATGCTTTACATGCAAAATGACACATAACATTCTTGAAAATGCATACATTATTCACAACATAATTATGCACTCAACTCATTCAATTATCATACATTTGCACACAATTCAAGCAATGTATTCATTTGCCAACGGCCACAACATCACCTCAAATCGATATAAGGAACACTAAAAATGGATACCCGAAACTAAAGCTACGGATTAAAACATAATTCTCTCAAAAACCTACAGGCTCGCTGAGCGCCCTCTCGCTCGCTGAGCGAGAATTTCCCTGGAACTTTCGCTGAGCGAGGGATAGCTCGCTGAGCGACCACTGCGATTTCCAGAATTTCTCGGCTTCGTGACAGTCAACCTAAACCCATCCAAACATCCAAAATACTTCCATAAACATGATCAACAATATATTCTAGCTATCATACTTCGATTACAACGATTTCTAACCGATTAATCCACTAATCTCTCACATTTTCTCTAAAACCCTAACTATTCATCTTCTCTAACTTCCATCAAAACCAAACTCAACCAATCAAACGCATACATAATCATACACAATGTCAAGATAACAATGCTTATCACCCTTACCCGATTATTTCGTCTACACGGAGCAATCTTGATCAAAACCTAGCTTTTCCTCTTTTTCTCCTTCTTCTCCTTTCTTTCTCTTCTATTTCCTTTCTATCTCTTTCTCCTAACTTATACTCTTTTTCTCTCTATTTCTATTCTTACTAACTATCCTTACTCTTTCCTTCTTATTTCTACACTTAACTCTAATATTTCTATTTCTTTCCAACCAAATATTATTTCTCTCACAAAAATATAATTCCATCTAATTCTAACTTATCACTAATTAGTAAATGTCTAAAATACCCTATTATCCAATTTTACCCGAAAATTCACAAAATGGTACAATCACATATCACATTAATTCCTCAACATATCATATCATCATGATAATTTCACAAATAAAACAATTATCATTCAAATAAAATAAAAGACTCCACAAAAATTGGGAAAATCGAATCGGGGCGTTACAACAACAATTCACAATTGGATTCGATCGAGTGAAAGCTTTGAAGAACAAAGATTCTAGCAAAGGAGTAGCGTGAGAAAGTGAATCAAATTGGTATAGTTGGATGACTTGATCAAGCTCAGATAAAGGGAAGAGAAAGTGTTAAACATTAAACATAGAGTGTGTGAGGTTGTATTACTACATTTCTCTTGTAAAACTACATTTGCAAAGTAAGATTGATTACCTCAATTCGAGTCGAATTAATGGTAGATGTACCCATAGTGAGACCGATTGGGGGACTTCCTAAATAAATCCTTATGTACTCTCTCTCTCTCTCTCTCTCTCTCTCTATATATATATATATATATATATATATATATATATATATATATATATATATATTACTTTTTATTTGCAAATTGTTGAATTTGTAGGTTGTGCGATCGATATGTTTTGTTAAACTTTGGTTGATAACATAGAGAAAATAGTTTTTTTGTGTGTTAATTACATTCTATTAGATTGTATTTTTTTCAATTCAACAAAACCATAGAAAATTCTAAACGAAATTGATTGCACACAAGGTGTTCGATAATTTGTCTCAATTGCGTTTTTGTGTCATTTGTCATTGGAAATAGACTTTAATTTTGTGTAGCATTCGAGTGATTGTTGTTAAAAGCATATTGATTGTTTTGTTTATCATTATCATCACTTGGTTTTTATATACACATATCTGAGTTTTTCGATAGCGGTTCGGTTTAGACAATTCGATCCAGGTTACTTCTACTAATTGTTAAATTTTTCTAAACAAATTTATGAAGTTTTTTAACTTGTGATCTATATTCACCCCCTCTAGATAAGTCATCTTCGTCTAACAAATCTAATGTAAAATTTCACTCAGTTTCTAAGTTCATATGGTATAAAAGCTCAGTAGGTTCGAGATCAATTCGATTAAAATCTCGGTTTAGTTCATGGTCAACCTATGTAAAACCTCGATTTGGTTAGGAGGATAGTCAATTCAAAACTCCACCTTAAGTCGATATCAGCCTGTTCAAAATCTCTATTTGGTGAGAAGACTAATCGCTTCAAGCCTGTTTGATGTTTGGGGAGAAGACTAATCGCTTCAAGTCTGTTTGTTGTTTGGGGACTAACCGCTTCAAACTTTTTGCTGTTTTGTTTGAAGTTAGTCTGAAAATTCATTTCTATGTATAAGAGGGTTCATGGGTTTAACCTTCTAAAAGCTCTCTAGCATTATTGGATACTCTATAGATCAACTTTTAGGGAGATACATATGTTACTTCTCTAAGATCGAACCTTTATAATTCTCGGGTGTTATCTCTCTTTCTTTATCTCTTTTATTTTCTGCTCCATTTATTTACATTGAATTTCTGTTGCTTATTAAACCTTTTTGTTAAAATGTTTTCAAATTCTATTTCTTAAAATGATTTTGTTTATATTCAATGATTTTGAAACCTCCACAATTCACACAATTTAGGTTGGTCCTTTAAAAGTTCAAAGTTGATTTTAGTGAAACTCTCAAGAGGAAACTTTTGTGCATAAAAATAAGTCAAATGATTAGGTCGAATCTGTACAAATCTTTGGTACAATCTTTCTATTTATTCTTTCTTTAATTTTTTTATTGTTTATTTTTCTTTTCATTGCGTTTCTCTGATCTCTATTTATATTTCTCTGACTGTTTGTTTATACTAACATAAATTTTGAGTGATAGATTATGGTTAAATGTGATTTGAAGATGTGTGTTTGGTTTTAAGGTGAACAAGAAAATTGATTTTGAGTCAATTGATTCTAGTTAAAAGTGAATTGAAGGTATGATCAATTTTAAATGCATAATCAATGCTACTTTAAAAGAATCTACTTTAAAAGAATCAAACATTTAAAAATAATTCTAAAATCAATTATACACCTTGAAATTTGTTTTTTCTTCTTTCGAAAACTAAATCAAACATACACATAAATAATTATGAAAACAAAATCAATTCACTCTATTTTACCCTTCTAAAATTACTTTTGGCTCTTTTAAAATAGGTTTAACAACACTCTTTTTCGTTTTGTATGATTATTTAGAGATTCATTTTGACCCTTTTAATTTAAAATACATAATCCATTAATTTTTCAAAACGTATTAGATTGTATTAAATTAGTCTTTTTTGTATAATTAATAACGAGTTTAACTATTTATTTTTGAATTTTTTTTTTTAATTAGATAAAAAAGTAATGACACATTAAAATATTAAGAATCAATATAGATTTTTTTAAATTGAAAGAGCAAAATAAATTTTGGGGACGGAAAAAAGATGTTAAACCTTTAAAATAAAATAAACTTATATTCTCTTGGGACGGAAAAAAGATGTTAAACCTTTAAAATAAAATAAACTTATATTCTCTTATTTGTCACGTATGCATGACAAAATTTAGAAGCCTCGGAACAAAACTGTTTTGCTATCTAATAACTAGTAGAAGACTCGTGCGTAAGCATGAAAATTTTCTTTATATATTAAATGAATTCGTTCAATTGAAAAGAAAAGAAAAGAAAATTATTGAAAATTATTTTCATTGAATGGTGAACAGTGAATTAAAAGTGTCAACATAAATTGAATATAAAAAGGAATAACAGCTGAATAGTTTATAAATTAAAATTCAATCATGAGTCATACAAAGAAGATAATAATAACACAAAATCTTGTGAACAATTGAAGAGAAAGCAGATCCTACAAAATAAGAAAAAGAAAGAGCAAGTAGATATTGCAACAAATTATAAAAAAGTATAGTTTTGATAGAAATTCAAGAAACATGATCAGTATAAAACAAAATGAAAAAGAAAAATAGCTAGACAATATGGAAATTGATTATTAAAATGGCACATGTTAAGAAATTGGTGGACTTTATGGATTTTATAGAATATTTTTCTCTTTCCTTTGTGTTTTTATCTTAATTGTTTAATTTTGTTTCCTTTGAGTTGAACGTAGATTATTATGTCAATAGAATAGTTTTGCCGGTAACTGAATAATCCTTCGTTCAACTTTATCAGGATGCTGATGTCGATGATGGAAACCCAAATTTACATATTTATTTAATGAAGTATTTAGCCATAAAGTCTTTGAGTTTATATTTTCAAATGCATTCAATTTCCATGTGACGGCATCACCTCCTTTGAATTCATAACATGCGTATCTAAAATTACTTTTCAAATATGATTTTTCAAATTCCAAGCTCATAAATGCAGGATGATTAACAATTCGTGATATTTTCAAACAAATATCTTTTTTAATTGTTCTATTTTGAATTGTTTTATATAATTAATATTACATTCACTCTTTCTAATTCAACATTTTTTATTATAAGATTGAGGACTAAAGCTCAAAAGAAGAGTTTACAAAGAGATCAGTTTAGAGATAATTTTTTAGTTAGGATCGGAGAGTGAAGGTTGCGAGATGCAATAATATGGAATTGAGCTTGAAATGTGGTGTGAGAGAGGCCGATTTACAACGTCAGTATTCCAACACTCAAATCAATATATGAATAAGATGAGTGAATGAAGTTTGAAATTATGCATTCATTTCATAGAGATTTCTTAGGATGTATATAAGGTTGTATACGTCTGAAATTCAAACAACTCTTTCAAAAATTATTTTCAAATCAGTTCAAACAAAGTTGTTAAATGTTCATATATTTTCAAATAAAATCCCGTGCTTAAACTTTCATATCATTTAAAAGAATTGTATTCATACTTTATTCCTAAATAGCTTCAACACTTCACTTTAAACTAGAAAATTAAAAGGAACATAATCTTGCGCACAAAATAGAAAAAAATCAACATGTCTAATTCACCCCCTTCTTAGACAACATTTGATGGTGTAATGTTTTACAAATGATCAAAGTTATCATGATTTTCTCTTGATGATGTGAATTTTATGATGGCAACTTAGACAACTTGGATGAAAACTTGGTTCACTAATGATTGATCATGTCAAACGGTCAAAAATACACAAGATAATTTTTTTCTAAGCTCTTCCTCCAAATCAAGTTGATAAACTAGGATTTTGATGATCTCTATCCTCTCTGATGATGACATTTAGGGATAGAAATAAGCTAGTATATGTGTTTACCCCCCATATTGGTAAACAACCGCCAATCCTCTTAAGGTACAAAATACCCTCAGTTACTCGCAAGATCGACCAGATTGATCCTATGACATGTGCTAAAAAGGTTGATTTGGTATATAACGTTTTTGGGAAAAAGGGATCTTGAATCCTTTGACATGATTCAGAGGTTGTTTTTGAAAGTAAATAAAGCAAAAGACAAAGACTTTCAAAGTAAATTAAGGTAAAAGACAATGCTTGAAATTTAAAGACAATGCAAGGAATGTTAAATTGTTGGAAAAAGTAAAGGGGCAGAAATTGTAAAGGGAATGCAATAAATTGCTGAAAAGATAAATGACTTTGAAGAGTAAATTGCTTTAAGATAAAGGCTTGTAAAAGATAAATGGCTTCAAAAGTAAATGACTTGAAGATAAATTGGTGGTGTTTCAATCACGTACATCTCATTGCACTCGTTTCTCTACACGCAGATACTTTGAGTATAAGGAGTTACTAGTACATAAGATTTCCACACACTTATTCTAGCACTAGATTAAACTATTTATATACATCACAAAGTAACAACTTTCGACGGTTTATTCCTAAAAATATCCTAAGATGATGACACTTGTCCCACTACATGTTGAAGAAGCTTCATCTTGCGCCACCTGTCTCTGTCTATGAATTGAAAACTACACACTTTCCCTTCAAAATTGAACGTGCAAGAATCTTGGTAACTGCCATCTTTATCGAATATATATATATCTCAAAATATTTTTTCACTTTCTTTCACTTTAGGTTACCCATTGAACTTTGAGAAAGTTTTAGTATTTGGTGAGAAAATTTGTTTTATGGAATGATTAATCTTGTAAATGCATCAAGAGGTATTTTTATCTTGGTTGAATAATTTTCCATTAAGGGAGTGTTTATTTGGTTCAAAGATAAAACTATTAAAAATCTTTGTTTAAGTTCAAAGATAAACCTATTAAAAAGTTTTGTTTGGGAATTTATTTATTAATTCACCATTTTGGTTCAAGAACTCAACCTGTGTAAAAGCTCTATTTTCTTGTTCCTTTTGTATTTGTTGCATTTTGTAAAACAACAATATGGAGAATATATATATATATATATATATATATATATATATATATATATATATATATATATATATATATATATATATATATATATATATATATATATATATATATATATATCAAAATATTTTTTCACTTTCTTTTACTTTAGGTTACCCATTGAACTTTGAGAAAGTCTTAGTGTTTGGTGAGAAAATTTGTTTTAGGGAATGGTTAATCTTGTAAATTCATCAAGAGATATTTTTATCTTGGTTGAATAATTTTCCATTAAGGGAGTGTTTATTTGGTTCAAAGATAAAACTATTAAAAATCTTTATTTGGGTTCAAAGATAAACCTATTAAAAAGTTTTGTTTGGGAATTTATTTATTAATTCACCATTTTGGTTCAAGAACTCAACCCGTGTAAATGCTCCATTTTATTGTTCCTTTTGTATTTGTTGTATTTTGTAAAACAACAATATAGAGAAGTGTTTAAGATTAATATATCTTGCTTAAGTTGTATGGAGGTACACAAGGGATATATGCTGGACGCGATGTCACAACATGCTGGTATGACAATTGGGTCTCGCACAACAGGCCAATGCTGTTACATTTTGGAAGATTTTCTGGTCAAAGATTATATCATATTTTATTGCTATTGGTTTAGCAATATGATTGGACGATTTGTTTGACAGTTGAACAAAGATAAATTCAGATTTAAATTTGAATTTAAATTGTAACAAATCATATTTTATTGGAGAGATTTATGGAACGAATAATATCGAACATATTCTGCATTAATTATGGACAAAATTAAAGATAATATCCAAGGAGAAAAGCCTAGAGTTATTATGCTATGTAAGGAGCTCAGATCTACATTGAAAAGAAAACATTCACATTGAAGATTTTAGAATGCTAGGGTTTACAAGAGTTATTGTTATTTTATGTACACAATGCCATGTTTATGTAACTGGGCATATTTATAGGTTTTTTCTAGTTGAGTTGTATATTCAATGTCTTTATGTACACCTCTATGTTTCAGTAACTTTTCATAGAAGGTTTTTCTAGTTGAGTTGTAATATTCAACATTGATAATTGGGTGAAACACCAATCAATAGGGTTTAATGATTGAGAGAAAGTGATATGGGTTCTCATATTTATGGGGAGTCCTAAATAGAAAGTCATTGAATAATGTTAGGAAGAGACATTGAACAACATATGGTTTGTTGTTGTTTGTAATACTAATTGTACTAATATACTAATAGTGAATTTACTTTCTTGTGTTGAAAGCAAACACTCCATATGCAGTTGTTGTTTGCATATAACTAGGTTACCGATTGTTGTGTTCTTTATTGCTTTTCTGATCCATCCTCTTGTAAAACTGATCTTTGTTTTTTTTTGTAATTCTGGTTCATCTTGTCGAACCAATTGTCTAGGACACCGTGTTCGAGATCTATCCCCTGAGGAACAAAATTTCAATTGGCATCAGAGAATGCACAATAACCTATTGGGTGAAGTCCAGGGAAGATGTGTTATGTTAGAGATGGAGAATTTCAATCAAGGAACAACTGTTTGTCAAACCAAGATTTGTCATGGTGCAAAGAATCCTTCGAATATTGGTTGTAATTTTGAAGATGGTGATGTTCTAGGAGTATGTAATTCTAAAGATTATCTTGTTATACGATGGCACATATGTAGAAGGGGGATTGAATAAATCCCCTATTTAAACTTGAAAAATTAAAAAGTTTTTCAAATGGGATGCGAAAACTCCCCGAAAAATAGTCGTCTAAAATGGTCTGTTATTGGAAGATCGGATATGCGTGAAAACCAAATGGAATTATAAAGGTGATCAAATCAATTTGATACTAACCAATCACTTAGAACACACAAATACTTGATACTACTACTTCCAATGATATTAAGGAAAGAGAAAATAAGTACTAGACTAAGAAAATTGTGTGATATTAATTTTATCAAATACTTGGTGTGCATACAACACCAAGTCTTAATTTCACTATAATTGATAGTGCAAAAATTTCCTTGGTTGCAATCAAAGTAATTGTAAAAACTTATCAAACACCTTAAGTGCATAACAATTTAGTGAAATGAAATTATCAATGTCACACAATACCAATTAGTGCAGAATTTTAAAAGAGATAAGGAAAGAAAGAATACACCGAATTTGTTTAGGCAGTTCCCCTTTCGTCCTCGCTAAGGGTACCTCTGCCCCAATTCTAAAACCAGAATTGAGATATTTATTAACTATTGCAATGTTTATACAAAGAAGAAATAGTAACCACAAACCAATCATAATTGGTAATGTATGTTATACTCCACTTTACCCCTTAATTCGAGTTGAATCAAGTCTTCCAAACGATTCAACCAAACCTCCGATTGTAGATACCTTATTGCAAGAACACACGGTTCTTGAAACTTCTAGCTCGACTAATTTGAATCGATACGATTGAACCTAAACTTTCCTTTTCAATCCTCCAATTACCGTGATTTGTTTGAATAAACCCGTAGAACTTGAAACTCATTCACTCAGCTAAATTGATGAACCAAAGATGTGTGCAAAATCCCTAAATCCACAAAATCTTGGAAGAGGAAACCCTAAGGTTTTATTCAAGAAAAATCCAAAACACTCTCAACCCAAACATAATACAATTTATATGTTTGAACTTTATCACCACAAACTATGCACAATGATCAACAAGAATGATTATGTGGAATTGTTGATGTATGCAAAGATGGATGAAGATGAAGAAAGATGAGTGTAAAATATTTCACTTTTCTTATTTATCTGAAAAATGAGAACTCGAACTATTTATATGATTCTTAGAAAACATAACATAATAAAATTATTTATGCAAAGGAAAAATGAAAAATATGGTTGCCTACAATGATGAGTCAACTCATCCAGACTGGTCACTCGACCTGTTTGTACCTATGGCGCATCAATTGAAAGAAAAAGGCTCACAAGTCGACTTATGCTAGGTCATGAGTTGACTTATCATAAATTCCCAGCCATGAGTCGACATGTCACAATACCCCACTCGACCTATTCATACCATAGGCAAGAAAAGTGATTTACAAATGATGATAAGTCAACCTATGAATCTCCATGAGTCGACTCATGCAGAGTTTATTTTCAAAAATTACTTTTTGAGGAAATTGTGACAAGTATGATCACTTAGTATATGAAACCAATGCATCAAGTATAATTTAAGGATGTCATGATGAGAAATTCAACCAAGAATGAGGTGATACCGATCAAATTACAAAGTTCTAGAATTAGTGAGTTTTGACATCATTAAAACACTTATTGCCCTCACATACTATTGCACCCCAAAATTTTACCTCACCAAGACAAGAAATTATGTACTAAGGTATCCCAAGAGGTTAAAAAGGTTCACAAGGTATCTCAAGAGGTTCACAAGGTTCACAATTGGTCAGAAAGTTTGACAATTCCCTCAGACAATGCATCCTCCTAAGCAAGGCATCCTAGACTAGGGTTTTGACTTTCATCAGACTAAATGGACTTCCAAGACTTCAAGTGAGCTTCATAGCATCCTATAAGTGTTAAAGAATCCCCATGTCAAGTTTCAAGACTTTCCCAAAAGATTTGCTCAGTCAGATGATCAGATAGGCTAAAATCAGTCAAAGCCGTCAAAAAGTCAAACTAAGGTCAACTATGGTCAAACCAAAGTCAAACTTCATGATTTTTTGCCAACATAAAGTATATGAAGTAAAATTCATCATTTTATCAAGGGTTGATCATGATTCATCAAGGAGATTTCAGATCATCAAGAATCAGGAGTTTCTAAATTAGGGTTTTCATAGGAAAAGTCAACTGAACTTTGACCAGCCATAACTTTTACATGCTTCATCAAATTTTTTCCATCCAAAGCTCATTTTGAAGGAAATTGAATTCTCTACAACTTTGTGTCTCACAAGCCAAGCCCAAAAATGCTTCATTTGGAAGGTATGAGCTAAGACATTATAGGTCATTTCAAAAGTCATCAAAAAGTCAACAACTTCCAAAGAGCATAACTTGAGAATGGTAAAAGATATGGACATGAGATAAAAGAGGTTGGTTAGAGGACTCATTAAGCTTTCTAAAATGTCCAAGAACACCTTCATAGCATTAAAATTGAGGGATTTGTGCCCTTGCAAAGTTGAGAAATTTTTGAGAGGTTTATGAAGCAAATGGGGTCTTAGAACCAAATTTCACCAAATGGGCTTGCAGTTTTATGATCCAAACACTTCCATGACATCATGCACGAATTAAAAATTATTTATTCATATTTTAATTCATTTTATTTTATTTATTATGATTTTTTACATTAAAAATCATTTTAAATCAAAATAAAATATAAAAGTGTGAATATTTGATTTGATTTTGGTTCTAGAAAGTCTTAATGGTTATTTAGAAGTGATTGAAACTATACAAAATCAGATCATACAAAAATAGCAAAGTTATATCAAAAAATTTCAATCTTTGGAAGTGAATCTTTTTCAATCTCCATGGATCCAAAAGTCCAAAGGATGGACTGATTTTTTAACCTAATTCTATTCTATAATATATAAACAACATAAGACAAGCATTGGACACGAATTTGGCAGCCTCAAGAACAACTCTCAAACTTCAAAATTCATCAAAAAATTCAAAATTCGGATACACCTTGAGAGGGCAGTTAAAGGTATTTTTAAAACATAGAGATGATCCTTGGACATCACTGAATCTATCCCAACCCTCAAAAGCATCAGAATCATGTTCATATGCCTTACCCGAAGCACTTTTGTTCTTGATTTTTTTTCCCGATTCAATGGATTTACATGTTTATAATGCATTTTGATTCTGTATTGATGTTTGTATGTTCCTACAGATGGTTTCTGGTTAGTTTGTGTGAAGAAACATGGCTTAATCGTGAAAACACCATTGTTAGGGTTTTGCTTGCCGTTTAGGGTTTTCCAATTAAACAAATATAAATGAATTCTAACAACACTAATGAACTGTATAAGACATAAGGATTACAATGACATGATCAATTTGGTGAAATTTCACAGGTTTCATGGTGTTTGAGAAAACACAGATTTCCCTAGGAACCTTAATTCGCAGGTAATATCGCAGCTAAGGTTGCAGTAATTTTCGCAGGTAAAATGAAGAAGATGATGAAGGCTGGCGCGAAAACTAATTTCAAATTTTGTTTTGTTTTTATATATTATTTGTTTCAAACGCACGTTTGGCTCAGTTGGTGAGGAGACGCAGGAATGAGGCAAAGGACCATGGTTCGAATCCTGGCTTGGTGTATTCTTTTTTGGGCAATCTTCTTTTGTTTTTTCAGGTTTACCATATGGTGATCTTGGATCATCACCTATCAGCTGCGCAGGCACAACACAGTGGTTTTGACTCCCTGCTGGTAAGGGGGAGGTCCTGGGTTCAAATCCAGGCCTCCCCATTTTTTTTAAACCTAATTTCTTTTATTTTCTTTTTCTTATTTATTTAATTATATACATTATATTATCATATAAATTAATTTCTTTTAAAATAATAGTATAATATTTTCTCATAGAATAAAAAATAAAAAAACTTTATATTTTATTTTTCAAATATAATTTGTTTATTTATGTTTATATTATTATATATATATATATATATATATATATATATATATATATATATATATATATATATATATATATATATATATATATATATATATATATATATATATTGTAAATAAATCAATTAATATTTCAATTAAACATTAAAACCCTAATTTTGCTTAAATAATTCCTAACCCTAATTTTTTCTTAATTAAAATACAAAACCCTAATTTTTATTTACCCTAATTTTCATTAACTTTAACATTTAACTTAATGAATTTTTGTTCTAATATATAATTAATCCTTTTGTTGTAAATAATTATTATATTGTTTATTATTATTATAATTTTCTTTTAAAAATTCTTTTAAAATTGTTTATTTAACTTAAAAAAATATCCTCTTAAATTTTATATTTTGTATATTTGTGCTAACCTCTTTTCTTATGATTATTATTATTACTAACCCTTTTAATTATTGTTTATTTATTATATATTTATCATTTAATTGTTTTTTTTATTATGTAAATGCGAAAGCCATGTAATAGTCATAGGTTTATTTTTGTCTCTATTTTATGTTTATAAATATTGTTATTGCCATGGTTAGTAATAATAGGGCGTGAATAACTATGTGAAATTAAAATAATTTAGAAAACTAATTTAAACAAGATAAATACATGAATACAAACACTCACACACGTAAGTCGATCTTTGATCGCCATCTCACACTTTCTAGGGTTACTCCTCAGGTTGCCTAATTATAAGGTCGAGTAAGGTGTCTTAAAGCAAAGTCCCTTCATAAAATATCATCAAGTCCCTTTAAGTTCATAAGATCAAGTCCCTTCGAGGTTGCCTACGGAATAATGATCTTGTCCCTTTCGAATAAAAGATGATAAGTCCCTACGAATTGCTAAAGACACCTTACAGTTGCCTAAATACAGATGTCCCTTCACATGTCCCTTATAACATCCAAGGTAATGACTACCTATTCCTTAATAATAGGGATAGTCTTACCATTGAAAGAACACATAAGAACAGTAAAGACTTAGCATAGGGTAGGTTCCTCTTAAGTACTTGCTCACTTTTCTTCAAAATACTTCATTACACTTCACATTTCAAACAAATTTTCAAAACAAAGTCTTTATATACATCCATACGAGGATCATTATAAAGCACTTAGAAATTTTTTAATCACACACTACACTTTCTCAAAACAGCTTAAAGTGAGCTAAGTAACTAAGAGCCCATGGATAACCATGGATATAAAGGGTGTTAATACCTTCCCTTTATATAACCTACCCCCCGAACTCAAAATCTTTTTAAGGTCTTTCCTGTTCTTTTATGTCCTTTCCTTTTGGATAAAATAAAAGTCGGTGGCGACTCTTGCTATCCGTAACATTTAACTAAAGTCAGTTCTCCCACCGTGTTACACATACTCCCCCATGTTGATGATGGAAAAACCAAAGATAACGATCCAAGTATGCAAGCACTTTGAGAAGCATCCTCCCCCTGAATTTATGTTACATAAAATATGTTATGCTATAGATCCATTTCTCCCCTTTTGACAACATCACAAAGAGAAAACGAATAAGATTAAAACGAATAACCGGAGAATCATAATTACATCCATTGCAATAGATGCACATTAACATACATACACATATTATGATGCTAATGGAAAGATAAGAAACATAGATAAATCAAGCAACAAAGACAAGTCTAATGATTACAAACCATAGTCATAGTAATTCATCAAAGTGCAAGACAAATAAAATAAAAGAGAACCAACATGCAAACATTAATCAAAAGATACACTAGATGCATGAAATGCTAGATGAACTAAAACTACTAAGGTCTCCTCTCCCTTTGTGAAGCATCCCTTCGCCAATACACACTCGGACGACGATCTCTTTCATACATATAAATGAATTCGATGAAGTTAGTATTAAGAGTATTGAAAGACCCGATGAGTGTTTGATGAGTACCACCAATAACATTAATCTGTTCCAAAGCGTTGGACACAAAGGCATCAAAATTGTCACTTTGAGTTTGGAGTTTCCTTTGTAAAGCTGAGTATTGATCCGCTTGAAGAGAAACAAAAGAGGAAAAGTTGGTGTTTTACTCTTGAATTTGCCTTTCCAATTCTGTATACCTTGCCTCCGGAACAATATAAATGTTCTGTTGTTGAAGTTGCATATTTTGTAGCATCGCAATAACAAATAAGTTTTCATCTTGTGGACATTGTGGAGAAGGAGGCATGAAGGAGGTTTGATTATTAGTCCACTCAATGTGTTCCTACTCTCCCCAACCTTGGTTGTCATAGGGAACATATTCTTCAGTAGAAACCCTCAACCAATCTCCATGGTTATCATCATCATCATTATCGTCCATATGCTGAGTATCATATTTGTTGTCATTCGCACCATCTTCAGTAATTTCATCACTACCATCTTCTTCATTATCATCATCCGAGATTCTACCGCTAGCACTACTAGCCCTCGCAACAAATCAATACCTTTTCTCCTTGGGATCCCAAATGTGCCTCGTTAAGTGAAGAGACTTTTGTTGAAACTCTTGATTTACTAAAATTGAAGTGAAGGGAATTCCATCCACAATAATCTGCTGCTGATTGTGTTAATAGGTTGGGTTTTGAGTTGTTTGAGATGAAAGGATAAATGATCGTAGAGATTCTGGCTAAGGGATGGTGACTACTTCTCTAGTGTGTTTGAGTTGCTCGTTGTCTATCTTTGATAGAGACTTTTATGTTGATTTGGTATGTTTATCGTTGACTAGGATGGATGTAATCCTAGGTATGAAATGGTTAGAGTATAACTATATTCATATTAATTATTTTTGTAAGTCAGTGAGGTTTTCTACTCCAAAAGAGGAAGGAGTTGGGTTGTTGTCGTTTAGAGAGTTGCAGAAGTTGATGAAAGAGGATGGCCATATGTTTTCGTTGATGGCATCATTATATCTTGAGAATAAATCTAAAATTGAAGAGTTGCAAGTAGTGAATAAATTTCCTGAAGTTTTCCCTGATGAAATTCCTGATGTAACACTAGAGAGAGAAGTTGAGTATGCGATTGATCTTGTACCTGGTACTAGACCTGTTTTTATGGCACCGTACAGGATGTCCGCGTCTGAGTTGGCTGAATTAAAGAAGTATTTGGAAGTGTTGCTTGAGAAAAAGTTTGTAAGACCAAGTGTATCTCCGTGGGGAGCTTCAGTTTTGTTAGTTAAGAAGAAAGATGGAAGTATAAGGCTTTGTGTGGATTATAGACAATTGAACAAGGTGACAATTAAGAACAAGTATCAGTTACCAAGAATAGATGATTTGATGGATCATTTGGTAGATGCTCGTATGTTTAGCAAGATTGATTTGAAATCAGGATATCATCATAGTAAGGTGAAAGATGAGGATATTCAGAAGACAATGTTTAAAACACAATATGGACATTACGGGCATTCGGTGATGTTAGACGATGGCGCGGATCTAGAAGGGGGTTGAATAGATCCCTTTTTAAAATTGACTTTTCAAAAATTGATTGAAAAATATTTTGCAGAAGTTCCCCGGAAAACACGTCTAAAAATTATAGTCAATTCAATGGTGATCGGATATGCGTCGAAAACTAAATGGGATATAAGAGATGATAATAAGAATTAAAACAATGCTCAATTGATCACTTAAATTCAGCACACTTGATTTACCAACTCTCAACAATAAATTTAGAAAGAAAAATAAGCATAAACAATATTAAGTTGTGTGTTTTTACTTTTTGTCAAACACTTGGTGTGCACCCACACTAAGTGTAGTTTGGATATTAGTGTAGTGCAGAATTTTACCAAGTTGTTATCCAAAAACTAATAGCAACAATTTATCAAACAGTTGGTGGGCACACACTAAACCAAAACAAAATTTTCAAACCACACAACTTCAATTAATGCATAAAATATAAAGAATGAAACAAACAAAGAACACACGAGATTTGTTTAGGCAGTTCCTTCACCGTCATCGCTAGAAGTACTCTGCCCCCAATTCTCAACCGAATTGGGATATTTCATTAATATTGTAGTTGTTTATACAAGAAGATAATTGGAAAAAAAAACACTCTGAATTGCGATTGTTGCAAAAAATTCTTCTTGCCCCTTGATTCGAAAAGAACCAAGTCCTTCACACGTGTCGAGAAAACCTCTGGTTGACAGCTCCCTTCTTGCAAGGATATTCAATCCTTCAAACCTTGAGTACGATTGATTTTCTTCAACGCTTGTGAACCCACAATAATCTTTGTAATCCTTTGGTTAACGTGATATGAAATAACGATCCACTTGATCTTCAATCTCCCTCATGCGGATGAATATATGACCAATGATTGCATGCAAAACCTCTAAATCCTCTTTGATCTTGGAGGAGAAAACCCCTTTGGTTTTTACAATAAAAACCCACAGCTTCTCTACCCAATCTAAAATCTCTCTATCTCAATTGGACGTTATCACCATAGATTTCACCTTGATCAACAAAGATTGTTGTGTGTGATTGTTAATTGATGCAAAGAAGGAGAAGATGAAGAGAAAGATGTGTACCTATTTCACTTTTCTTGTTAACCTCTCAACGAAAATGAAAACAACTATTTATATTGGTTAGACAATAATAAAAAATAGAAAGTAAAAATAAATGAAAAAAATCAGCTACAGGGATGAGCCGACCACCCATAGGGGATGAGTCGGCCTAACAGGTCCAGTGAGACGACTCAAATCCCTGGCTCACTCAGCCTATTGGGACACAAGAGATCATGAGAAGAAAACAATTCAATTGGGTTAACTCATGGCAAGCTGTGAGTCGACTCAAATCAAATAAACTGTATGAGTCGACCTGTGCAGAAGGATGAGTCGGCTCATTCAGTTAAAAATCCTTCAATATGGGTTTTCTACATAAGATCATTCCCTCTTCCTTGTGTTCCCCACACAATTTCAATCATACCAAGTTTTTGAAATTTTCAAAACATATGCCACGTCTCACAAGTGATGCCTTTCGGTGTGACTAATGCGTCGGGAGTATTCATGGAGTACATGAATCGTATTTTTCATGCTTATCTGGATCGTTTTGTGGTTGTGTTCATAGATGATATTTTGGTTTATTCTAAGCCGGAAGAAGAGCATGCAAAACATTTAAGAACAATACTAGAAGTTTTGAAGGATAAGAAGTTGTATGCAAAATTGTCCAAATGTGAATTTTGGCTGAAGGAAGTCAGTTTTCTTGGTCATGTGATTTCAGGTAGTGGTATTACGCTGGATACATCTAAGGTAGATGTTGTGTTGCAATGGGAAACTCCAAAGTCGGCTACTAATATTAGAAGTTTCTTGGGATTGTCCGGTTATTACCGAAGGTTCATTGAAGGATTTTCTATGTTGGCACTTCCGTTGACTCGATTGACTTGTAAGAGTAAAGATTTTTTGTGGGATGTCCAATATGAATAGAGCTTTGTAGAGTTGAAGAAGATATTGACGTCGGTTCCGGTTCTGACTTTACCGAATTCAGAGGAACCGTTTGTTGTGTATTGTGAGGCTTCGTTGATGGGTTTAGGGGGTGTTCTCATGTAAAATGGTAAGGTGATTGCTTATGCATCGAGACAATTGAGGGTTCATGAAAATAACTACCCTACAAATGATTTGGAACTTGGTTCAGTTGTTTTCGCAATGAAGATCTGAAGGCATTATCTTTATGGTTCTAGATTTGAAGTGTTTAGTGACCATAAGAGTTTGAAGTACCTGTTTGATCAGAAAGAGTTGAATATGAGGCAACGAAGATGGTTAAAACTCTTGAAGGATTATGATTTTGGTTTGAATTACATCCGAGTAAAGCTAACATGGTAGCAGATGCTTTGAGTCAAAAGACGTTGCATATGTCGGCAATGATGGTTAAGGAGTTAGAGTTGATTGAACAGTTTCAAGATACGAGTTTGGTTTGCAAAGTGACGCCGAAGAGTGTTATGTTACGTATGCTGAAGATTAATAATAATTTTCTGGACAATATTAGAGAAGCTCGGAAATTGGATGTGAAACTAGTGGATATCATAGTTGATTGCGGTGAATCAGAGAAGAGTGATTTTAAATTGGATGTGTATGGTATTTTGAGACTGCATGATAGGATTTGTATACCTGATGATGCTGAAATGAAAAGAATGATTCTTGAGGAAAGTCATAGAAGTAATTTGAGTTTTAATCCAGGAGCGACTAAGATGTATCAGGATTTGAAGAAGTTGTTTTGGTGGCCTGGAATGAAGAATGATGTTGCGCATTTTGTGTATGCCTGTTTGATTTTTCAGAAATTGAAAGTTGAACATCAGAACCCTACTGGTTTGATGCAACCGTTGGAAATTCCAGAATGGAAATGGGATGACATTTTTATGGACTTTGTGACGGGATTGCCTAATACTTCAAGAGGAAATGATTTGATTTGGGTGATTGTTAATAGTCTTACGAAGTCAGCTCATTTTATTCCTATTAACATTAGTTTTCCAGTATCAAAGTTGGCTGAGATTTATGTCAGAGTGATTGTGAAGTTGCATGGTGTTCCTTTGTGTATTGTGTCGGATCGAGATCTGAGGTTTACTTCCGAGTTTTGGAAGAGTTTGCAAGAAGCGTTGGGTTCTAAGTTGAGGTTAAGTTCAGTGTATCATCCTCAAATATATGGTTAAACTGAGAGGATGGTTCAGTCATTAGAGGATTTGTTGAGAGCTTGTGTACTTGAGCACGGAGGTTCGTGGGATACTTATCTTCCATTGATCGAGTTCACGTATAATAACAGTTACCATTCTAGTATCAGAATGACACCTTTTGAGGCGTTGTATGGTCAGAGATGTAAGACTATGTTATGTTGGTATGAATCTTGTGAGAGCGTGGTGCTTGGACCAGAGATAGTTCGAGAGACTATCGAGAAGGTGAAGTTGATTCGAGAGAAGATGAAAGCTTCTCAAAGTCGGCAAAAAAGTTGTCATGATAAGCGAAGGAAAGATTTAGAATTCCAAGTTGGTGATCATGTATTCTTAAGAGTTACGCCTGAGACATGTGTTGGGCGAGCATTGAAATATAAGAAGCTTACTCCTCATTTTATTGGTCCATTTTAGATTTCAAATAGAGTTGGGAATGTTTCTTATAGAGTGGCTTTACCGCCAAATTTGTCGAATTTGCATGATGTGTTCCACGTGTCGCAACTCCAGAAGTAAATTTTAGATCCTTCTCATGTGATTAGTATGGATGATGTGAAAGTACATGATAATATCACTGTAGAGACAATGCCGGTACGAATTGAGGATCATGAAACAAAGTCTTTAAGAGGCAAAGAGATTGTTTTAGTGAAAGTTGTTTGGTTGGGAGCTGCTGGAGAAAGTATAACTTGGGAGTTGGAAAGCAAGATGCAGGAGTCTTATCCTGAGTTGTTTGAGCAAGGTAAGATTTTCGAGGACGAAAATATTCTAAGCGGGGAAGAGTTGTAACGCCCGTATTTAATTAATTGATTTAACTAAATAATATTGCGTATTTTCCCGATTATTTGATGTTAGGTTGGTGTTTCTGGTCATTTGTGTCGTTAAGTTGTTTAAGCTGTTTAAGTTGTTAAGATTGTGTTTGGGTTGTTTAAATTAACTACGTCAAATAATAAAATAATTATTAATAGTATAATATATTAAGTTGGGCTTAGTGGTAGTGTAACACCCTTCTACCCCAAAACAAAATATTTAAATAATATCAGAGTAATCATCGAGAAGGGTATCACATTTCATCAAAATTCAATCGAACAGTGTCCTGTCCTGTAACACGGGTTAATCAACATCAAGAATAACATATAGCATTTCGCAGCGGAATTTAAACTTCATATTTCAAAATTATAATTTTTACTTCATAAACATAATTTTCTCCATCCGAAATTTCAACATCATATAATGAGAAAACATTTATCAAAGTAATAACATAACTAAAAACAGTTTAACAAATAAACCCCGTCCCAGTGTTACATGACACAGAGCAGGACACATAGACCAAAACCACTTCTAAGGAACACTAAAGCATGCTCCGAGACTCATGAAAAACTCCTTTTGCACTACAAGCCTATTCTTTATCATCTGCAAGTTACCCACGAAAGAGGCAACATTTCCAAGCAGGCAGGGTGAGTAATCATAATATATCATAAACGTACAAGAATATAGAACATAAATAAATTAGTACAACATATCATGACATCATCAACTATAAAATTCAGCAACAACAACAACACGATCATGAAATTAAGCAACACCAACACAGTCATGAAATTCATCCAGAATATGCAATTCTAACCATCCTGATATGCAATATGCATGTGGTACCAATTTCATCATGAGATGGATACATGACCATCAACCCTCCACAAGGAGCACATCGTAAATCATCGAGACACTTCAATCCACATAATGGGATTGAAGCAATTAAATAGGCCGAAGCCCCATCGTGAATGTTATGAAATGCAATGATGCGCTACATCGTAAAATTCATCAAAATAATTTGCATCATTCATTTCACATCAGCAACCCAATCATCAAATAATCATATATATCATCATGACATTACACCCAAAACACTGGTTCTAAAACCACTCCGACACATCAAGAATTGACCCATACCCGGTAAATTATGAGGCAATTACAAGGTTATTTCATAAATTCATTTATAAAAAAAACTATTGCATTTTTATCATTTTTATTCATCAAAATAAAGTTCAGTTTATGCTCTTTCCGACGCTTCAAACGGAATGCGAATCGGACTTACGGTTTGAAAGTTATGGATTTTTAAAGAATTAAAATTTGCCTCTCAAACAGTGTTAACCGGTTAACCCATAGCGTTAACCGGTTAATGCCTGCGAAACCTCAGAAAATACCCAAAATTTTCAATGGTTAACCGGTTAACCAAAAGCGTTAACCGGTTAACGCACGTTTTTCAGCAGTCTTCTGCTACTCAAATGTAGACTACGTTTTTACATCAAAATCCCAAAATCTCATTACGAGTTTCACATCAAAACACCCAAAAATCATTCAAAACATCAACCAAAACACCAACAACATCATGATAACTGTCGCACCCCAAATTTTACCCCTAACATTTCATACCACATGTTCGTCTCATCACCAGCATACCAAGGTGCATATCGGGCATTTTTCTTCTTTTGCAGGAATGGCAAGAAGGGTCTATTGTTTTTGTAACTAGTTTTGGAGATCTGGTATTGTGGCTCGAGAAACTAGGGTTTCACACTTGGAAGCTTAAAATGGTGGATTGATCTTATAAGTTGGACTAAATCTTTCAAGGTTGGATCACAGACATGTTCAAAGACCTCAGTACACTTGAAAGTTTATTTAATGTGCTACCTCAGCAAGGATTGTTGATATTTGGTCTGGATGTTTCTTCCAGTGAAATAAGTTCGATTGTTATTTTGAAAAAAAGAGAAGGAAAGATATGCTTCAGATGACTTTTGATCCAATTAGCATGACTTTTAATTCCACCTGGTCTTGGTTTTAGAGAAAGGTTGAATTCTGAGCTTTGGTGGTTTTGACTTTGAATCTGGGGTTCTTTGTTATTAGGAAACTGGTTAAGTTGTATCTTGTGCTGTTAACCCTCAGTTTCCAAAATTTCCATTTTTTTAGTTTCTATCCCAAGTTTCAATTCAATTTTCAATTTTTCAGATTTTTTTTCTTTTTATTATTCTAATTCTCAAATTCCAAAATTCAGAGTTTTTCATTCCATTGCCCAAAATTGAAGTTCAAGTTTCCAATCTAATGTCAAAGGTCTATGTCAAATTCTCAAATTTTCTATTAAGATTCAAACCAACTTCATCGCCCAATTCTATATCTGTTCCAAACTATTTCAATTTCTAACTCAATTTTCATAAACACTTTCATCACATCCATCTTCCATGTGCCGTTTTTATTTTTATTATCCATATCCAATTTATTATCCGTTTTCAAATTTATTTTTTTTATCAATTGCACCCACAAAAATTCATTACATAAGCCCATTTTTTTATTACCAAGTATACAATCAAAATAAATAAAGGAATTAGTTTTTTATACTAGAGTCCTATTCCATTATTGGGAACGAGTCTATACAAGGAGGAGAGGCCCATGTGCCCATAAAAGTTAACAAATATAAAAAAAGGAAAACACATGGTTCATTTATCATTAGACCACAAACTCACATCAATACAAGAACTACTCAAAAATAACAAAGGCGGGATCCACAAGCACCCTCATGTTTGTTGTGTACTACAACACGATTGCTACAAACCAAGGAAAGTTGTACCTGACCAAGCCATGCTCCAAGCAAGATTACATACAAAAATAAAAAAAGATTGTTTAGTGAACCAAAGATGAAACCAATTTTTGTGCATCAAATTAAAGTTGTGCATCAAATAATTCAGGTTTTACCGTAGTAAAAATCCAAATTCTTCAACTAGGAGGTCCCACCCTTTTGTTAAACCGTACTATCGCTATTTGTGTGCTCCAAAGCTTTTGCAGAGATGACACCAAGCCACACGCCAGCCTCTGTTTTCCCTTTGTACTTTCCTGGGCTATCAGCCCCAAGCCTATTGTTAAAGACAACAAAATCCTGTAAACAAAAAGGTATCGGTAGGTGAGCCAAGAGGAAGTTAGCAAAAAGCAATATTTAACCTTAAAAAAAACTGATTCCATTGAGAAGCAACTCTTCAATTCAATCCAATCTTAATCTTTTCAGTTCATGTTGAACTAAGTCAACAGTGTGCAATGATAAGAGCAAAATGGACAAGAAATGGACAGAGATGTCAGAAGAATTGCAAGACCAAGTTTTCACAAAATTGGCAAGAAAAATTTCTCAATGTAAAAGGAGTATAGGAGGAATAACGAAAGAGGATTTTTCTCAGCAAGTTTTCAAAGGAAAAAAAACTAAATTTTACACTACAAAAAGAGGGCCAAACATTCATGTTAGGAGGAGGCCGCATCCGAAAAGACAAGCAAAAATCCATAGCCGCTTGAAACCCTAAAACTTATTGGTTTCACATTGAACGAGCAACAACATTCGTAAAAAGGAAGAGAGGAGGAGAAGAGTCGAACCTTCAGAAGCAACATTAAACAAACAAGTTCATCCTCAGCCGCCATCCTCGCCAACGAATCACGGCTCGCAAAAGAACCTGTAGGCCAAGAGAAGGATATCAGAAGTGTTAGAGAGAAGGAAAGCAAGGAGACGCAAGGACCCAAACAAAGATTAAGAAGATTCAAGCGCACCTGAGGTATTTCACCGTCACCAGAATCTCGTCGGAGTTGAAAAGCTCCGACAAATCTCTTTTCGTCGATTTCGTGTCGGCCGAATCTCTTTTGCATGTTTTCTTGTTGTTTGCTGTTTGATTGACTGCTTTATCACGTGCTTGAAGTTTGTTTTCCATTTTTAGGGTTTCAATTTGGGATTTTTGTTTGATCTGTACATGATTTTCATTTGACGGTTTTGCTTTTAAGAAGAGGACGCATGGATTTCTGTAGGTTGAATTTTTTATAGTATGATCTGGGTTTTGTTTTGGCTGAGAATGTTAAGTGTGAACTGAGAGAGAGAGAGAGAGAGAGAGAGAGAGACGGTGAGAAAGGATGGGTTTCTTTGAAATTTTAGAATGAGAAAGAGGCGGACGATTGAAACCTTCTTCCTTTCCTTTTTCGTTTTTTTTTCTTCTTTTTCTTACATATAAAACGTGGTAACATAACCGTATTTCGGTCCACTCTACCGGCGATAGATATTGGGACACCTGTCATAAATGGAGGACGCCCCTGTTTGATTCGTGACATGCCTGTGTATGGTTCCCCGCATGTACCTTTTGTTTATACCATTGGATCAAGATCTGTGTTTACCCTATCCCAATCAAACGTCCCAAATCTTCCTCTGAGGTCAACGGTTGACCGTATCCCCATACTATACAACCCCTCCCAGTTTAGGCTTACGTTTTTATGGGCCTGGAGTGTTTCTCTTGCACCCTTCGATTATGCGTTTGAAACCCCCTTTCTCTTTCAAAAAATTATTTGTTTACTTCATTGCTTCGACTTTTGTTCTCTTTATTTTATTTATCATTATTTAATTTATGATTGTTTAGATTGAATACTCCAAAAAAATAAAGGAATTTATTTATGTTTTTTTTATTTATCGTTTTATTAGATTTGACTAGTCAATTTATTTAACCAACTTTATCAAATATTTCTATTTATTTTAGTTAATTAATTAATTAATCATCTTTTAGCCGATTTTATTTATGCAAGTATAGGCCTGATAATCATTTGTTTCGATATGATTTCTTGCATTTGTATGATCCATTTTTATTACGACTATATCTTGTCAAGTAAAAAAGAATGTGAGCACTAAATTTCAAAATAATAAATATTTCAAAATAAATTTTAAAATCTTGGTCCAACACCAAGTGAGAAATCCATCTCGCCTACACTTCACACACGTAAGTCGATTACCAGGTGATCGCCGTCTGCACGTTTTCGCGTATCTTAATCAACTTAACAAGGAATAGAACTCCGGAGTCTAGCACTCCGCACGTTCTAGAATGAATCACAACTGGGCTAGCCCCACGCGTAATGTTTCGTTCATTCCTTCGTTATTAATCGCATCAATTCTAAAACGTCTAAAAAACAATTATTCAACTTATTTTATTATTTTAATCAGTGAAAACAGAGCTCCGGAGTCTAGCACTCTGCACGTTCTGGAATGGACCGCTACTGGGCTAGCCCCACGCGACGTGGTCCATTCGCCTTCCGTATTTCAAAGTATCTAATCGCACAAATTAACTTACGAAAGCAGAGCTCCGGAGTCTAGCACTCTGCACCTTCTGGATTGGAACATTCCTGGGCTAGCCCCACGTGACGTGGTTCAATCACCATTCGTATATCAAAATATCTCAATCATTTTATAAATTCAAATACGAAAGAATAGAGCTCCGGAGTCTAACATTCCGCACGTTCTAGGATGAATCGTTCCTGGGCTAGTCCCACGCGACGCGCTTCATTCACTCTTTCATATCTTAAAAATAATTTAAAACTACCAACCAATTCAAATCACTTTCATAATTAATCAGCGAAAGACGGAACTCCGGAGTCTAGCACTCCGCACGTTTTGGAATGAAACGCTCCTGGGCTAGCCCCACGCGACGTGGTTCATTCACCCTTTCGTTTAAAACATCTTAACAAAAGTCAAACACTTTTCTCTAAAAACGAACATTGTTTAAATCATTCTGTCTCGCAAACAAGATAGTGCTTCAGCCTCCACCGCGAGTATAAGCCAACGCTTAGCAGTAGAATACGATTTAAACAATCGTTCAATTTAAAAATCACAAACCGTAGTCGCACGAACTACGAAGCTCTGACTTTCCCATTGCACAAGGGAATACGTAGGCACGGGGATTTTAATCCTTCGCGAGCACCCTAATAAAAAAATTAATTATTCCTCCGTTTAAAGCACCCTAATAAAAAAAACTTTAATATTTTCTCCGTCTTAATAATAATAATTTAAAACTTTAAACAAACATATTAACAATCATCTAGAAGACAAAAACTTAAGATCAAACATTTAATCGCATAATTAGCTAAGAGGTTCCCGTTGAGTACAACGGACGTGAGGGGTGCTAATACCTTCCCCTTGCGTAACCGACTCCCGAACTTAGAATTTGGTTTCGTTGACCATTTCTTATCCTTCCCTTAGGTTGTATCTATATCTCCCTTTTCTCTCGTAGAATAAATATAATTAGGTGGCGACTCTGTTGTTTGTTTTAGGATCGTATTTTTTCGAGGTACGACAGTTGGCGACTCTGCTGGGGACTTAGCTCCATGCTAGAGAGAGTCAAGCCTAACTTAGCTTTGTGCATTTATTTGTTTGATCTTGTATCTTCTTGTCTTCTCTATTGTTTATTATTTATGTTTGTTTATTCTTTTATCGCTTTCCTTTTATTGCTTATTATATTACTTGTCTGTGGGATATTGGGGTCACTTTGCAAGTAAATTCGAGTGGTGGAAAAAGCAGAGGGAACACCTAAGTTTAGAATTGGATGTTATTAGTGTTAGTCTCCAAGGACTCGCTCCTTGCACGCCTAGCATGAAAGCTCCCCCAGATAGTTAGACTTTTCGTAGATCTTGTCGCAACACAGCTAGCCTGTCGCGTGACCTGATTCACGAAAGGGCTGGGATTCTGGGACCCCCTAGGACCTGTTTCAATTTTGGTAGTTGTGTAATGTTAGGCTCCGAGGGCTCGCCCCTTTATCAGCCTAGCATGAGAACTCCACTCAAAGTAGAATTTATCGTTATTATCGTCACAATGCAGCTAGCATGTGGCAGAACGTTAGTACAATAAACGTCTGTGACCTTGGGTTTCCTTAAACCATCACCGTAGAAACCCTCCCGTGAGTGGGACTTATGGGTAGTAAAATGTAGAACCAATCTCTTACATCCCACCTATTAGGAAGGTTCTGAATTTACCTGTGGCACCTTGCATCCCTGCATCTTTGCATCTCAGCATGATATGCATCATTTTAGTAAATGTTTCAAGGAACAAAGAGATTTTTTGTTGCAAACATCATATATTTTACCATAAATGGACTTCAGTTTTTAATTTTTTTTGAAAAAAATAATAAGAAAGCTTTATCCATTTTGATGTTTTGCAATAGCTTCTTAAGTCCCTTGAAGCACTTGCATTTTTTTACTCATGTTTGCATCTCCACATCTGCATTTCTTCAAACTCATTCTCGTCAACTCCTTTCCAACTGTCACACTGAGGATCTCACGCAAGTATTCCACCCGATCTCAGACCAAGAAGAAGATGGCTGAAAGAGACCTAGAGATGGACAGAGTTAATGATGAGCTTTCTGATCTTCGTGGAAATATGGGTCAGATGATGGAAATGCTGCAAGTCATTCGAGCAAAATTAGATACCCAACAGACTGTAGTGTCAAAGATTGTCACTGCAACGACTGAGCCTATGCCATTAGTCACTACCCCTGTGACCTGGCCTCCTTTTGGGTTCCCTCATGGATTCATACCTCCTCCTCAAGGTTTTGCTTCTCAAAGTTTTATTCCTCCTTCCCAAGGACTTGCTGCTCAGGGTTTCTTCCCTCCTTCCCAAGGCTTTGCTTCTCAAAGTTTCGCACCTCCTTCCCAGGGTATTGCATTTCCTTCCCAAGGTTTTATGCCTCCCCCTCAAGGATTTACTGCTCAGCAGAGTATTCCTGTGACTAATGAATAGAAACACGCTGATAACGAGAAAAAGTATCGATTATATTGCTATGTTTCAATACCGTTTTATCGCATAATTGTCGTTTTAACACCCGATTCCTCGAGTTTTCTTTGCCATTTTGCAGGTACATCATATATAGAGCTAAATCATGAGCCACAAGTGAAATGAGCAAAAACAACCATTAAAAGATGAAGAAATGAGGAATTCTGCATAACCTGCATATTTTGTTACACTCACGGTCCTCACCTAGGTGTCACGACCGTGACACTCCAAAAGGAGCACTCACGGCCGTGAAAAATCCCTCACGACCGTGAGACATATAATACAAGGAACACGAACGTGACACCCTCTTCACGACCGTGACAAGGGAAAACTAGGGTATTTGACTAAAGACTTGGTCATGAACGTTACGCTGCATGAAGTGCCTATTTTCCAGCTGACCCAGTATTCACACGTTCCCTGGATTCTCTCATTTTCCTACGAGGCCCAAGCAACAATTCAACTGCCAAGCCCATTTAGTTTGCTATAAATAGACTTGTTTCAATGAACAATATACAGAGTTTTAGTTTTTAATTTCTTGCGGAAGCTCTGCCGATTTTATTTTGCACCCTTTATTTTTCCAGCATTAATTTCTTTGCTTTATTTTTCTTGTATCCCAACCAACCTTATAACAATTTCCAACATCAGGAAATTGTTATAAATTAATTTGTTTCAAAGCCTTCAGATTCTTTTAGAATTATTTATTTCCGATTCCGGTCAGTACTCCGAGCTTTCCAGCCTGTGGAAGAAGGAGTCAACTACTTTTATTGTTATCCAGGTTTATATTAATTTGCAATTATATTTATGTTAAATATTTATTTTTCTGCCATGCATATTTCGTTTTATGTTTCTCTGCCTCTGTCTGGTTCAACGATAATGAGTAGCTAAACACCTTAGGGCGGTATGTAATTAAAACGAACTAAATCGGTAAAATCAACTCTAGGCTTAAAATAATTAAGAGCTTAATATTCTGGCTGAGACTTTTTATTATAAAATCAACCTTTTTGTTACGAGAGTAAGGAAAGTGTATTAGGTTAGGTCAAGACCACGAGAGTGTGAGATTTTAACCAGATAGCTAAAGTTAGGCATTTAAATTAAACACAGCGAGAGCGCTTTAAAATGAATTAGAATTACTAAGTTTCCAAAAATTATTTCTAAACACTTATGGGCTAGCGAGAGCAGGCATAGGGCTTTAGGGGTAAGATCTGAGATAAGACCACAAGAGTGTGAGTTAAAGATATTTAAACTGGTAACCTCTACAGAATATATTAAGTGAACCATCTTTATAATCCTAGGTTAGATTGACCCGCCTAAGTTAACCTAATTACATACCGACCGCCTTAATATTATTTTATTAAACTTAATTTTAATTCCTGCCTTTAATCTTTAATAACAACCAAAAATCGTGACAACCCTTCACCTTAGCTAAACTAGAAATTCCTCTAGCACTAAGTAACCATAGAGTCCCTGTGGATCGATAATCTTAAATATTACTTCGATAGGCTGTGCACTTGCAGTTAAGATACCGCCAGACACATAATTAGATACGTCTTTAGCCCATCAAGTTTTTGGCGCCGTTGTCGGGGACCTTAATTTAGTTACTAGTGCACTTTAGGGTAGCATTGTCTAGACTAAGGTAACAACTATTTTCTTTTCTTAATCTAAATTCCCGAGTGTATGCCAAGTACTCGCTCCCAAGGCGAAGACTTGCAACCTCTAATCCCAGAATCGGAACGCTTCTTACACGTAAGAAGACGGATATTCGATTACGAACAAAATTACAATATTCCAGATCTTCAATTAGATCCACCTAAACCAGTCGTAACATCAAAGGACGCAGAGATGGCTGAAGAACAGATTCACCCACTCAAATATTACGCTAGTCCTTCGCAAGCTGAACCGCATTCCAGCATTGCCGCGCCGGCTATCAACCGAAACGATTTTGAACTAAAACCTTCGCTGATATCAGCCGTGCAACAAAATCAATTCGCCGGAAATCCTACCGAGGATCCGAACCTTCATCTTTCGATCTTTGTGCAATACGCAGATACCGTAAAAGCCAATGGAGTTACCCAAGAAGCTATTAGACTACGTCTGTTTCCTTTTTCACTTCGAGACAAAGCGAGAGCCTGGCTTCAATCTTTGCCTTCGAACTCAGTAACTACGTGGGAGGAACTAAAGAGAGTTTTCTTAACCAGATATTTCCCACCTAGCAAGACAGCTATGCTGAGAGCTCAGATCAACGGATTTAAGCAAAGGGAAAATGAATCACTTTTCGAAGCTTGGGAACGCTATAAGGATATGCTGAGACTCTGTCCACATCACGGATTAGTAGAATGGATGGTCATCCATACCTTCTATAATGGACTCTTGTACAATACAAGAATGACAATTGACGCTGCCGCAGGCGGTGCACTAATGGACAAAGAGTATAACGATGCTTATGCACTTATCGAAAGTATGGCTCAAAACCATTACCAATGGGGAAGCGAGAGAGTCGCAACTGAGAAACCAACAAAAGGAGGTATGTACGAAGTGAGTAGTATGGACCAAGTCAATGCAAAGTTTGACCATTTAAACCAAAAGATCGACAACTTGGCCATAACACCAACAGCCACCGTGGCTGCAGTAACACCTAATTGTGAGTTATGTGGAGTTCTAGGACATGAAGTTCTTGATTGTCAACTATTAACAGGAATTCCCACAGATCAAGTGAATTATGCTCAAGGAAACCCATACTCAAACACATACAACCCAGGTTGGAAGAATCATCCGAACTTCTCCTATAAGAATAACAATGCTTTATACGCACCAGGTCAAGCACCAGCTACACCACCAGGATATCAAAAGACTGCTCTTAATGTCCCTAGAAAATCGAACCTTGAATTGATGATGGAGAACTTTATAGCTAACCAATCTCAGATAAACAAGGACTTCTTAAACCAAAACATACACACTAGTGAGCAGATTAAGCAATTAGTAAGCAAAGTAGATGCATTAGCTACACATAACAAAATGCTTGAAACTCAGATTTCACAAGTAGCTCAACAACAAGCACCTACCGCTGCACCAGCTGGAGTATTTCCTGGACAACCTCAACCTAATCCGAAAGGACAGGCCAATGCTGTGATATTAAGAAGTGGCAAGGAACTTGACGGACCTACCGATCCAAGACTTGACAATCCAGCCATGTACCAAAAACCGGATAAACCGACTGAAATGGTGAACGATCCAGAAGAAAAGGAAGATGACAATCAAGAGGCAGTGGAGAAAGAAAAGCCTTATGTGCCTCCACCACCCTATAAACCACCAATTCCGTACCCTCAGAGATTAACCAATTCCAAGACGATGGGCCAGTTTAAGAAATTTGTCGAACTTCTGAAACAGTTGAATATTACTATTCCGTTTACAGAAGCTATTACCCAAATGTCCTTGTATGCTAAGTTTTTAAAAGAAATCTTATCTAATAAGAAAAAGATAGAGGATAACGGAACCGTTACACTTACTGCTGAGTGTAGCGCCATAATTCAGAATAATATGCCTCCTAAGCTAAAAGATCCAGGAAGTTTCTCTATACCCTGTGTAATAGGAAAATTCGTCATTGACAAAGCTCTATGCGATTTAGGAGCCAATATCAGTGTTATGCCCTTAACGATTTGCAAAAGGCTAGACATGGGAGACCTAAGACCAACTAAAATGTCTGTTCGACTAGCCGATCGCTCTGTTAAATATCCTGTAGGCATACTAGAAAACGTCCCAGTACGTATAGGACAATTCTACATCCCTACTGATTTCATAATCATGGACATCTCTGAAGACTCCACTACACCTATCATACTAGGAAGACCATTCTTAGCTACCGCCGGAGCTATAATAGACGTAAAGAGAGGAAATCTAACCTTTGAAGTAGGTGAAGAGAAAGTTGAATTTATTTTAACACAATTCTTACAATCACCAGCTATAGAGGATACATGCTATCTATTGGATGTAATTGACGAATGTGTAAGAGAAATGGAAATGAAAGAAACTACCTATTCTAAAATTATGAAAATTCAAATCCCTCCGATTTTCGAAGATGATAATTGGCGTGAACGGTATCAGGATGATAGTCTAAGCGAAAGTTTAGCACTTACACCGGATCCCATGCCAAGTAAAGATAAACCTACATTAGGATTAAAAACTTTACCTAAGATACGAATTCTTAGACATTGAATGTAAAAGACCAGTTATAATAAATTCCAGTTTAGGAACAATCGAAACAAAGAAACTTTTAGATGTCTTAAAGAAATATCCAACTGCGTTAGGATATAACATATCTGATCTCAAAGGAATATGCCCTTCAATCTGTATGCATCGTATTCTGCTAGAAGAAGATTGCAAAACCTCCAGAGAATCTCAAAGAAGAATTAACCCAATCCTTAGCACTGTAGTAAAGGAAGAAGTTAAGAAACTACTAGATGCCGGAATAATATATCCAATCTCTGATAGTAAATGGGTTAGTCCAGTACATGTAGTACCAAAGAAAGGAGGTATCACTGTTGTGAAAAACGCTAAAGGCGAATCGATATCACAAAGAGTAGTGACAGGACATAGAGTGTGCATAGATTATTGTAAACTAAACAAAGCGACTCGAAAAGATCATTTCCCACTACCTTTTATAGATCAAATGTTAGAACGATTAGCCAAGCATTCTTATTTCTGTTATCTTGATGGTTACTAAGGATTTTTCCAAATCCCTATACACCCAGATGATCAAGAAAAGACTATATTCACATGCCCTTATGGAACGTTCGCTTATAGACGAATGCCCTTTGGATTATGCAACGCTCCTGCAACCTTTCAAAGATGTATGATGTCAATCTTCGCAGATTTTATAGACAACATCATGGAAGTGTTCATGGACGACTTCTCTGTATGCGGGCAAAGTTTTGAAGGATGTCTATCAAATTTAGAAATGGTATTAGAAAGATGTGTAAAAGTAAACCTCGTGCTTAACTGGGAGAAATGTCATTTTATGGTCAGAGAAGGAATCGTATTAGGACACGTTATATCCGACAAGGGAATTGAAGTTGATAAAGCTAAAATAGAAGTCATAAAAGATCTTCAACCCCCTAAAACCATTCGAGAAATACGAAGCTTTTTAGGACACGTCGGTTTCTACCGACGATTCATCAAAGATTTCTCGAAAATCACTAAACCTCTTACCGGTTTATTAATGAAAGACGCTGAGTTCATATTCAATGAAGATTGTCTTAAAGCATTCGAAACTCTAAAAACAGCCCTCATCACCGCACCAATCATGCAACCCCCTGACTGGAGATTACCTTTCGAAATCATGTGCGATGCGAGTGACTATGCTGTAGGCGCAGTTCTAGGCCAGAGGAAGGATAAGAAACTTCATGCGATTTACTATGCCAGTAGAACCTTAGATTCTGCTCAGATGAACTACGCCACTACTGAAAAAGAACTGTTAGCAGTTGTCTTTGCACTTGACAAATTCCGTTCTTACCTGGTAGGAGCGAAAATAATCGTTTACACAGACCACGCTGCTATCCGATATCTATTGACTAAGAAAGATGCTAAACCAAGACTCTTGAGATGGATTTTACTCTTACAAGAGTTTGATCTCGAAATAAAAGATAAGAAAGGTACTGGAAACGTCGTAGCGGACCATTTATCTAGAATATAAGGTATTAAACCAGAACAAGTGCCGATTAACGATGATTTTCCGTATGAACAGCTGATAGCACAAATAGGAAGCGGCCCAGTTCAGTTAGACATAGATGAACCAGAACCCGTGGAAACAATCCAAACGACTGTAGGACTGCCATGGTACGCTGACATTGTTAACTACCTAGCTGCAGGAGCTCTTCCACCTGATTTAACCTATCAGCAGAAAAAGAAATTCTTTCACAATCTCAAACATTACTATTGGGATGAACCATTATTGTTCAAAAGAGGACCCGATGGAATCTTTCGTCGATGTATTCCCGAAGAAGAAATAGATGATGTCATTGCTCATTGCCATTCATCTCCTTATGGTGGACATGCAAGCACTTCCAAGACTTGTGCAAAAATCTTGCAAGCCGGCCTATTCTGGCCTAATCTATGGAAAGATGTCCACATCGCTGTTATAAATTGCGATCGGTGTCAACGCACCGGTAATATTTCAAGAAGAGATGAAATGCCTCAAAAAGGAATATTAGAAGTAGAAATCTTTGACGTCTGAGGAATATATTTCATGGGACCATTCCCATCATCATTCGGTAATAATTACATACTCGTAGCTGTTGATTATGTTTCAAAGTGGATTGAAGCCATAGCTTCTCCTACAAATGACACACGAGTAGTAATAAAGCTTTTCAAAAATATAATCTTTCCCAGATTTGGTGTGCCTAGACTCGTCATAAGTGACGGTGGCTCGCACTTCATTTCAAAAATCTTTGACAAATTACTATCTAAGTATGGAGTAAGACACCGTGTGGCAACGCCATATCACCCACAAACAAGTGGACAAGTCGAAGTCTCGAACAGAGAAATCAAACAAATCTTAGAAAATACTGTCGCCATATCTCAGAAAGATTGGTCATCTAAACTTAATGAAGCTTTATGGGCTTATAGGACAGCTTACAAGACACCCATAGGAACTACACCTTTCAAATTAGTTTATGGGAAATCTTGCCACCTCCCGGTAGAACTAGAACACAAAGCCTATTGGGCGATCAAAACTCTCAATATAAACTATAATGCTGCAGGAGAAAAGCGAATCCTAGATATTAACGAATTAGAAGAATTAAGGCTAGATGCTTATGAGAATGCTAAAATATATAAAGAAATAACTAAGCGATGGCATGATAAACGCCTATCTAGGAAAGAATTTAGTGTGGGAGACGTTGTACTCCTCTTTAATTCAAGACTTAGACTCTTTCCTGGAAAACTAAAATCTAGATGGTCAGGACCTTTTGAAATAACTAGAGTGTTCCCAAGTGGAGCGATAGAAATTAAGGGTAGGAATAGTGAACCATTCACGGACAACGTTTAAAACATTATCATAAAGTTGAAAATAGAGATTATGCAAATAGTCTAAGGCTTTTAGAGTTGTCCACTAATTTCCCTGATTAATCTAACCTAAGCATTACGTCAAGACCACGAGAGTGTGAGATTTTAACCAGATAGCTAAAGTTAGGCATTTAAATTAAACACAGCGAGAGCGCTTTAAAATGAATTAGAATTACTAAGTTTTCAAAAATTATTTCTAAACACTTATGGGCTAGCGAGAGCAGGCATAGGGCTTTAGGGGTAAGATCTGAGATAAGACCACGAGAGTGTGAGTTAAAGATATTTAAACTGGTAACCTCTACAGAATAGATTAAGTGAACCATCTTTATAAGCCTAGGTTAGATTGACCCGCCTAAGTTAACCTAATTACATACCGACCACCTTAATATTATTTTATTAAACTTAATTTTAATTCCCGCCTTTAATCTTTAATAACAACCAAAAATCGTGACAACCCTTCACCTTAGCTAAACTAGAAATTCCTCTAGCACTAAGTAACCATAGAGTCCATGTGGATCGATAATCTTAAATATTACTTCGATAGGTTGTGCATTTGCAGTTAAGATACCGTTAGACACATAATTAGATACGTCTTTAGCCCATCACGCGCGGTTACTAATTTTACACCAGACATTGTGCACACCCGTGCCCAACCATACTTCAACGACCCTCAAGTGTATGACGTGCCAGATATGTATGAGAACGGAAATGAGAAACATGAGAAGATGCAAGAGAATTTTGATACCCTGGAGAAAAGGTTGAGGGCAATTGAAGGTGACCAGATCTTTGGGGCTGCTGCTAGAGAGATGTGTCTGGTAGAGATGTGTCTGGTGTCTGGACTGGTAATACCTCCAAAGTTCAAAAGATACCCACTTTTGAGATGTACGAGGGCACAACGTGTCCCAAGAACCATCTCTTGATGTATTATCGAAGAATGGCTGCGCAGGTGGACAATGACAAATTAATGATTCACTGCTTCCAAGATAGTCTAAAGGGAATTTCCTCCAAGTGGTATTTAACGCTAGATCAGTCAAAGATCCGAAGTTTTCAAGACCTGGCAGATGCTTTCGTCCAGCAATACAAGTACAATATGGACCTTACTCTCGATAGGAGGCAGCTGTTGAGTATGTCACAGAAAGATTCCGAATCATTTAAAGAATATGATCAAAGGTGGAGAGGGACCGCTTCTCAGGTAGATCCCCCGTTGTCTGAAAAGGAGTTAGCTTATTGGTTTGTTGACACGGTGCGACCAGAATTCTTCGAGAGAATGGTGGGAAGCGTAACTGCTAGCTTCTCTGACCTTGTAGCTGTTGGAATCAAGGTTGAACTTGGACTGAAATGGAAAGATGAGTGGTGCATCTAGCAGTTCCAGCAATGGTAGTGGGAACAATGTTAAGAAGTTTACCAGCAATTTCCATAAAAAGAAAGAGGGCGAGCCAAATGCAATAATGACGATCAAAGGAGAAATCCGCTTTGGCAGAGGCCTCCACCCGTGGCTCAACACCAGTATGTCTACCCACCACAGTATGTTCAACATCCTTATGTGGCGGCAGTTCAACCGTCATATAATCCACAAGTCCCAATGTATCGGTCAACTCAAGCAGTACCGATGTATCAGTAAGCGGCTCCAGTAATTCCAGCTTATCAACCAATGCTCAACAATACAAGCATCAACGAGTGCCCAATGCTTCAGCCTACCAGCAGAGGACTCCAGCTCCTCATCCAAATTCCAACTTTCAGAATAGAAGACCAGGAGGAAGGCCTCCCCATCCTCGGATCCCTATGACCTACACTGAATTGTATCCCTCACTACTGAAGAAAGGCTTGGTTACTCCAAGGCCTTTGGGTCCTCCACCAGATCCGCTTCCACCAGGTTACAACTCAAGTGCCCACTGTTTGTTCCATGAAGGTGCTCCGGGGCATGATTTGGAAAATTGCATTGCTTTGAGGTATGTTGTGAAGGATCTAATGGATAAAAACATTTTGTCATTCGGAGATACTGGTCCGAATGTTAAAAATAATCCTTTACCTAAGCATGGATCCATAAATGCTATTGTTGACGAGACTGGTGAATATTTGATTTTTAACGCCACAGAGATCAAAACCCCGCTTAGAGACTTCCATGCGAAGTTAGTAGAGATGGGTATACTGAAGAATTGTCATAAGAATTGTGAAGCTTGTGCGAATAATCCAAAGGGATGTGAACTAGTCTTGAGAGATGTTCAAAGTTTGATTAATCTAGGTGTTTTACAAGTAAGCAGTCGCGTGAAGAGGAATGAAGTGGCAATGATTGAACCCATTTTCAACTTGCCTGAATCTGATTCTACCATGGCACCGGTGTTTAACTTGCCTGAGTTCCCAAGAGTTCAACCCATCTTTAATATGCCAGAACCGGTGGTGCCCATTTTCAATATACCTGAACCAAGGTTTGAGCAATGGAGTAACCCTTTCCTTTATGAAGATACCAAAGCAGTTCCATGGAAGTATGATACAGGGAGAGTTCATCAGAAGTTTGAACAAGATAGTCAGAAAGAGGGTTCAAAAGTGGCAAGTGTTGACATAGCAGGTGCAAGTCGTTTAACTCGCAGTGGTCGTGTTTATACTCAGCAAGCCAATACAGTCCCACCTAAAGAAGTCATTCCCGTTGTTGTCAACCAAGATAAGGGGTTGGTCTTGGAAGAAGAGGATGCAGAATTTCTCAGAATCATTAAGAAGAGTGATTATAAGGTTATTGATCAACTACATCAAACGCCTTCCAAAATATCTATCTTATCACTTCTTATGCATTCACCGGCCCATCGGGGTGCTCTCCAGAAATTACTAGCCTAAGCTCATGTTACGCATGATATAACTGTGAATCAGTTTGATGGAGTCATTGCCAATATCACTGCTTGTAACAATCTCAGCTTCAGTATGGAGGATCTTCCAAAGGATGGCTTGGACCATAACCGTGCACTTCACATATCTGTAAAATGTCAGGAGGATACTTTAGCAAGAGTTCTTGTGGATACAGGATCTTCATTGAATGTTTTACCGAAAAGAACGCTTGCCAAGTTATCTTATCAAGGGGCAGAGATGAGGCCCAGTGCACTGATTGTGAAAGCTTTTGATGGGTCAAGGAGGACTGTTATTGGAGAAGTAGACCTGCCAATCTTGATTGGACCACAGGTGTTCAAGATCACTTTCCAGGTCATGGACATTAATCCTAATTACAGTTGTTTGCTGGGAAGACCTTGGATCCATGCCGCTGGGGCAGTCACTTCTACCTTACACCAGAAGATGAAGTTTGTGGTCGATAATAAGTTGGTAACTGTGTCTGGTGAAGAAGATCTCATGGTCAACAACCTTTCTTCCTTTAGTTATATTGAGGCTGATGAAAATGCTTTGGAAACTGCTTTCCAAGCTCTAGAGATAGCCAATGTCGTCCTCATGGAAGTAGAAGAGCCAAAGGGGAAGGGTATTCCATCTTTTGCATCATTGAAAAGTACCATTTCCACAATTGAAGAAGGAAGCTATGAAGGTTGGGGTGATGTCATTGAAGTCAAACAGAAGCTAGATCGCTACGGGTTGGGTTACAAACCAACTCATGTGAAGGAAGGAGCGTCAACCTCTGTCAAAAGACGTCCAAAGACCATTCAAGAGGTGTTTTCCAGTGCCGAATATCAGATCAATGCAATTAATGGGGATGCTGAAGCTGAAGATGTGGATCATTTGGTTTATCAGTGTGAAGTAGCTTTGGGCAATTGGGAGGTAGTTGAGATCCCAGAATTTTTTCTATTGTCAAAGTAATTTATTGTTTTCTTTAAGTGTTTTCAAAGTTCCCTAGCTCTGACCAAGGCTATGGGATCATTTTGTAGGGCCCCTTTCTCATTTTCAAGTTATTCAATCAATGAAGGCATTTTGTTAAATTCTTACTTTGTTTTTATTTATCGTTTTTCTCTTTTCACTTTTAAAAGAAAATGGAAATCTTTCAAAGCTAATGAAAAGTTTTTCTTGCATCCCTCTATTTTCACTTTTAATAAAAGCAAATCATTCCCATATGCAGAACAAATGAAAACCCTGTTGAATCCAATGACTCTATGCTCTCTCCTAACTTCGATTCGCCCATCTACCAAGCGAAAGATGAAAGTGAGGAAGATTGTGACATTCCCGAAGAACTGGAAAGATTAGTTGAGTATGAGCACACAGATCTTCAGCCGCATAAGGAGCATGTAGAGACCATCAACCTTGGCACCGATGAAGATAAGAAGGAAGTCAAGATTGGTACAACACTTAGGGCAGACATCAGAGAAAGATTGGTCAAGCTTATCAAAGAGTATGTGGATGTGTTTGCATGGTCGTATCAGGATATGCTCAGTTTGGACACAGACATAGTTGTTCATAAGTTACCGCTTCGACCAGATTGTCCGCCAGTAAAGCAAAAGCTTCGAAGAACGAGTACAAACATGGCTCTGAAGATTAGAGAGGAGGTCAAAAAGACAGTTTGATGCTGGATTCCTCGCAGTTGCAAAGTACCCTGAGTGGGTAGCTAACATCGTGCCAGTCCCCAAGAAGGATGGCAAGGTTAGAATGTGCGTGGACTATAGGGATTTGAACAAAGCCAGCCCAAAAGATGATTTCCCTCTTCCGCACATTGATACTTTGGTTGACAACACTGCTAAGTTCGCTGTTTTCTCCTTTATGGATGGATTTTCAGGATACAACCAGATCAAGATGGATCCTGAGGATATGGAAAAGACTACTTTCATCACACCATGGGGCACTTATTGTTACAAAGTTATGCCATTCGGTCTTAGAAATGCAGGAGCCACTTATCAAAGGGCAATGGTCACCCTTTTCCATGATATGATGCATAAAGAAATAAAATTTTACGTAGATGATATGATTTCCGAATCACAGAGTGAGGAGGATCATTTGAATCATCTCCTGAAGTTATTTGAGCGTCTCAGAAAGTTCCAACTGCGTCTGAATCCAACTAAGTGTACTTTTGGTGTCCAATCAGGAAAATTACTTGGTTTCATTGTTAGTCAGCAAGGAATTGAAGTAGATCCAGATAAGGTCAGAGCAATTCAAGAGATGCCAGCTCCAAAAATAGAAAAGCAAGTCAGAGGCTTCCTTGGAAGACTGAACTACATCTCCAGTGTTATCTCCAACATGACTGCTACATGTGAGCCTTTATTCAAGTTGCTCTGGAAGAATCAAGCAATTGAGTGGAGTCCCGATTGTCAACTGACTTTTGAGAAGATTAAGGTTTATCTACAGGAACCTCCTATCTTGATTCCACCTACTCCAGGGAAGCCTCTCTTCATGTACCTGACTGTACTTGAGGGATCAATGGGTTGTGTATTAGGCCAACAGGATGAAACCGGTCGCAAGGAGCATGCCATTTATTACTTAAGCAAGAAGTTCACAGATTGTGAAAGTCGATATTCACTGTTAGAGAAGACTTGTTGTGCTTTGGCATGGGCTGCCAGACGCCTCAGGCAGTATATGATTTGTCACACTACTTTGTTGATCTCGAAAATGGATCCAATAAAGTACATTTTTGAGAAGCCTGCCTTGACTGGAAGACTCGCTCGTTGGCAGACTGTTGTTATCCGAATATGACATCCAGTATGTAACCCAAAAGTCTATCAAAGGCAGTGTTTTGTATGACTACCTTGCTGATCGCCCTGTTGAGGACTATGAACCTTTGAAATTCGATTTCCCAGACGAGGACATCATGTTGATAAAAGACTGTGAAGTTCCAGGTCCAGATGAAGGTCCCGAGCCAAGTTCTCGTTGGAAGATGATGTTTGATGGTTCCTCTAATTACATGGGGCATGGTGTGGGAGCTGTTTTGATGAATCCTGATGGTGGTTATACTCCTTTCACGGCCAGATTATGTTTTGAATGTACAAACAACATTGCAGAATATGAAGCATGTGTTTTGGGTATCAAAGCTGCAATTGATACTAGAATCAAGATTCTTGAAGTATATGGAGACTCAGCTTTAGTAATCTACCAAGTTAAAGGTGAATGGGAGACCCGTGATGAGAAGTTGATCCCTTATCGTGCCTACATTGTGGAATTAATTAAATACTTTGATGAAGTCACTTTCCATCACGTTCCAAGGGCAGAGAATCAAATTGCAGACGCTTTGGCTATGTTGGCCTCTATGTTTCAAGTCAGATTTCTTAATGAAGCTCCACTCATTACAATCGAGCGAAAAACTACACCAGCCTATTGTCTACTGGTCGAAGAAGAAACTGATGAGAAACCATGGTTCTATGACATCAAGAACTACTTGCAAAATCAGGTATACCCAGCGGATGCAACAACTTTAGACAAGAAGTCTCTGAGAAGTTTGGCATCCAAGTTCTTCCTCAGCAACAATGTGCTTTACAAGAGAAATCACGATATGGTTCTGCTCAGATGTGTGGACAAGCGCGAAGCAGACTTATTGATCAGGGAAATCCATGAAGGATCATTTGGAACACATGCCAATGGACATGCCATGTCCAGGAAGATTTTGAGAGCTGGATACTTCTGGTTAACCATGGAATCAGATTGTTTTAAGTACGCCAGGAAGTGTCATAAATGCCAGATTTATGCCGACAAGGTGCACGTACCTCCGACCCTTTTGAATGTTCTGTCATCGCCTTGGCCTTTCTCAATGTGGGGCATTGACATGATAGGGGAAATTGAACCTAAAGCTTCTAATGGTTATCGTTTTATTTTGGTTGCAATCGATTACTTCACCAAATGGGTAGAAGCAGCTTCCTACGCCAATGTGACAAAGCAAGTGGTCGCCCGTTTCCTTAAGAACCAAATTATCTGCCGTTATGGAATCCTAAGCCGGATCATCACAGATAATGGGACCAACTTGAACAACAATACGATGAAAGAATTGTGTGATACATTCAAGATTGAACATCATAACTCTTCTCCTTACCGCCCGAAGATGAATGGAGCTGTTGAAGCTGCGAACAAGAATATCAAGAAGATCCTGCAGAAGATGGGGAAGACTTACAAAGACTGGCACGAGATGTTACCATATGCTTTACACGTATATAGAACATCAGTTCCCACTTCAACAGGGGCAACCCCTTTCTCTTTGGTGTATGGGATGGATGCAGTTCTCCCTATTGAAGTAGAGATACCATCTTTGAGGATCTTGATGGAAACCAAACTGGAGGAAGCTGAGTGGGTCCAGAGCAGATATGACCAACTGAACCTCATTGATGAGAAGAGAATGACTGCCATGTGCCATGGCCAGTTGTACCAAAAGCGCATCAAGAGAGCATTTGACAAGAAAGTCTGTCTCAGAGAATTCAAAGAAGGAGATCTTGTACTCAGGAAAATATTGCCAGTCCACAAAGACATGCGTGGAAAATGGTTCCCTAACTATGAAGGTCCATATGTTGTAAAGGTGGCATTCTCCGGAGGTTCCCTAATCCTCACAACTATGGATGGTGAACAACTGAAACACCCGGTAAATTCTGATGCAGTCAAAAAATATTATGCGTAAATAAAGCCCGCTAGGTCGAAAACCAGAAATGGCGACCTAGGCAAAAATGGGTATCCCGGTGGATCATAACCTATGAAGGAGATCCAGGCAAAAGTTAGGGATAAAAACAAAAAAAATAGAGCTCGCTAAGTTGAAAACCCGAAAGGGCGGCTTAGGCAAAAAAGAGCGTCCCGGTGGATTGAAAACCCGAAAGGGCGGTTGTTGCACCCCAAAATTTGCCCTCACAATTCAAGACTTTGTGTGCTAAGAAGGTTCACAAGGTTCACAAGATTCACAACACTTACAAGACCTTTCATGAGGTTCATGAAGTCTACAAGTTACTTTATGAGGTTCACAAGGTTCACAAGATTCACAATGCTTTCAAGTTCTTTCATGAGGTTCATGAAGTCTACAAGTCACTTTATGAAGTTCACAAGGTTCACAAGGTTCACAATACCTCCCATGAGGTTCACAAGACATTTTATGGTGGTTCACAAGATTCACAAAGTTCACAATTGGTCAGAAGAGTTGACAATTCCCTCAGACAATGCACCTCCTAAGCAGTGCATCCAAAACTAGGGTTTTGACTTTAATCAGGCTAAATGAACTTCCAAGACTTCAAGTGAGCTTCATAACATCTTATATGTGTTTAAGAACCCCCATGACAAGTTTCAAGACTTTTCTCAAAAGTTTGCTCAGTCAGATGATCAGATAAGTCAAAATCAGTCAAAGCAGTTAAAAAGTCAAACTGAGGTCAACTGTGGTTAAACCAAAGTCAAACTTCATGATTTTTTGCCAACATCAAGTATATGAAGTAAAATTCATCATTTGATCAAAGGTTGATCATGATTCATCAAGGAGATTTCAGATCATCAAGAATCAGGAGTTTCTAAATTAGGGTTTTCTCAGTAAAAGTCAACTGAACTTTGACCAGCCATAACTTTCACATGCTTCATCACCAAGTCTCCACTCAAATCTCATTTTGAAGGAAATTGAATTCTCTACAACTTTGTGTCTCACAAGCCAAGCCCAAAAATGCTTCATTTGGAGGGTATGAGCTAAGACATTATAGGTCCTTTTGAAAGTCAACAAAAAGTCAACAACTTCAAAAGGGCATAACTTGAGATTGGTAAATGATATGGACATGAAACCAGTGAGGTTGGTTATAGGACTCTTCAAGCTTTCCAAAATGTCCAAGAACACCCTCATAGCATTAAAATTTAAGGATGTGTGCCCTTGCAAAGTTGGGAAATTTTTGGTTGGTTTATGAAGAAAATGGAGGTCTAAAACTAATTTCTTCTAAATGGGCTTGCCATATGATGACCCAATCCACACCAAGACATCATGCACGAAATTAACTTAATATTTTCATTATTTTCATTATTTTATTTTTATTTATTATGATTTTTTATATTAAAAATCATTTTAAATTCAAATAAAATATGAAATAGTGAAGATTTAAAATTATTTTGCTTCTAGAATGTCATAAATGATATTTTGATCTAATTGATACAAGAGTTATGAAAATCATCCCAAAATAGCAAGGCTAGATCAAGATATTTCAAGTTTTAAAACCAAATATTTTTCAATCTTAAAAGGTCCAAATATCCACAAGTTTGTGAAAGCTCTTAACCTAATTTCATTCACTCCTATATATACAACATGAAGCAGCTTCAAAGAGAGGATTTTGGCAGCCTCTCACCTGGTCTCAAAACTTCAAAAAATCATACAAAAACTTGATTTCGGTTTCTAAGTTAGAGTGCTATAGAGATGATTTCTGGACAACAACATTGAGGTTTCCTGAACCTATTCCAATCATCCTCATCATCAAATTCATGCCAAATCATACAAACCAAATTCATATTCTTGCCTTTCTTTTGGTTTTTTTCAATTTTAATGATTTACGCATGATTAATTGATTTTGATTACATAATATGTTTGTTTGATTGTGTAGATGGTTTTTGGATAGTTGGATTTAAGTTTCGATGCAGGAATCATAGGGCACCATGGAGAACTAAACTATTGGTTAATCTGCTGTAATCTGTTTTCGTCGATGCTTCGAAGGCTGCAGTAGTGATAAACATTACAGGCTGACAGGTAAGTCAGGTAAGTACTACTGTTTCGATTTGCTTCGAATTTTTTCCAGAAGTTCAGAAAAAAAATCGACAAACAATACTCTTTTAGAATAGAATTCTAAAAGATTTTGACCCTCAAAATCGCAAATTCCTCTTTTTTCTATTTTATTTGATTTATTTTCTATTTTCATATTCTCAAAAAAATCTAAAAAAAATTGTGCGTTCTTTATTTGATTTTATTATATTTTTAGCATCGTTTTAATATTTTTTAGATTTTATTTTAATCGCTTTTCTTATTTTTCATTATTTTAAAATCTGCAGCAATTTTATTTGATCCTGTTTATTTCTTTTTTTTATTCTTCCAACAGTATATACCAAAGATAGGCAGGTGGGAGGAAAAAGATGGTGTGTGGCATGCGCTGATTGCCCTAGTAACAAAGACCTAAGGTTGAAAGTATTTTTTACACTTATTCATATGCAGGCCCACAACCTAGTGGCAAGGAACTGAGGTTTGGAGCATTTTGATGAAGAAACGTGGGTGTCCCAGTGGCAAAGAACTCAATGAAGCAAAAAGGGCAAACCCCCAATATTTTTGGTATCTCTAACTTTATTTTTCCCTTTTTCATCAAATTATGTATTTTCTTTGAATTTTCTTATTATTATTATTAAACTAATTTCAAAAAGATAAAACAAAATCCTTTTTTTAAAACTTATATTTTTTTTCATAAACCTTAATTTTTTCCCTAAACCTAAATTTTAAACCTAAGTCTTAATTTTTTTCATAAACTTTAAACCCTAAAAATTTAGCCCTAATCTTTATCTTAAAACCCAAATTTCGCCATAATTTTTACCCTAAAATTTTTCCTAAACCTTAAATTTTTTTCCTCAAACCCTAACCCTAATTTTTATTAACCTTAATATTTAATTTAATTTTGTTATAAACTATAATTAAATAATTAATCATTTTTTATATAATTAGTATTTGTTTATTATTATTATAATTATTCTATTTTCTTCTAAATTTTGTTTTTTTTTTCTAAATGTTTATTTAACTTAAAAAATAATATTTTCTCTTAAATTGTTATTTTTCTTTATATTTTTACTAACCCTTTTATTATTATTATTATTTCATTATTACTAACCATTTAAATTATTGCTTATTTATTTTCTATTTTATCGTTATTATTATTTTTCCGATTATATTGTAACTATCCCAAAGCTTTGTAATAGTTTAGGTTTATATTTTTGCTTTATTTTTATTGTAAAGATATTAACTGTGTGGTTAGTAACTATAGGGTGTGCATAACATGTTTGTGATTAAAATTAATTTAGAAAATTAATTAAATAAGATAAATATTTGAAAATAAACACGCACACACGTAAGTCGATCTTTGATCGCCATCTCACTTCTTAAGGGTTACCTCTCATGTTGCCTAAATAAAAGGTCAAGTAAGGTGTATAAAGCAAAGTCCCTTCTCTCATTAACATCATCTTGTCCCTTTAAAGAATTATAAGATCAAGTCCCGTCATGGTTGCCTTTGTAAATGATCTTGTCCCTTTTCGAATAAAAGATGATAAGTCCCTTCGAATTGCTAAATACACCTTACAGTTGCCTAATCACAGATGTCCCTTCATTGGTCCCTCATACATCCAAGGTAATGACTACCTATTCCTTAATAATAGGGATAGTCTTACCACTTAAAGGATATTTAAGAACAGAAAAGACTTAACTTAGGGTAAGTTCCTCTTAGATACTTGCTCACTTTTCAAAAACATTTCAAACACTTTACACATTTTAAACAATTTTCAAAACAAAGGTTTTTTACGCATCCGTACATGGATCATTATGAAACTCTTAAGAAAATTTTTATTCACACACTTCACATTTCAAAAACATTTTAAAGTGAGCTAAGTAACTAAGAGCCCATGGATAACCATGGATGTAAAGGGTGCTAACACCTTCCCTTTACATAACCTACCCCCCGGACCCAAAAATCTTTTAAAAGGTCTTTCCTGTTCTTTTATGCCTTTCCTTTGGATAAAATAAAAGTCGGTGGCGACTCTTGCTATCCGCAACATAACTAAAAGTCAGTTCTCCCACCGTGTTACAGAACTGGCGACTCTGCTGGGGATATAAATTTAAGAGGGGTACCCTTAGGAATTAGATCACTTTAAAATTGCTTGCTTTGTTTGCTTTATATTATCTTGTTGGGGTGCTCTTATGTGTGAAAGGTCCTAACCCGGATCTAGTGTACCTTAGGTAAATGGCAATAGACCAAGGAAACTGTACGACGTATATCGATACGGTTGATCTGGTGGCCATAGTTAGTGTGACTCCTTGGTTGGTGCTTATGTTCCTTAATTCAAGTTGAGGATAATATGAGGCTGCCATATGTTGTCAATGCACTAACTAACTTTTAGAACCCTAGTTAACTCATCTTGGCATTTAGAAAGTAGTGAGGTAACCGGCTTTGGTGCAGACTGAAGTTGGTTGACACTCGATACTACACTCATTGAGATCCTGGATCCAGTTGAAGGAGCAAAGGGATACTTTCGAGGCTCATTACAAAGCAAGCCAAGAAAGAATCCTGGAACTAACAAAGCAACTTCATGAGGAACGGAATCTCAACTCATACCTCAACACAAAGAGGAAACGTCCATGGGAGACTTAAAACCCCATCTTTTGTATTCATTTCATTTTCATTGTAAGCCCAAAGGGCAAACAAATTTATTACTAATAAAAGATTACTTTTTGGTTGTTTAAACAAATTTAAATCCTGCGGTCCTTGAAAACATTGCATACACATTTATACATCATATCATTGCATCACAGGTTTATTTATGCACAGGTTTCTCATCTTCTCGCTGTTTATTTCAGCAATGGCTCTTGAACAAACAGTTAAGGATCTCCAGGCACAAAATGCACAGTTCCAAGAGCTGATCCTGAACTTGTCCAAGGGGAAGGATGAATTGAAGACACTGCTGGCTAAGAAGAAGAATCCTGAGGACAACAAGGATGATCAGCTGAAACAACTACAAACTGAGATGACAGGAATGAGGACCCAGATGAATAACCAGGTGGTTCTTATTCAAAGTTTAGCTCAGGGGCAAGAAGAGTTAAGAGCCTTTGTCCGTAAACTTCAAAGTAATGGAGTCAGGAATCTAATTGTTAGTCAACCTCCATTAAAACAAGCTGATTTGGTTGAAAGGAAGATGAGGATAAAAGAAGGTAAGAAACCGGTTGCCATTGATTGTTCTTCAGTTGAAGAAGAAAGACCTGATAAGGTTAATCTACCTCAACACAAGGAATGTAGAAGGAAGTTTATCAAGTTCAGCACACCAATGTCACAAGTTTTGCAATGCCTGTTGGAGATGAAGCTAATTTCCTTGGAAAATTCTCCTAAAAATCCTAACACCTCTTCTCCTCGCTATAATCCCAAGGCAAGGTGTAAGTATCACTCCAACAGTCCTGGACATGATACTAATAACTGTTGGGCATTGAATAAGAAGATTCAAGATCTGATTGACGAAGGAATCCTAGAGGTTACTCCAGAAGGTCAAGTTGAATTTTATTGTCGTCCATCAAACACCGAAGCTGCAAGACAAGTAGCCCAAAGTAACAAGAAAGGAAGAATACCTATGCATGTTGAGATATGGGGCACCTTGGGGCATCCAAGTGGAAAATTTGATTTCATGGTGAAGTATACTGCTCCTCAAAGTTCGCAGATTGCAATTGAGGACATTCAGCCAACTGGATGGGATAACATTTGAATTTTCATTTGTAATTTCTTTTATTTGTTTGAACACTTACTATTATGTTAAACTTTTGTTTTCATTAATGCATTGCATATGTTTGTCTTGAATTAATCCATTCGTTCCACTATATTTTGAATTATACTTCTTATTTCTATCTTGTGATATTTAACTCCTGATAAAGCTATAAGCCTATAGAGGGAGGATGACGAAAACAATACCATAATCTTATGCAGTATGCTTTTGAACAGACTATGCTGACGATGTACAGACATTGTTTCAATTCCTAAACAGTGGAGATATAAGGAAGTTAATCCCTAGTCAACCCTTTTGAGCCTATGAAGTAGGAGTTTTTATTCTCACAAATTAAAACCCTTATTCATAACCTGGGGCAGGGTAGTTACTCAGTTAACTCAAAATATGCCAGTTATATGTGTTGTACACAACTAACGATGGTTCTCTGTAATCATGAAACCTGACAGTCAATATCCAGCAAAAGAATAATTTACTAAGACAAAACCTATGAAGGAAACTTAGTAAAACATTAAGACATCCCGCTGACTGTAACCTTGAAATAAGCAGTTCAGGAGGTATAATAAAAAAAAAAGAAAAGAGATCACTATGAATCCTCAACAAAGAAAGATGACTGAATGTTCAAATAAATTTTGGGTTTCTGAACCATCACAAATGTCAGTGTTATAATTCTAAACTCATTTAAGCATCAATGCATAAGTTAACTGAGTATAGGACTGAAGAACATCATGGAGAATGGGTTGGGTAAAAATAAATTTGAGCCTTTATATTTTGTTTCTTAAACCATGAACCAGGCCACGTTATAACCCTTTAAAAGTCCTAACTGAAGCATGGTTAGTTCAAAAGCGTACTGTTACAAAAAGGTATCCTGACTCCTTTAGGGCTTATTATAAAACTTGAGTTAATATCACAGTTTTCACAAAAAATGTTGTTCTAAAATAACTCTTTTTCAAAATTTCAAGACAGACATAAGCATTGCATTTTTGAACATATCTGTTTACATATACTTGAGTGTTTGATAAATAGAGAAACTTACAGGATGAATGTTCAAAGTCCTTCCGATAAACAAAGTTGCTTCCTGGATCAAAGTCCATGTATACAAAGGGGCATAGTCATTATCTCCCAATCAAGGGGGCAGGCCATGATACTTCCTAACTCATTTGGGGCAATCAGGACAAGATTCAACTATGTTTAAGCAGCCAGAGGCAGATCTCCTCATCTATCTGAAGTGCCAAAGGTGACATTACAGAGTTCACAATGCCAGGGGCATATGCTTATGGGGTATTCTGCTTGTTTCTCTTGAGGTAGCTCATTACAGATACTTCCATTATGGGACAATTCGTCCTCAACCAAGGGGGCAATGCTTTCTCTTCAAATTTAATACCTGGAACATATATGGTCCATTACAAGACACATTCCTCTCATTGTATTACCTTGATATTGGATTCTCAGCTGAAACCATGATGGAAATTAGTTGTCTACGCCAGTAGTATCAGATGGTGTCAATATCATGTATTCAGATCCAGCTATGAGGATTTCTGGGAAGGTACTCAGGAAAGTTAAAGAATTTCAGGAGCTATAGATCCAATTGGCTGTACACTCTCCAAGTTGAAACAATTCTGCTTTCAAATTCAGCTTTACTTTTCCCTCTGAGTCCAGATTTACTTTTACTCTAGCAAAAGCGTCCATTGGTTGTGTTTGAATGTATTATGCTTTTTACCAGAAATGCATGAAAATGCAGTAATAGTATTTACTAAGGACGAACGAGGGAAGGATTTCAACGAAGCTTCGCCGGTTCATCTCTACAAAACAGTTACAAATCCCCCAGTAGGGCAAGTCCATCTTCATAAAGTCACATCTCCCCTGGAATTTATATCCATCTCTTTTATCCTCATACGGATATTCGGGAATTTACCTTCCAATAAGGGTACGACGAACGAAAACGGGAGGTTATATCTACCCTATCATCAAACGAAGACGAAGGTTATATATACCTTACTATCCCCAACAGACAAGAGGTTATATATACTTTGCTATCCCCAGCATACGGGAGGTTATGAGTACCTCATTATCAAACAAGACAGGAACAAGTTCCCCATATTCTTCAGCAACGAATCAGGATTTATTTTCCCGGGCCAGCAGTTGTTATACGAAGATATCCAGGCACTTCCGACAGCATCATATCATACATACATCATTTACATCATACCATAACATACATATCTATAGATACATAATACATCACTTAAGTGCATCATATTATACATGCATACATAATGCATAAACTAATATTATCATACAGAATGCTACCTTGTTTTCAGGTTAATTATCCAGCAAACAGACTTATGATTATCAGGACTGCTTTATCCTCCTGAAAGCATACTATTACCTCAGGATTGCTTCATCCTCCTGGAAGATTATTACTACCTTAGGATTGCTTTATCCTCCTGACAGCTTATTGTACCTCAGGATTGCCCTACCCTCCTGAAAGCATATTATCAAATCTCTCAAGACTGCTTCATCCTCTTGAAAGCATATTACCACATCAGGACTGCTTTATCCTCCTGAAAGCTTATTGTACCTCAGGATTTCCCTACCCTCCTGAAAGCATATTATCAAATCTCTCAAGACTGCTTCATCCTCTTGAAAGCATATTACCACATCGGGACTGCTTTATCCTCCTGAAAGCTTATTATTACCTCAGGGCTGCTTTATCCTCCTGACAGTTTCTCATACACCAGGACTGCTTCATCCTCCTGAAAACTCCTATTACATCAGGATTGCTTCATCCTCCTGAAAACTTATTATCTCATCAGGATTGCTTTATCCTCCTGAGAGCATATTATTACCCCAGGATTGCTTCATCCTCCTGGAAGATTATTACTACCTCAGGACTGCTTCATCCTCCTGATAGCTTATCAATACCTCAGGACTGCTTCATCCTCCTGATAGCTCATCACCACCTCAGGATTGCTTTATCCTCCTGACAACTTCTATTACCTCAGGATTGCTTTATCCTCCTGAAATCATATTATTACATCAGGACTGCTTTATCCTCCTGAAAGCTTATTATTACTTCAGGACTGCTTTATCCTCCTGACAGTTTCTCATACATCAGGACTGCTTCATCCTCCTGACAGCTATCATCATTACTTCAGGATTGCTTCATCCTCCTGAAAGCATACCACTACATCAGGATTGCTTCATCCTCCTGAAAACTATCATTATACCTTCATATTTTGGGCTGCTTGATCCTCCAATAAATGCATCTGAAGAACTTTTCTCCAAGTGGCATCTTTAAGCCTACTCAAGCATATACAACCAACCATATCAGTTTACGCACTGGTGAGTGCAAATTTTTGGGCTTTTGTGTTCAATCCCCTTCAACCTTCTAGGTCACGACTGGCAAACATACCAATCTAACCCCTCAGGTTTCAGAAAATTGAACAGGGGCAGCTGTTGCACCCCAAAATTTGCCCTCACAATGCAAGACTTTGTGTGCTAAGAAGGTTCACAAGGTTCACAAGATTCACAAGATTCACAACACTTACAAGACCTTTCATGAGGTTCATGAAGTCTACAAGTTACTTTATGAGGTTCACAAGGTTCACAAGATTCACAATGCTTTCAAGACCTTTCATGAGGTTCATGAAGTCTACAAGTCACTTTATGAAGTTCACAAGGTTCACAAGGTTCACAATACCTCCCATGAGGTTCACAAGACATTTTATGGTGGTTCACAAGATTCACAAAGTTCACAATTGGTCAGAAGAGTTGACAATTCCCTCAGACAATGCACCTCCTAAGCAGTGCATCCAAAACTAGGGTTTTGACTTTAATCAGGCTAAATGAACTTCCAAGACTTCAAGTGAGCTTCATAACATCTTATATGTGTTTAAGAACCCCCATGACAAGTTTCAAGACTTTTCTCAAAAGTTTGCTCAGTCAGATGATCAGATAAGTCAAAATCAGTCAAAGCAGTTAAAAAGTCAAACTGAGGTCAACTGTGGTTAAACCAAAGTCAAACTTCATGATTTTTTGCCAACATCAAGTATATGAAGTAAAATTCATCATTTGATCAAAGGTTGATCATGATTCATCAAGGAGATTTCAGATCATCAAGAATCAGGAGTTTCTAAATTAGGGTTTTCTCAGTAAAAGTCAACTGAACTTTGACCAGCCATAACTTTCACATGCTTCATCACCAAGTCTCCACTCAAATCTCATTTTGAAGGAAATTGAATTCTCTACAACTTTGTGTCTCACAAGCCAAGCCCAAAAATGCTTCATTTGGAGGGTATGAGCTAAGACATTATAGGTCCTTTTGAAAGTCAACAAAAAGTCAACAACTTCAAAAGGGCATAACTTGAGATTGGTAAATGATATGGACATGAAACCAGTGAGGTTGGTTAGAGGACTCTTCAAGCTTTCCAAAATGTCCAAGAACACCCTCATAGCATTAAAATTTAAGGATGTGTGCCCTTGCAAAGTTGGGAAATTTTTGGTTGGTTTATGAAGAAAATGGAGGTCTAAAACTAATTTCTTCTAAATGGGCTTGCCATATGATGACCCAATCCACACCAAGACATCATGCACGAAATTAACTTAATATTTTCATTATTTTCATTATTTTATTTTTATTTATTATGATTTTTTATATTAAAAATCATTTTAAATTCAAATAAAATATGAAATAGTGAAGATTTAAAATTATTTTGCTTCTAGAATGTCATAAATGATATTTTGATCTAATTGATACAAGAGTTATGAAAATCATCCCAAAATAGCAAGGCTAGATCAAGATATTTCAAGTTTTAAAACCAAATATTTTTCAATCTTAAAAGGTCCAAATATCCACAAGTTTGTGAAAGCTCTTAACCTAATTTCATTCACTCCTATATATACAACATGAAGCAGCTTCAAAGAGAGGATTTTGGCAGCCTCTCACCTGGTCTCAAAACTTCAAAAAATCATACAAAAACTTGATTTCGGTTTCTAAGTTAGAGTGCTATAGAGATGATTTCTGGACAACAACATTGAGGTTTCCTGAACCTATTCCAATCATCCTCATCATCAAATTCATGCCAAATCATACAAACCAAATTCATATTCTTGCCTTTCTTTTGGTTTTTTTCAATTTTAATGATTTACGCATGATTAATTGATTTTGATTACATAATATGTTTGTTTGATTGTGTAGATGGTTTTTGGATAGTTGGATTTAAGTTTCGATGCAGGAATCATAGGGCACCATGGAGAACTAAACTATTGGTTAATCTGCTGTAATCTGTTTTCGTCGATGCTTCGAAGGCTGCAGTAGTGATAAACATTACAGGCTGACAGGTAAGTCAGGTAAGTACTACTGTTTCGATTTGCTTCGAATTTTTTCCAGAAGTTCAGAAAAAAAATCGACAAACAATACTCTTTTAGAATAAAATTCTAAAAGATTTTGACCCTCAAAATCGCAAATTCCTCTTTTTTCTATTTTATTTGATTTATTTTCTATTTTCATATTCTCAAAAAAATCTAAAAAAAATTGTGCGTTCTTTATTTGATTTTATTATATTTTTAGCATCGTTTTAATATTTTTTAGATTTTATTTTAATCGCTTTTCTTATTTTTCATTATTTTAAAATCTGCAGCAATTTTATTTGATCCTGTTTATTTCTTTTTTTTATTCTTCCAACAGTATATACCAAAGATAGGCAGGTGGGAGGAAAAAGATGGTGTGTGGCATGCGCTGATTGCCCTAGTAACAAAGACCTAAGGTTGAAAGTATTTTTTACACTTATTCATATGCAGGCCCACAACCTAGTGGCAAGGAACTGAGGTTTGGAGCATTTTGATGAAGAAACGTGGGTGTCCCAGTGGCAAAGAACTCAATGAAGCAAAAAGGGCAAACCCCCAATATTTTTGGTATCTCTAACTTTATTTTTCCCTTTTTCATCAAATTATGTATTTTCTTTGAATTTTCTTATTATTATTATTAAACTAATTTCAAAAAGATAAAACAAAATCCTTTTTTTAAAACTTATATTTTTTTTCATAAACCTTAATTTTTTCCCTAAACCTAAATTTTAAACCTAAGTCTTAATTTTTTTCATAAACTTTAAACCCTAAAAATTTAGCCCTAATCTTTATCTTAAAACCCAAATTTCGCCATAATTTTTACCCTAAAATTTTTCCTAAACCTTAAATTTTTTTCCTCAAACCCTAACCCTAATTTTTATTAACCTTAATATTTAATTTAATTTTGTTATAAACTATAATTAAATAATTAATCATTTTTTATATAATTAGTATTTGTTTATTATTATTATAATTATTCTATTTTCTTCTAAATTTTGTTTTTTTTCTTCTAAATGTTTATTTAACTTAAAAAATAATATTTTCTCTTAAATTGTTATTTTTCTTTATATTTTTACTAACCCTTTTATTATTATTATTATTTCATTATTACTAACCATTTAAATTATTGCTTATTTATTTTCTATTTTATCGTTATTATTATTTTTCCGATTATATTGTAACTATCCCAAAGCTTTGTAATAGTTTAGGTTTATATTTTTGCTTTATTTTTATTGTAAAGATATTAACTGTGTGGTTAGTAACTATAGGGTGTGCATAACATGTTTGTGATTAAAATTAATTTAGAAAATTAATTAAATAAGATAAATATTTGAAAATAAACACGCACACACGTAAGTCGATCTTTGATCGCCATCTCACTTCTTAAGGGTTACCTCTCATGTTGCCTAAATAAAAGGTCAAGTAAGGTGTATAAAGCAAAGTCCCTTCTCTCATTAACATCATCTTGTCCCTTTAAAGAATTATAAGATCAAGTCCCGTCATGGTTGCCTTTGTAAATGATCTTGTCCCTTTTCGAATAAAAGATGATAAGTCCCTTCGAATTGCTAAATACACCTTACAGTTGCCTAATCACAGATGTCCCTTCATTGGTCCCTCATACATCCAAGGTAATGACTACCTATTCCTTAATAATAGGGATAGTCTTACCACTTAAAGGATATTTAAGAACAGAAAAGACTTAACTTAGGGTAGGTTCCTCTTAGATACTTGCTCACTTTTCAAAAACATTTCAAACACTTTACACATTTTAAACAATTTTCAAAACAAAGGTTTTTTACGCATCCGTACATGGATCATTATGAAACTCTTAAGAAAATTTTTATTCACACACTTCACATTTCAAAAACATTTTAAAGTGAGCTAAGTAACTAAGAGCCCATGGATAACCATGGATGTAAAGGGTGCTAACACCTTCCCTTTACATAACCTACCCCCCGGACCCAAAAATCTTTTAAAAGGTCTTTCCTGTTCTTTTATGCCTTTCCTTTGGATAAAATAAAAGTCGGTGGCGACTCTTGCTATCCGCAACATAACTAAAAGTCAGTTCTCCCACCGTGTTACAGAACTGGCGACTCTGCTGGGGATATAAATTTAAGAGGGGTACCCTTAGGAATTAGATCACTTTAAAATTGCTTGCTTTGTTTGCTTTATATTATCTTGTTGGGGTGCTCTTATGTGTGAAAGGTCCTAACCCGGATCTAGTGTACCTTAGGTAAATGGCAATAGACCAAGGAAACTGTACGACGTATATCGATACGGTTGATCTGGTGGCCATAGTTAGTGTGACTCCTTGGTTGGTGCTTATGTTCCTTAATTCAAGTTGAGGATAATATGAGGCTGCCATATGTTGTCAATGCACTAACTAACTTTTAGAACCCTAGTTAACTCATCTTGGCATTTAGAAAGTAGTGAGGTAACCGGCTTTGGTGCAGACTGAAGTTGGTTGACACTCGATACTACACTCATTGAGATCTTAAACTTGGAGGGTTTTGGTTGGCAAGTAAGTTGCCTTCTGATCAACCACCCTTGTGAAAGATCAATGATATTGAGATCCTTTAGAACCTGGTTACTTTTGTAGGACAGGATGAACCATCTAACTTTAGGGGAGGGTACTTACCTTTGAACCTCATGCAAGCCTTTAAACCTAGGGCAATTGTGTGACTTGTTTGTGTGTGCCACATGTTTGTGATTGAGCATAACATCATGACATCATCATGCATCATAAGCATATCATTTTCCCTAACCATTTCAAGGACCAAGGGATTTATCTTTGTTCTTTGTTGCAGGTCATGGCTTCTGCTCGTAGAAACACCATCAGGATCAACTTTGTAGGGATACCTCCCAAGCTTAAAGAGTTGGTTTCTCAAGTGTCTGATCACTCCCAGTTCATCAAGAGACATGGTCACCTATTGGATCTAGTCACTTCAGGGTTCAATGAAGACATGATGAGTGTTCTGTTTCAGTTCTTTGACCCTAAGCACCATTGCTTTACATTCCCCGACTACCAACTGGTTCCAACCATGGAAGAGTTCTCTAAACTTCTGGGTATACCTGTTCTTGATCAAAGACCCTTCACAGGCTTGGAGAAGGAACTTAAACCAGAAGTTATTGCTGCAGCTCTACATCTGAAGAAGTCTGATATTGTTCTAGAAACGAGAAGCGGAGTTAAGGGTATTCTTGCTAAGGTGTTGATAGAGAAGGCTCAAGTGTTCTTGAAGGCTATGAGTTATGATGCTTTTGAGGATATCTTAGCCTTACTAATTTATGGCTTAATGTTGTTCCCCAATCCAGATCAGTTCATAGATGTGCATGCCATCAACATATTCCTGAGTCACAATCCAGTGCCTACATTGCTTGGAGACATCTTACATTCTCTTCACACCCGTACTACAAGGGCAAGAGGAACTTTGATGTGTTGCATACCTTTGCTATCTAGGTGGTTTATTTCTCACCTTCCTCGCTCAGTAATGAAGAATGAGCAAGGGTTCAGATGGTCCAAGAGGATCATGTCACTCTCGCATTCAGATATCCATTGGTGCTCCAGATCTATGGAGAATGTCACCATCATTGACCGTTGTGGGGAGTTTCCTAATGTGCCACTTCTAGGCATAAGAAGAGGCATCACCTACAACCCCTCTCTAGCTTTACGACAGTTTGGTTACGCTCGAAGTGATGGTCCACATGACATGTTGATTCAGGGCATTGTGTTTGATTACGACAACGATCTTCAAGGTTACCGTCAGAGATTCATACGAGCCTGGGGAAAAGTAAACAAGGTTGACAGCAAGACTCTGGAGCCTAAGTACACTATTCCTATGGAGGCTTATCTCAGATGGGTGCGATCTCGTGCTCAGACTCTCATGATGCCATATCCTGCTATCCTGCCAGTTACCATGGAACCTGTTGCTGAAGGAGACACTGCTTATACCATCCTTCACCCAGACATGCCTACTGACATGGAAGACTTACAGAGATCCTGGATCCAGTTGAAGGAGCAAAGGGATACTTTCGAGGCTCATTACAAAGAAAGCCAAGAAAGAATCCTGGAACTAACAAAGCAACTTCATGAGGAACGGAATCTCAACTCATACCTCAACACAAAGAGGAAACGTCCATGGGAGACTTAAAACCCCATCTTTTGTATTCATTTCATTTTCATTGTAAGCCCAAAGGGCAAACAAATTTATTACTAATAAAAGATTACTTTTTGGTTGTTTAAACAAATTTAAATCCTGCGGTCCTTGAAAACATTGCATACACATTTATACATCATATCATTGCATCACAGGTTTATTTATGCACAGGTTTCTCATCTTCTCGCTGTTTATTTCAGCAATGGCTCTTGAACAAACAGTTAAGGATCTCCAGGCACAAAATGCACAGTTCCAAGAGCTGATCCTGAACTTGTCCAAGGGGAAGGATGAATTGAAGACACTGCTGGCTAAGAAGAAGAATCCTGAGGACAACAAGGATGATCAGCTGAAACAACTACAAACTGAGATGACAGGAATGAGGACCCAGATGAATAACTAGGTGGTTCTTATTCAAAGTTTAGCTCAGGGGCAAGAAGAGTTAAGAGCCTTTGTCCGTAAACTTCAAAGTAATGGAGTCAGGAATCTAATTGTTAGTCAACCTCCATTAAAACAAGCTGATTTGGTTGAAAGGAAGATGAGGATAAAAGAAGGTAAGAAACCGGTTGCCATTGATTGTTCTTCAGTTGAAGAAGAAAGACCTGATAAGGTTAATCTACCTCAACACAAGGAATGTAGAAGGAAGTTTATCAAGTTCAGCACACCAATGTCACAAGTTTTGCAATGCCTGTTGGAGATGAAGCTAATTTCCTTGGAAAATTCTCCTAAAAATCCTAACACCTCTTCTCCTCGCTATAATCCCAAGGCAAGGTGTAAGTATCACTCCAACAGTCCTGGACATGATACTAATAACTGTTGGGCATTGAATAAGAAGATTCAAGATCTGATTGACGAAGGAATCCTAGAGGTTACTCCAGAAGGTCAAGTTGAATTTTATTGTCGTCCATCAAACACCGAAGCTGCAAGACAAGTAGCCCAAAGTAACAAGAAAGGAAGAATACCTATGCATGTTGAGATATGGGGCACCTTGGGGCATCCAAGTGGAAAATTTGATTTCATGGTGAAGTATACTGCTCCTCAAAGTTCGCAGATTGCAATTGAGGACATTCAGCCAACTGGATGGGATAACATTTGAATTTTCATTTGTAATTTCTTTTATTTGTTTGAACACTTACTATTATGTTAAACTTTTGTTTTCATTAATGCATTGCATATGTTTGTCTTGAATTAATCCATTCGTTCCACTATATTTTGAATTATACTTCTTATTTCTATCTTGTGATATTTAACTCCTGATAAAGCTATAAGCCTATAGAGGGAGGATGACGAAAACAATACCATAATCTTATGCAGTATGCTTTTGAACAGACTATGCTGACGATGTACAGACATTGTTTCAATTCCTAAACAGTGGAGATATAAGGAAGTTAATCCCTAGTCAACCCTTTTGAGCCTATGAAGTAGGAGTTTTTATTCTCACAAATTAAAACCCTTATTCATAACCTGGGGCAGGGTAGTTACTCAGTTAACTCAAAATATGCCAGTTATATGTGTTGTACACAACTAACGATGGTTCTCTGTAATCATGAAACCTGACAGTCAATATCCAGCAAAAGAATAATTTACTAAGACAAAACCTATGAAGGAAACTTAGTAAAACATTAAGACATCCCGCTGACTGTAACCTTGAAATAAGCAGTTCAGGAGGGATAATAAAAAAAAAAAAAAGAGATCACTATGAATCCTCAACAAAGAAAGATGACTGAATGTTCAAATAAATTTTGGGTTTCTGAACCATCACAAATGTCAGTGTTATAATTCTAAACTCATTTAAGCATCAATGCATAAGTTAACTGAGTATAGGACTGAAGAACATCATGGAGAATGGGTTGGGTAAAAATAAATTTGAGCCTTTATATTTTGTTTCTTAAACCATGAACCAGGCCACGTTATAACCCTTTAAAAGTCCTAACTGAAGCATGGTTAGTTCGAAAGCGTACTGTTACAAAAAGGTATCCTGACTCCTTTAGGGCTTATTATAAAACTTGAGTTAATATCACAGTTTTCACAAAAAATGTTGTTCTAAAATAACTCTTTTTCAAAATTTCAAGACAGACATAAGCATTGCATTTTTGAACATATCTGTTTACATATACTTGAGTGTTTGATAAATAGAGAAACTTACAGGATGAATGTTCAAAGTCCTTCCGATAAACAAAGTTGCTTCCTGGATCAAAGTCCATGTATACAAAGGGGCATAGTCATTATCTCCCAATCAAGGGGGCAGGCCATGATACTTCCTAACTCATTTGGGGCAATCAGGACAAGATTCAACTATGTTTAAGCAGCCAGAGGCAGATCTCCTCATCTATCTGAAGTGCCAAAGGTGACATTACAGAGTTCACAATGCCAGGGGCATATGCTTATGGGGTATTCTGCTTGTTTCTCTTGAGGTAGCTCATTACAGATACTTCCATTATGGGACAATTCGTCCTCAACCAAGGGGGCAATGCTTTCTCTTCAAATTTAATACCTGGAACATATATGGTCCATTACAAGACACATTCCTCTCATTGTATTACCTTGATATTGGATTCTCAGCTGAAACCATGATGGAAATTAGTTGTCTACGCCAGTAGTATCAGATGGTGTCAATATCATGTATTCAGATCCAGCTATGAGGATTTCTGGGAAGGTACTCAGGAAAGTTAAAGAATTTCAGGAGCTATAGATCCAATTGGCTGTACACTCTCCAAGTTGAAACAATTCTGCTTTCAAATTCAGCTTTACTTTTCCCTCTGAGTCCAGATTTACTTTTACTCTAGCAAAAGCGTCCATTGGTTGTGTTTGAATGTATTATGCTTTTTACCAGAAATGCATGAAAATGCAGTAATAGTATTTACTAAGGACGAACGAGGGAAGGATTTCAACGAAGCTTCGCCGGTTCATCTCTACAAAACAGTTACAAATCCCCCAGTAGGGCAAGTCCATCTTCATAAAGTCACATCTCCCCTGGAATTTATATCCATCTCTTTTATCCTCATACGGATATTCGGGAATTTACCTTCCAATAAGGGTACGACGAACGAAAACGGGAGGTTATATCTACCCTATCATCAAACGAAGACGAAGGTTATATATACCTTACTATCCCCAGCAGACAAGAGGTTATATATACTTTGCTATCCCCAGCATACGGGAGGTTATGAGTACCTCATTATCAAACAAGACAGGAACAAGTTCCCCATATTCTTCAGCAACGAATCGGGATTTATTTTCCCGGGCCAGCAGTTGTTATACGAAGATATCCAGGCACTTCCGACAGCATCATATCATACATACATCATTTACATCATACCATAACATACATATCTATAGATACATAATACATCACTTAAGTGCATCATATTATACATGCATACATAATGCATAAACTAATATTATCATACAGAATGCTACCTTGTTTTCAGGTTAATTATCCAGCAAACAGACTTATGATTATCAGGACTGCTTTATCCTCCTGAAAGCATACTATTACCTCAGGATTGCTTCATCCTCCTGGAAGATTATTACTACCTTAGGATTGCTTTATCCTCCTGACAGCTTATTGTACCTCAGGATTGCCCTACCCTCCTGAAAGCATATTATCAAATCTCTCAAGACTGCTTCATCCTCTTGAAAGCATATTACCACATCAGGACTGCTTTATCCTCCTGAAAGCTTATTGTACCTCAGGATTTCCCTACCCTCCTGAAAGCATATTATCAAATCTCTCAAGACTGCTTCATCCTCTTGAAAGCATATTACCACATCGGGACTGCTTTATCCTCCTGAAAGCTTATTATTACCTCAGGGCTGCTTTATCCTCCTGACAGTTTCTCATACACCAGGACTGCTTCATCCTCCTGAAAACTCCTATTACATCAGGATTGCTTCATCCTCCTGAAAACTTATTATCTCATCAGGATTGCTTTATCCTCCTGAGAGCATATTATTACCCCAGGATTGCTTCATCCTCCTGGAAGATTATTACTACCTCAGGACTGCTTCATCCTCCTGATAGCTTATCAATACCTCAGGACTGCTTCATCCTCCTGATAGCTCATCACCACCTCAGGATTGCTTTATCCTCCTGACAACTTCTATTACCTCAGGATTGCTTTATCCTCCTGAAATCATATTATTACATCAGGACTGCTTTATCCTCCTGAAAGCTTATTATTACTTCAGGACTGCTTTATCCTCCTGACAGTTTCTCATACATCAGGACTGCTTCATCCTCCTGACAGCTATCATCATTACTTCAGGATTGCTTCATCCTCCTGAAAGCATACCACTACATCAGGATTGCTTCATCCTCCTGAAAACTATCATTATACCTTCATATTTTGGGCTGCTTGATCCTCCAATAAATGCATCTGAAGAACTTTTCTCCAAGTGGCATCTTTAAGCCTACTCAAGCATATACAACCAACCATATCAGTTTACGCACTGGTGAGTGCAAATTTTTGGGCTTTTGTGTTCAATCCCCTTCAACCTTCTAGGTCACGACTGGCAAACATACCAATCTAACCCCTCAGGTTTCAGAAAATTGAACAGGGGCAGCTGTTGCACCCCAAAATTTGCCCTCACAATGCAAGACTTTGTGTGCTAAGAAGGTTCACAAGGTTCACAAGATTCACAAGATTCACAACACTTACAAGACCTTTCATGAGGTTCATGAAGTCTACAAGTTACTTTATGAGGTTCACAAGGTTCACAAGATTCACAATGCTTTCAAGACCTTTCATGAGGTTCATGAAGTCTACAAGTCACTTTATGAAGTTCACAAGGTTCACAAGGTTCACAATACCTCCCATGAGGTTCACAAGACATTTTATGGTGGTTCACAAGATTCACAAAGTTCACAATTGGTCAGAAGAGTTGACAATTCCCTCAGACAATGCACCTCCTAAGCAGTGCATCCAAAACTAGGGTTTTGACTTTAATCAGGCTAAATGAACTTCCAAGACTTCAAGTGAGCTTCATAACATCTTATATGTGTTTAAGAACCCCCATGACAAGTTTCAAGACTTTTCTCAAAAGTTTGCTCAGTCAGATGATCAGATAAGTCAAAATCAGTCAAAGCAGTTAAAAAGTCAAACTGAGGTCAACTGTGGTTAAACCAAAGTCAAACTTCATGATTTTTTGCCAACATCAAGTATATGAAGTAAAATTCATCATTTGATCAAAGGTTGATCATGATTCATCAAGGAGATTTCAGATCATCAAGAATCAGGAGTTTCTAAATTAGGGTTTTCTCAGTAAAAGTCAACTGAACTTTGACCAGCCATAACTTTCACATGCTTCATCACCAAGTCTCCACTCAAATCTCATTTTGAAGGAAATTGAATTCTCTACAACTTTGTGTCTCACAAGCCAAGCCCAAAAATGCTTCATTTGGAGGGTATGAGCTAAGACATTATAGGTCCTTTTGAAAGTCAACAAAAAGTCAACAACTTCAAAAGGGCATAACTTGAGATTGGTAAATGATATGGACATGAAACCAGTGAGGTTGGTTAGAGGACTCTTCAAGCTTTCCAAAATGTCCAAGAACACCCTCATAGCATTAAAATTTAAGGATGTGTGCCCTTGCAAAGTTGGGAAATTTTTGGTTGGTTTATGAAGAAAATGGAGGTCTAAAACTAATTTCTTCTAAATGGGCTTGCCATATGATGACCCAATCCACACCAAGACATCATGCACGAAATTAACTTAATATTTTCATTATTTTCATTATTTTATTTTTATTTATTATGATTTTTTATATTAAAAATCATTTTAAATTCAAATAAAATATGAAATAGTGAAGATTTAAAATTATTTTGCTTCTAGAATGTCATAAATGATATTTTGATCTAATTGATACAAGAGTTATGAAAATCATCCCAAAATAGCAAGGCTAGATCAAGATATTTCAAGTTTTAAAACCAAATATTTTTCAATCTTAAAAGGTCCAAATATCCACAAGTTTGTGAAAGCTCTTAACCTAATTTCATTCACTCCTATATATACAACATGAAGCAGCTTCAAAGAGAGGATTTTGGCAGCCTCTCACCTGGTCTCAAAACTTCAAAAAATCATACAAAAACTTGATTTCGGTTTCTAAGTTAGAGTGCTATAGAGATGATTTCTGGACAACAACATTGAGGTTTCCTGAACCTATTCCAATCATCCTCATCATCAAATTCATGCCAAATCATACAAACCAAATTCATATTCTTGCCTTTCTTTTGGTTTTTTTCAATTTTAATGATTTACGCATGATTAATTGATTTTGATTACATAATATGTTTGTTTGATTGTGTAGATGGTTTTTGGATAGTTGGATTTAAGTTTCGATGCAGGAATCATAGGGCACCATGGAGAACTAAACTATTGGTTAATCTGCTGTAATCTGTTTTCGTCGATGCTTCGAAGGCTGCAGTAGTGATAAACATTACAGGCTGACAGGTAAGTCAGGTAAGTACTACTGTTTCGATTTGCTTCGAATTTTTTCCAGAAGTTCAGAAAAAAAATCGACAAACAATACTCTTTTAGAATAAAATTCTAAAAGATTTTGACCCTCAAAATCGCAAATTCCTCTTTTTTCTATTTTATTTGATTTATTTTCTATTTTCATATTCTCAAAAAAATCTAAAAAAAATTGTGCGTTCTTTATTTGATTTTATTATATTTTTAGCATCGTTTTAATATTTTTTAGATTTTATTTTAATCGCTTTTCTTATTTTTCATTATTTTAAAATCTGCAGCAATTTTATTTGATCCTGTTTATTTCTTTTTTTTATTCTTCCAACAGTATATACCAAAGATAGGCAGGTGGGAGGAAAAAGATGGTGTGTGGCATGCGCTGATTGCCCTAGTAACAAAGACCTAAGGTTGAAAGTATTTTTTACACTTATTCATATGCAGGCCCACAACCTAGTGGCAAGGAACTGAGGTTTGGAGCATTTTGATGAAGAAACGTGGGTGTCCCAGTGGCAAAGAACTCAATGAAGCAAAAAGGGCAAACCCCCAATATTTTTGGTATCTCTAACTTTATTTTTCCCTTTTTCATCAAATTATGTATTTTCTTTGAATTTTCTTATTATTATTATTAAACTAATTTCAAAAAGATAAAACAAAATCCTTTTTTTAAAACTTATATTTTTTTTCATAAACCTTAATTTTTTCCCTAAACCTAAATTTTAAACCTAAGTCTTAATTTTTTTCATAAACTTTAAACCCTAAAAATTTAGCCCTAATCTTTATCTTAAAACCCAAATTTCGCCATAATTTTTACCCTAAAATTTTTCCTAAACCTTAAATTTTTTTCCTCAAACCCTAACCCTAATTTTTATTAACCTTAATATTTAATTTAATTTTGTTATAAACTATAATTAAATAATTAATCATTTTTTATATAATTAGTATTTGTTTATTATTATTATAATTATTCTATTTTCTTCTAAATTTTTTTTTTTTCTAAATGTTTATTTAACTTAAAAAATAATATTTTCTCTTAAATTGTTATTTTTCTTTATATTTTTACTAACCCTTTTATTATTATTATTATTTCATTATTACTAACCATTTAAATTATTGCTTATTTATTTTCTATTTTATCGTTATTATTATTTTTCCGATTATATTGTAACTATCCCAAAGCTTTGTAATAGTTTAGGTTTATATTTTTGCTTTATTTTTATTGTAAAGATATTAACTGTGTGGTTAGTAACTATAGGGTGTGCATAACATGTTTGTGATTAAAATTAATTTAGAAAATTAATTAAATAAGATAAATATTTGAAAATAAACACGCACACACGTAAGTCGATCTTTGATCGCCATCTCACTTCTTAAGGGTTACCTCTCATGTTGCCTAAATAAAAGGTCAAGTAAGGTGTATAAAGCAAAGTCCCTTCTCTCATTAACATCATCTTGTCCCTTTAAAGAATTATAAGATCAAGTCCCGTCATGGTTGCCTTTGTAAATGATCTTGTCCCTTTTCGAATAAAAGATGATAAGTCCCTTCGAATTGCTAAATACACCTTACAGTTGCCTAATCACAGATGTCCCTTCATTGGTCCCTCATACATCCAAGGTAATGACTACCTATTCCTTAATAATAGGGATAGTCTTACCACTTAAAGGATATTTAAGAACAGAAAAGACTTAACTTAGGGTAGGTTCCTCTTAGATACTTGCTCACTTTTCAAAAACATTTCAAACACTTTACACATTTTAAACAATTTTCAAAACAAAGGTTTTTTACGCATCCGTACATGGATCATTATGAAACTCTTAAGAAAATTTTTATTCACACACTTCACATTTCAAAAACATTTTAAAGTGAGCTAAGTAACTAAGAGCCCATGGATAACCATGGATGTAAAGGGTGCTAACACCTTCCCTTTACATAACCTACCCCCCGGACCCAAAAATCTTTTAAAAGGTCTTTCCTGTTCTTTTATGCCTTTCCTTTGGATAAAATAAAAGTCGGTGGCGACTCTTGCTATCCGCAACATAACTAAAAGTCAGTTCTCCCACCGTGTTACAGAACTGGCGACTCTGCTGGGGATATAAATTTAAGAGGGGTACCCTTAGGAATTAGATCACTTTAAAATTGCTTGCTTTGTTTGCTTTATATTATCTTGTTGGGGTGCTCTTATGTGTGAAAGGTCCTAACCCGGATCTAGTGTACCTTAGGTAAATGGCAATAGACCAAGGAAACTGTACGACGTATATCGATACGGTTGATCTGGTGGCCATAGTTAGTGTGACTCCTTGGTTGGTGCTTATGTTCCTTAATTCAAGTTGAGGATAATATGAGGCTGCCATATGTTGTCAATGCACTAACTAACTTTTAGAACCCTAGTTAACTCATCTTGGCATTTAGAAAGTAGTGAGGTAACCGGCTTTGGTGCAGACTGAAGTTGGTTGACACTCGATACTACACTCATTGAGATCTTAAACTTGGAGGGTTTTGGTTGGCAAGTAAGTTGCCTTCTGATCAACCACCCTTGTGAAAGATCAATGATATTGAGATCCTTTAGAACCTGGTTACTTTTGTAGGACAGGATGAACCATCTAACTTTAGGGGAGGGTACTTACCTTTGAACCTCATGCAAGCCTTTAAACCTAGGGCAATTGTGTGACTTGTTTGTGTGTGCCACATGTTTGTGATTGAGCATAACATCATGACATCATCATGCATCATAAGCATATCATTTTCCCTAACCATTTCAAGGACCAAGGGATTTATCTTTGTTCTTTGTTGCAGGTCATGGCTTCTGCTCGTAGAAACACCATCAGGATCAACTTTGTAGGGATACCTCCCAAGCTTAAAGAGTTGGTTTCTCAAGTGTCTGATCACTCCCAGTTCATCAAGAGACATGGTCACCTATTGGATCTAGTCACTTCAGGGTTCAATGAAGACATGATGAGTGTTCTGTTTCAGTTCTTTGACCCTAAGCACCATTGCTTTACATTCCCCGACTACCAACTGGTTCCAACCATGGAAGAGTTCTCTAAACTTCTGGGTATACCTGTTCTTGATCAAAGACCCTTCACAGGCTTGGAGAAGGAACTTAAACCAGAAGTTATTGCTGCAGCTCTACATCTGAAGAAGTCTGATATTGTTCTAGAAACGAGAAGCGGAGTTAAGGGTATTCTTGCTAAGGTGTTGATAGAGAAGGCTCAAGTGTTCTTGAAGGCTATGAGTTATGATGCTTTTGAGGATATCTTAGCCTTACTAATTTATGGCTTAATGTTGTTCCCCAATCCAGATCAGTTCATAGATGTGCATGCCATCAACATATTCCTGAGTCACAATCCAGTGCCTACATTGCTTGGAGACATCTTACATTCTCTTCACACCCGTACTACAAGGGCAAGAGGAACTTTGATGTGTTGCATACCTTTGCTATCTAGGTGGTTTATTTCTCACCTTCCTCGCTCAGTAATGAAGAATGAGCAAGGGTTCAGATGGTCCAAGAGGATCATGTCACTCTCGCATTCAGATATCCATTGGTGCTCCAGATCTATGGAGAATGTCACCATCATTGACCGTTGTGGGGAGTTTCCTAATGTGCCACTTCTAGGCATAAGAAGAGGCATCACCTACAACCCCTCTCTAGCTTTACGACAGTTTGGTTACGCTCGAAGTGATGGTCCACATGACATGTTGATTCAGGGCATTGTGTTTGATTACGACAACGATCTTCAAGGTTACCGTCAGAGATTCATACGAGCCTGGGGAAAAGTAAACAAGGTTGACAGCAAGACTCTGGAGCCTAAGTACACTATTCCTATGGAGGCTTATCTCAGATGGGTGCGATCTCGTGCTCAGACTCTCATGATGCCATATCCTGCTATCCTGCCAGTTACCATGGAACCTGTTGCTGAAGGAGACACTGCTTATACCATCCTTCACCCAGACATGCCTACTGACATGGAAGACTTACAGAGATCCTGGATCCAGTTGAAGGAGCAAAGGGATACTTTCGAGGCTCATTACAAAGCAAGCCAAGAAAGAATCCTGGAACTAACAAAGCAACTTCATGAGGAACGGAATCTCAACTCATACCTCAACACAAAGAGGAAACGTCCATGGGAGACTTAAAACCCCATCTTTTGTATTCATTTCATTTTCATTGTAAGCCCAAAGGGCAAACAAATTTATTACTAATAAAAGATTACTTTTTGGTTGTTTAAACAAATTTAAATCCTGCGGTCCTTGAAAACATTGCATACACATTTATACATCATATCATTGCATCACAGGTTTATTTATGCACAGGTTTCTCATCTTCTCGCTGTTTATTTCAGCAATGGCTCTTGAACAAACAGTTAAGGATCTCCAGGCACAAAATGCACAGTTCCAAGAGCTGATCCTGAACTTGTCCAAGGGGAAGGATGAATTGAAGACACTGCTGGCTAAGAAGAAGAATCCTGAGGACAACAAGGATGATCAGCTGAAACAACTACAAACTGAGATGACAGGAATGAGGACCCAGATGAATAACCAGGTGGTTCTTATTCAAAGTTTAGCTCAGGGGCAAGAAGAGTTAAGAGCCTTTGTCCGTAAACTTCAAAGTAATGGAGTCAGGAATCTAATTGTTAGTCAACCTCCATTAAAACAAGCTGATTTGGTTGAAAGGAAGATGAGGATAAAAGAAGGTAAGAAACCGGTTGCCATTGATTGTTCTTCAGTTGAAGAAGAAAGACCTGATAAGGTTAATCTACCTCAACACAAGGAATGTAGAAGGAAGTTTATCAAGTTCAGCACACCAATGTCACAAGTTTTGCAATGCCTGTTGGAGATGAAGCTAATTTCCTTGGAAAATTCTCCTAAAAATCCTAACACCTCTTCTCCTCGCTATAATCCCAAGGCAAGGTGTAAGTATCACTCCAACAGTCCTGGACATGATACTAATAACTGTTGGGCATTGAATAAGAAGATTCAAGATCTGATTGACGAAGGAATCCTAGAGGTTACTCCAGAAGGTCAAGTTGAATTTTATTGTCGTCCATCAAACACCGAAGCTGCAAGACAAGTAGCCCAAAGTAACAAGAAAGGAAGAATACCTATGCATGTTGAGATATGGGGCACCTTGGGGCATCCAAGTGGAAAATTTGATTTCATGGTGAAGTATACTGCTCCTCAAAGTTCGCAGATTGCAATTGAGGACATTCAGCCAACTGGATGGGATAACATTTGAATTTTCATTTGTAATTTCTTTTATTTGTTTGAACACTTACTATTATGTTAAACTTTTGTTTTCATTAATGCATTGCATATGTTTGTCTTGAATTAATCCATTCGTTCCACTATATTTTGAATTATACTTCTTATTTCTATCTTGTGATATTTAACTCCTGATAAAGCTATAAGCCTATAGAGGGAGGATGACGAAAACAATACCATAATCTTATGCAGTATGCTTTTGAACAGACTATGCTGACGATGTACAGACATTGTTTCAATTCCTAAACAGTGGAGATATAAGGAAGTTAATCCCTAGTCAACCCTTTTGAGCCTATGAAGTAGGAGTTTTTATTCTCACAAATTAAAACCCTTATTCATAACCTGGGGCAGGGTAGTTACTCAGTTAACTCAAAATATGCCAGTTATATGTGTTGTACACAACTAACGATGGTTCTCTGTAATCATGAAACCTGACAGTCAATATCCAGCAAAAGAATAATTTACTAAGACAAAACCTATGAAGGAAACTTAGTAAAACATTAAGACATCCCGCTGACTGTAACCTTGAAATAAGCAGTTCAGGAGGTATAATAAATAAAAAAAAAAGAGATCACTATGAATCCTCAACAAAGAAAGATGACTGAATGTTCAAATAAATTTTGGGTTTCTGAACCATCACAAATGTCAGTGTTATAATTCTAAACTCATTTAAGCATCAATGCATAAGTTAACTGAGTATAGGACTGAAGAACATCATGGAGAATGGGTTGGGTAAAAATAAATTTGAGCCTTTATATTTTGTTTCTTAAACCATGAACCAGGCCACGTTATAACCCTTTAAAAGTCCTAACTGAAGCATGGTTAGTTCGAAAGCGTACTGTTACAAAAAGGTATCCTGACTCCTTTAGGGCTTATTATAAAACTTGAGTTAATATCACAGTTTTCACAAAAAATGTTGTTCTAAAATAACTCTTTTTCAAAATTTCAAGACAGACATAAGCATTGCATTTTTGAACATATCTGTTTACATATACTTGAGTGTTTGATAAATAGAGAAACTTACAGGATGAATGTTCAAATTCCTTCCGATAAACAAAGTTGCTTCCTGGATCAAAGTCCATGTATACAAAGGGGCATAGTCATTATCTCCCAATCAAGGGGGCAGACCATGATACTTCCTAACTCATTTGGGGCAATCAGGACAAGATTCAACTATGTTTAAGCAGCCAGAGGCAGATCTCCTCATCTATCTGAAGTGCCAAAGGTGACATTACAGAGTTCACAATGCCAGGGGCATATGCTTATGGGGTATTCTGCTTGTTTCTCTTGAGGTAGCTCATTACAGATACTTCCATTATGGGACAATTCGTCCTCAACCAAGGGGGCAATGCTTTCTCTTCAAATTTAATACCTGGAACATATATGGTCCATTACAAGACACATTCCTCTCATTGTATTACCTTGATATTGGATTCTCAGCTGAAACCATGATGGAAATTAGTTGTCTACGCCAGTAGTATCAGATGGTGTCAATATCATGTATTCAGATCCAGCTATGAGGATTTCTGGGAAGGTACTCAGGAAAGTTAAAGAATTTCAGGAGCTATAGATCCAATTGGCTGTACACTCTCCAAGTTGAAACAATTCTGCTTTCAAATTCAGCTTTACTTTTCCCTCTGAGTCCAGATTTACTTTTACTCTAGCAAAAGCGTCCATTGGTTGTGTTTGAATGTATTATGCTTTTTACCAGAAATGCATGAAAATGCAGTAATAGTATTTACTAAGGACGAACGAGGGAAGGATTTCAAAGAAGCTTCGCCGGTTCATCTCTACAAAACAGTTACAAATCCCCCAGTAGGGCAAGTCCATCTTCATAAAGTCACATCTCCCCTGGAATTTATATCCATCTCTTTTATCCTCATACGGATATTCGGGAATTTACCTTCCAATAAGGGTACGACGAACGAAAACGGGAGGTTATATCTACCCTATCATCAAACGAAGACGAAGGTTATATATACCTTACTATCCCCAGCAGACAAGAGGTTATATATACTTTGCTATCCCCAGCATACGGGAGGTTATGAGTACCTCATTATCAAACAAGACAGGAACAAGTTCCCCATATTCTTCAGCAACGAATCGGGATTTATTTTCCCGGGCCAGCAGTTGTTATACGAAGATATCCAGGCACTTCCGACAGCATCATATCATACATACATCATTTACATCATACCATAACATACATATCTATAGATACATAATACATCACTTAAGTGCATCATATTATACATGCATACATAATGCATAAACTAATATTATCATACAGAATGCTACCTTGTTTTCAGGTTAATTATCCAGCAAACAGACTTATGATTATCAGGACTGCTTTATCCTCCTGAAAGCATACTATTACCTCAGGATTGCTTCATCCTCCTGGAAGATTATTACTACCTTAGGATTGCTTTATCCTCCTGACAGCTTATTGTACCTCAGGATTGCCCTACCCTCCTGAAAGCATATTATCAAATCTCTCAAGACTGCTTCATCCTCTTGAAAGCATATTACCACATCAGGACTGCTTTATCCTCCTGAAAGCTTATTGTACCTCAGGATTTCCCTACCCTCCTGAAAGCATATTATCAAATCTCTCAAGACTGCTTCATCCTCTTGAAAGCATATTACCACATCGGGACTGCTTTATCCTCCTGAAAGCTTATTATTACCTCAGGGCTGCTTTATCCTCCTGACAGTTTCTCATACACCAGGACTGCTTCATCCTCCTGAAAACTCCTATTACATCAGGATTGCTTCATCCTCCTGAAAACTTATTATCTCATCAGGATTGCTTTATCCTCCTGAGAGCATATTATTACCCCAGGATTGCTTCATCCTCCTGGAAGATTATTACTACCTCAGGACTGCTTCATCCTCCTGATAGCTTATCAATACCTCAGGACTGCTTCATCCTCCTGATAGCTCATCACCACCTCAGGATTGCTTTATCCTCCTGACAACTTCTATTACCTCAGGATTGCTTTATCCTCCTGAAATCATATTATTACATCAGGACTGCTTTATCCTCCTGAAAGCTTATTATTACTTCAGGACTGCTTTATCCTCCTGACAGTTTCTCATACATCAGGACTGCTTCATCCTCCTGACAGCTATCATCATTACTTCAGGATTGCTTCATCCTCCTGAAAGCATACCACTACATCAGGATTGCTTCATCCTCCTGAAAACTATCATTATACCTTCATATTTTGGGCTGCTTGATCCTCCAATAAATGCATCTGAAGAACTTTTCTCCAAGTGGCATCTTTAAGCCTACTCAAGCATATACAACCAACCATATCAGTTTACGCACTGGTGAGTGCAAATTTTTGGGCTTTTGTGTTCAATCCCCTTCAACCTTCTAGGTCACGACTGGCAAACATACCAATCTAACCCCTCAGGTTTCAGAAAATTGAACAGGGGCAGCTGTTGCACCCCAAAATTTGCCCTCACAATGCAAGACTTTGTGTGCTAAGAAGGTTCACAAGGTTCACAAGATTCACAAGATTCACAACACTTACAAGACCTTTCATGAGGTTCATGAAGTCTACAAGTTACTTTATGAGGTTCACAAGGTTCACAAGATTCACAATGCTTTCAAGACCTTTCATGAGGTTCATGAAGTCTACAAGTCACTTTATGAAGTTCACAAGGTTCACAAGGTTCACAATACCTCCCATGAGGTTCACAAGACATTTTATGGTGGTTCACAAGATTCACAAAGTTCACAATTGGTCAGAAGAGTTGACAATTCCCTCAGACAATGCACCTCCTAAGCAGTGCATCCAAAACTAGGGTTTTGACTTTAATCAGGCTAAATGAACTTCCAAGACTTCAAGTGAGCTTCATAACATCTTATATGTGTTTAAGAACCCCCATGACAAGTTTCAAGACTTTTCTCAAAAGTTTGCTCAGTCAGATGATCAGATAAGTCAAAATCAGTCAAAGCAGTTAAAAAGTCAAACTGAGGTCAACTGTGGTTAAACCAAAGTCAAACTTCATGATTTTTTGCCAACATCAAGTATATGAAGTAAAATTCATCATTTGATCAAAGGTTGATCATGATTCATCAAGGAGATTTCAGATCATCAAGAATCAGGAGTTTCTAAATTAGGGTTTTCTCAGTAAAAGTCAACTGAACTTTGACCAGCCATAACTTTCACATGCTTCATCACCAAGTCTCCACTCAAATCTCATTTTGAAGGAAATTGAATTCTCTACAACTTTGTGTCTCACAAGCCAAGCCCAAAAATGCTTCATTTGGAGGGTATGAGCTAAGACATTATAGGTCCTTTTGAAAGTCAACAAAAAGTCAACAACTTCAAAAGGGCATAACTTGAGATTGGTAAATGATATGGACATGAAACCAGTGAGGTTGGTTAGAGGACTCTTCAAGCTTTCCAAAATGTCCAAGAACACCCTCATAGCATTAAAATTTAAGGATGTGTGCCCTTGCAAAGTTGGGAAATTTTTGGTTGGTTTATGAAGAAAATGGAGGTCTAAAACTAATTTCTTCTAAATGGGCTTGCCATATGATGACCCAATCCACACCAAGACATCATGCACGAAATTAACTTAATATTTTCATTATTTTCATTATTTTATTTTTATTTATTATGATTTTTTATATTAAAAATCATTTTAAATTCAAATAAAATATGAAATAGTGAAGATTTAAAATTATTTTGCTTCTAGAATGTCATAAATGATATTTTGATCTAATTGATACAAGAGTTATGAAAATCATCCCAAAATATCAAGGCTAGATCAAGATATTTCAAGTTTTAAAACCAAATATTTTTCAATCTTAAAAGGTCCAAATATCCACAAGTTTGTGAAAGCTCTTAACCTAATTTCATTCACTCCTATATATACAACATGAAGCAGCTTCAAAGAGAGGATTTTGGCAGCCTCTCACCTGGTCTCAAAACTTCAAAAAATCATACAAAAACTTGATTTCGGTTTCTAAGTTAGAGTGCTATAGAGATGATTTCTGGACAACAACATTGAGGTTTCCTGAACCTATTCCAATCATCCTCATCATCAAATTCATGCCAAATCATACAAACCAAATTCATATTCTTGCCTTTCTTTTGGTTTTTTTCAATTTTAATGATTTACGCATGATTAATTGATTTTGATTACATAATATGTTTGTTTGATTGTGTAGATGGTTTTTGGATAGTTGGATTTAAGTTTCGATGCAGGAATCATAGGGCACCATGGAGAACTAAACTATTGGTTAATCTGCTGTAATCTGTTTTCGTCGATGCTTCGAAGGCTGCAGTAGTGATAAACATTACAGGCTGACAGGTAAGTCAGGTAAGTACTACTGTTTCGATTTGCTTCGAATTTTTTCCAGAAGTTCAGAAAAAAATCGACAAACAATACTCTTTTAGAATAAAATTCTAAAAGATTTTGACCCTCAAAATCGCAAATTCCTCTTTTTTCTATTTTATTTGATTTATTTTCTATTTTCATATTCTCAAAAAAATCTAAAAAAAATTGTGCGTTCTTTATTTGATTTTATTATATTTTTAGCATCGTTTTAATATTTTTTAGATTTTATTTTAATCGCTTTTCTTATTTTTCATTATTTTAAAATCTGCAGCAATTTTATTTGATCCTGTTTATTTCTTTTTTTATTCTTCCAACAGTATATACCAAAGATAGGCAGGTGGGAGGAAAAAGATGGTGTGTGGCATGCGCTGATTGCCCTAGTAACAAAGACCTAAGGTTGAAAGTATTTTTTACACTTATTCATATGCAGGCCCACAACCTAGTGGCAAGGAACTGAGGTTTGGAGCATTTTGATGAAGAAACGTGGGTGTCCCAGTGGCAAAGAACTCAATGAAGCAAAAAGGGCAAACCCCCAATATTTTTGGTATCTCTAACTTTATTTTTCCCTTTTTCATCAAATTATGTATTTTCTTTGAATTTTCTTATTATTATTATTAAACTAATTTCAAAAAGATAAAACAAAATCCTTTTTTTAAAACTTATATTTTTTTTCATAAACCTTAATTTTTTCCCTAAACCTAAATTTTAAACCTAAGTCTTAATTTTTTTCATAAACTTTAAACCCTAAAAATTTAGCCCTAATCTTTATCTTAAAACCCAAATTTCGCCATAATTTTTACCCTAAAATTTTTCCTAAACCTTAAATTTTTTTCCTCAAACCCTAACCCTAATTTTTATTAACCTTAATATTTAATTTAATTTTGTTATAAACTATAATTAAATAATTAATCATTTTTTATATAATTAGTATTTGTTTATTATTATTATAATTATTCTATTTTCTTCTAAATTTTGTTTTTTTTCTTCTAAATGTTTATTTAACTTAAAAAATAATATTTTCTCTTAAATTGTTATTTTTCTTTATATTTTTACTAACCCTTTTATTATTATTATTATTTCATTATTACTAACCATTTAAATTATTGCTTATTTATTTTCTATTTTATCGTTATTATTATTTTTCCGATTATATTGTAACTATCCCAAAGCTTTGTAATAGTTTAGGTTTATATTTTTGCTTTATTTTTATTGTAAAGATATTAACTGTGTGGTTAGTAACTATAGGGTGTGCATAACATGTTTGTGATTAAAATTAATTTAGAAAATTAATTAAATAAGATAAATATTTGAAAATAAACACGCACACACGTAAGTCGATCTTTGATCGCCATCTCACTTCTTAAGGGTTACCTCTCATGTTGCCTAAATAAAAGGTCAAGTAAGGTGTATAAAGCAAAGTCCCTTCTCTCATTAACATCATCTTGTCCCTTTAAAGAATTATAAGATCAAGTCCCGTCATGGTTGCCTTTGTAAATGATCTTGTCCCTTTTCGAATAAAAGATGATAAGTCCCTTCGAATTGCTAAATACACCTTACAGTTGCCTAATCACAGATGTCCCTTCATTGGTCCCTCATACATCCAAGGTAATGACTACCTATTCCTTAATAATAGGGATAGTCTTACCACTTAAAGGATATTTAAGAACAGAAAAGACTTAACTTAGGGTAGGTTCCTCTTAGATACTTGCTCACTTTTCAAAAACATTTCAAACACTTTACACATTTTAAACAATTTTCAAAACAAAGGTTTTTTACGCATCCGTACATGGATCATTATGAAACTCTTAAGAAAATTTTTATTCACACACTTCACATTTCAAAAACATTTTAAAGTGAGCTAAGTAACTAAGAGCCCATGGATAACCATGGATGTAAAGGGTGCTAACACCTTCCCTTTACATAACCTACCCCCCGGACCCAAAAATCTTTTAAAAGGTCTTTCCTGTTCTTTTATGCCTTTCCTTTGGATAAAATAAAAGTCGGTGGCGACTCTTGCTATCCACAACATAACTAAAAGTCAGTTCTCCCACCGTGTTACAGCGGTCCAGGCAAAAGTTAGGGACAAATGCATTTGACTGTATCAGATGGTGTTTATCATTTCTGAAGATCATTACTTGAAGACCAATCCAGTCGCTTTTGTCAGAAGCAAGGTGTTGGGCGGTTTTAGTTATTAGGGATTATAGTGGTCGGTGGATTCAATGTAGACCTTTCCCCATTGCCATTTTCAAATTGTAATTTCCCATGGAGCTTTTGCTATTGGCAAGCTACCATTCTTGAATGAAATACAACCTTTGCCTTTAAACTTTGTCTTTCAGCTTCTTATTTTCTTTGTTATGCAAAATGTCTTTACTGAATTACACTTTAACTCTGAAAATGACAAAAAAATTTAAACAGTTTTTGAAAACATACTGGAAAACATTCAAATTTCTTTGACTTTAGAAAGATTAAAAGATTTCCTGTCTTCTAAAAAAACCCTTTGGCTTGCAGCAACACTCTCATGCAATTATTACAGAAGTCCCCACAGAGAATTAAAGGCTGGTAGCACTCTTGGATGGATCCTTGGATCAAACATCGATTTCCAAGTTTGAAGACATCTCCCCAGCATCTTTCTTATTGCACGTCTGAGTATTTGCATTGAGATCCTGCTCTCCCCTGTTTTGTCAAAACTTTCTGTCTCCCTAGAGTCAGCATTTTCATATCATGATCATTCGTATCATGTTCAATCATACGCATTCGACATAATCATCTGTCTATTCCCAGTTGTCGCCTGTTTGACTCCAGGTCCAGATTACTGTCTTTTGTTATTTTAAAGTCCACTGTTGTTGGTACCCCGCAATATGGTTAACCTAGGTTTTTCCCAGCAACACTGGTATTCCCCGCAGAGGCTCTCATTGATATGTACCTTAAAACTACCAATATTTCTTTAAAAAACCCAATGATCAGGGGCATAAATCCTTCAAGCTGTTTGCTTAAGATTTAGGGCTGTCTAATTCAGCATGCACCCGTGCTCTCCTGATAATTCCTGAAAGTTTTTCTTGGAATTCTTCATTTAAGGAATTTCCAGAGGTTGGTCGTTCATCTCGATAAAAACTCCAACATTTATTCTTATTTGCCAGCTGGTCGCTTAGAGCCATTTGATTTATCTTTAAACACTTCGCATTTTACTCCCAGTATCAGTAGGTTTGCACAGAGCCACTGCCTGAATACTATTTTCGTTTTCCAATCCTCGGTCTCAACAGTTACACTTGAACCTGTTGATTTACTACTTTGGATTTTTTGTCTGTTATTTTATTTTCCGACCACCGTTGTCGATGTCTGTCATTTTATTTTCCCGACCACCGTTGTCGATGTCTGTCATTTTATTTTCCCGACCACCGTTGTCGATGTCTGTTATTTTATTTTCCCGACCACCGCTGTCGATGCCTGTTATTTTACTTTCCCGATCGCCGCATCGATGACAGTTATTTATTTATTTCTTCAACCGCCGTGTTGAATTTTATTTTCCGACCGCTGCGTCGATGATAGTTATTTATTTCCTCAACCGCCGTGTTGAATTGCTTTCTTGACCGCCGTGTCATTGACTATTATTTATTTCTTCAACCGCCGTGTTGAATTGCTTTCTCGACAGCCGTGTCGACGTCCGTTAATTATTTTCCCGACCACCGTGTCGATGTCTATTGTTTTATTTTCCCGACCGCCGTGTCGATGTCTCTTATTTTCATTTCCTGACCACCGTGTCATTGTCTATTATTTTATTTCCTCAACCGCCGTGTTGAATTGCTTTCTCGACAGCCGAGTCGACGTCTGTTATTTGCTTTCCCGACCGCTGTGTCGATGTCTGTTATTTTATTTCCCGACCGCCGTGTCGATGTCTGTTATTTTCATTTTCCTGACCGCCGTGTCAAGATTTATTTATTTATTTCCTCAATCTCTGTGTTGAGTTTTGTTTTCCTGATCGCTGAGTTGTTGTATCGGGATCCCCAACAGTCACCTTTGAACTTACTGACTCATCACATTAAGCCATTACGTTTTACTTTGAACTTTTTTCTTGTTGTCCTAAAGTGTCATTCTGTTCATTAATCTTATGCTATGGATTTCTGTTTTGTTGCCCGTCTGTTGTTATTCTTAGTGCCAACAGTTACACTCGAACCTGCTGATTTACCACTTTGAATACATCATGTTTCCGTCTTGTCATCCCCAGCATATTATTATCCCCAGTGGGTCCCCACCCTCAGTTTTGTGGATCACCATTACCAGTTATCTGCATCGTATCCCGCATACCATATTTAGCATATTTATAAAAAAAATCAGCATGTTAGATTTCATTGCATCTCGCATATCATATCCCCAGCGAAATTTCCTCATAAGTTCATGGCATGTCATTGCATTTAGGGGCAAAATTTTCGGTTATTTCTATATTTAAATACCTTTCACTTCGATTTTATGAGGATTAGCATCCCTCATACCATCTGGTAAAGTTATTTAATAGGGGCAGCTGTCGCACCCCAAATTTTACCCCTAACATTTCATACCACATGTTCGTCTCATCACCAGCATACCAAGGTGCATACCAGGCATTTTTCTTCTTTTGCAGGAATGGCAAGAAGGGTCTATTGTTTTTGTAACTAGTTTTTGAGATCTGGTATTGTGGCTCGAGAAACTAGGGTTTCACGCTTGGAAGCTTAAAATGGTGGATTGATCTTATAAGTTGGACTAAATCTTTCAAGGGTGGATCACAGACATGTTCAAAGACCTCAGTACACTTGAAAGTTTATTTAATGTGCTACCTCAGCAAGGATTGTTGATGTTTGGTCTGGATGTTTCTTCCAGTGAAATAAGTTCGATTGTTATTTTGAAAAAAAGAGAAGGAAAGATATGCTTCAGATGACTTTTGATCCAATTAGCATGACTTTTAATTCCACCTGGTCTTAGTTTTAGAGAAAGGTTGAATTCTGAGCTTTGGTGGTTTTGACTTTGAATCTGGGGTTCTTTGTGATTAGGAAACTGGTTAAGTTGTATCTTGTGATGTTAACCCTCAGTTTCCAAAATTTCCATTTTTTTAGTTTCTATCCCAAGTTTCAATTCAATTTTCAATTTTTTAGATTTTTTTTTCTTTTTATTATTCTAATTCTCAAATTCCAAAATTCAGAGTTTTTCATTCCATTGCCCAAAATTGAAGTTCAAGTTTCCAATCTAATGTCAAAGCTCTATGTCAAATTCTCAAATTTTCTATCAAGATTCAAACCAACTTCATCGCCCAATTCTATATCTGTTCCAAACTATTTCGATTTCTAACTCAATTTTCATAAACACTTTCATCACATCCATCTTCCATGTGCCGTTTTTATTTTTATTATCCATATCCAATTTATTATCCGTTTTCAAATTTCTTTTTTTATCAATTGCACCCACAAAAATTCATTACATAAGCCCATTTTTTTATTACCAAGTATACAATCAAAATAAATAAAGGAATTAGTTTTTTATACTAGAGTCCTATTCCATTATTGGGAACGAGTCTATACAAGGAGGAGAGGCCTATGTGCCCATACAAGTTAACAAATATAAAAAAAGGAAAACGCATGGTTCATTTATCATTAGACCACAAACTCACATCAGTACAAGAACTACTCAAAAATAACAAAGGCGGGATCCACAAGCACCCTCATGTTTGTTGTGTACTACAACACGATTGCTACAAACCAAGGCAAGTTGTACCTGACCAAGCCATGCTCCAAGCAAGATTACATACAAAAATAAAAAAAGATTGTTTAGTGAACCAAAGATGAAACCAATTTTTGTGCATCAAATTAAAGTTGTGCATAAAATAATTCAGGTTTTACCGTAGTAAAAATCCAAATTCTTCAACTAGGAGGTCCCACCCTTTTGTTAAACCGTACTATCGCTATTTGTGTGCTCCAAAGCTTTTGCAGAGATGACACCAAGCCACACGCCAACCTCTGTTTTCCCTTTGTACTTTCCTGGGCTATCAGCCTCAAGCCTATTGTTAAAGACAGCAAAATCCTGTAAACAAAAAGGTATCGGTAGGTGAGCCAAGAGGAAGTTAGCAAAAAGCAAGATTTAACCTTAAAACAAACTGATTCCATTGAGAACCAACTCTTCAATTCAATCCAAACTTAATCTTTTCAGTTCATGTTTAACTAAGTCAACAGTGTGCAGTGATAAGAGCAAAATGGACAAGAAATGGACAGAGATGTCAAAAGAATTGCAAGACCAAATTTTCACAAAATTGGCAAGAAAAATTTCTCAATGTAAAAGGAGCATAGGAGGAATAACGAAAGAGGATTTTTCTCAGCAAGTTTTCAAAGGAAAAAAAACTAAATTTTACACTACAAAAGAGGGATAAACATTCATGTTAGGAGGAGGCCGCATCCGAAAAGACAAGTAAAAATCCATAGCCGCTTGAAACCCTAAAACTTATTGGTTTCACACTGAACGAGCAGCAACATTCATAAAAAGGAAGAGAGGAGGAGAAGAGTCGAACCTTCAGAAGCAACATTAAACAAACAAGTTCATCCTTAGCCGCCATCCTCGCCAACGAATCACGACTCGCAAAAGAACCTGTAGGCCAAGAGAAGGATATCAGAAGGGTTAGAGAGAAGGAAATCAAGGAGACGCAAGGACCCAGACGAAGATTAAGAAGATTCAAGCGCACCTGAGGTATTTCACCGTCACCAAAATATCGTCGAAGTTGAAAAGCTCCGACAAATCTCTTTTCGTCGATTTCGTGTCGGCCGAATCTCTTTTGCATGTTTTCTTGTTGTTTGCTGTTTGATTGACTGCTTTATCATGTGCTTGAAGTTTGTTTTCCATTTTTAGGGTTTCAATTTGGGATTTTTGTTTGATCTGTACATGATTTTCATTTGATGGTTTTTCTTTTAAGAAGAGGACGCATGGATTTCTGTAGGTTGAATTTTTTATAGTACGATCTGGGTTTTGTTTTGGCTGAGAATGTTAAGTGTGAACCGAGAGAGAGAGAGAGAGAGAGAGAGAGAGAGAGAGAGAGAGGCGGTGAGAAAGGATGGGTTTCTTTGAAATTTTAGAATGAGAAAGAGGCGGACGATTGAAACCTTCTTCCTTTCCTTTTTCGTTTTTTTCTTTTTTCTTTTTCTTACATATAAAACGTGGCAACATAACCGTATTACGGTCCACTCTACCGGCGATAGATATTGGGACACCTGTCACAAATGGAGGACGCCCCCTGTTTGATTTGTGACACGCCTGTGTATGATTCCCCGCATGTACCTTTTGTTTAGACCATTGGATCAAGATCTGTGTTTACCCTATCCCAATTAAACGTCCCAAATCTTCCTCTGAGGTCAACGGTTGACCGTATCCCCAAGAACCACATTCAGAATAGCATCCACAAGAGTATTGTTAACACATGATCTGCATCCTTGGATCTTTCTGATTGTGTACAATTCAGTAGCACACTTGCTTCTTCAACACGTTTGCGACTAATGTTACACATAGTAACTACACATATTAGCATTTGAGTACTCATTCATAATGTTTGTTTGATCTTAATATATAATATTCATGATCTCCACATTAACAAACATCAGAACATAAAAAGGCTCTTTCATAAATACTCCATTGTTATCATCAAAACATAGAGATGGAATGTATATACAACTCTTGTTCTTACAATCTCCCCCTTTTTGATGATGACAAAACCATGTATTTTGATAGAAATGTTTATACAAACAATCACCATACACAAGAGTGTAATAACTGGGTAATCACCAGTGAGAACATATTCAGAGTTTCCGAGCAACAACTCCCCCTGAATGTGTTATCCCCAAAATTTTATTAATGCTTGTTCAGAGTCTCCTCCTGACTCCAAGACTCACAAAATACAAATTTTGAGTTGTTCACAATATATGATAAAGAATGATTACTTACCTATACTCATCAGAGCCTGACTAAAACATAATCTTTCATCTCAGATCCTTGTTGTAATACCCAAAATTATCCCCATGAATTTATAAATAAAATCAGTGTAAATAAAACACACATTTTATTCTGAGTGTCACAATCACTAAAAACACGTGGCTCAATGTGATACGTTTTACAAAGTAGTTTTATTTGCAGCGGAAAACTTTAAATAAACATATAGTAAGATTAAATTACAATTTTTTTTCAAATATAAATAAACAAAGAACAATTGTCGTCTCGACACCCCAAAACACGTATCAGAGCTGACTCTTCTAATTGTGAAGTATACTGACCTCACCGACCACCATTATACTTATTCTGGTCACCTGCACGTTACCAACGTAGGGTTAACATTCAAACATAAGGGGTGATATACTTACACCAATAAAAGGGAAAAATAATAAGAATATAAGCAAGTATCACTAATTAGTTCACCAATTCTCATCCACAATAATCAAACAAATGCACCAAAACACATAACAACATTACACACACCAATAACAAACCATGAATTGAGACTTTACCAACTCTATGCATGCATTACCATAATTTGATCTCTATTTCAAGATCTAGTTCCTGTCGGAACTCTCTACCCCTCTTTCATGGTCTATTATGATCCCTATTTCATTATCACACCATCGACCCATGTTTCATGGTCACGTACAATCCCTATTTCATGATCGCACCCATAACACAATGATTCCCATTGGAATTCGGATGGATATACCCTACCTTGGTACATCATCCCCAACTATGCACATGCCATACACCATTGTCGCTCCCGATAAATGGGAATGGCCCAAATAAAGGTACAGGCGCGAACGGTCGGCGAAAGAGGGATGTGAGAACACACAGGAGTGAACTCACAGGGAATGAATAGAGTCGCCAGCTAGGCATTTTTATCCCGGTGGAAAGGTAATGCTGCATAGACCTAGAAAGATATGGATAAGACGGTTGCGAACCAGAGAGACTGAGAAAGGGGGTTGGTTACAACCTGGGAAGGTATTAGCACCCAGATTGTCCGTCGTACTCGACGGGATCCACGCTTAAAAGATTTGTGTTTTAAAGGGGTAGTGTCAGTGCAATTTGTGCATAAAAGAGAGCTGGAAAAGGTGTACAGATGTCAGTGTAAAAGAAGTGTAAAGTGTGATATATAGAGTGTCAGTGTAAGAACAGGAGTAAGATGCTCAAGATCATGAGGCTTAGAGAATGATACAGGAAGGAGGGGGAATATACAGAGACTTTTGTTCGATAACTGTTAAGTTATGCCTACGTATCCTCTCGTGCAATGAGGAAGTCAGAACACCGTAGTTCGACCCAAAGAGACTGAAAGGTGAATTGACTGATGAACTGCTTACTTGTCTATGCTCAAGTGTATGACCTGTCTGGCTCAGGTGCAAACTGTCTTGCATTAGACGGAAGAAGCGAGTTCTCGTTTATGAGTGAATGAGGTGAGAAAAGAATCCCGAAGGAGACGATTATTGTTTGTTTTTGAGTTTTCAATCTTTTATTGCTTTTGAAAGTTTGCCATAAGCTAATGAGCTTAAGCCTAAACCAATGGGATAATAGATGAGAATGTTTAAGCTGAGGAAAGCTCCTCAACTTAATCCATGATTAGGGATTAAACTCATGACATAACAAGCCTTTGATTAAGTGGATTTTATTTAGTGGTGAGATGATGAAGTGAATTTTATGATTTGTAAGACAACTTGAGGGGGACTTGTCCATTAACACGGGTTAGTCCTTCTTAACCATTTAAGGAAGAATTAGAACCCTAATGCAAGGCCCAAGTTACAAGTGTGATGTCTTGATGATTATTAAGTGAATTGATTAAGAGATTTAAACACATTAAGGGTTTAACACTTAGGATTAAAGTTATACACTCCATCCTAATAGAAGGATGCAGGCATAAGCTTAATCACAAAGCCTTAAAGCCTTTAGGGTTTAGTCCCTGATTATGAGATGAGAAGAGAAGACTCAAAGAGACACAAAGGTAAAAGCAAAGTGGGGAACTAATCAAAACCCTAATCATTGTCATGCTTGGTTGTTCCTAAGGTTTGTGAAGTTTACAAGAGAAGTCTTCAATGGAACCACCAGGAAGCAGATGAAAGGATCAGGAGAAGTAAAGTAACTTGCTTCATTGAAGAAGACAAGTCACTTGAGGAAAGAAAGTAAGAAGAAAAAGAATGAACAAGCTCAATCTCAAACACATAACAAAATGCAGCATGGATGCATAAAAGAGATGAAGAGAAGTTATGAGAAGTGAAGGCAAATTCACTTCTCAAAGTTACTTACCACCTGAAAAGTTAGTGAAAGAAATGCAATGCAATGCAAAATGAAATGAAATGGCATGATGTAAATCAAAACCAGAAGCACATGCATGATGCTAAAGATGCTATGAGATGCTACAAACATGTAACAAGACATGGGGATGATCATACAAACTTATGAATGCAAATGAAGCAAGTTAAGAACCATGATCATACATGAAATATTATAAGATGCAAATGACATACAACATGGCAAATACAAGATGTAATGATCAAACATGCTTACTATATGTCTTAAGATGTTAAATGAATCAAATGGATGCACAAAATGCTATGGCAAGTCAAGGTATGAATGCAAATGCAAGATGGATGCATATGGAAGCCCACATTAGGGTTTATGATCAAAGCATCAAACAAAAACCAAAATCAGAAGCAAACATCAATATAAAAAATTGAAAATGCATTCAAAGGGCCCCTAAACCTATACTAACTCACTGCCCAAAGGAGAAGTTCCAACTCTTAACCTAATAAAAGTTATGAATTTCCTAAAATTTCTAGGGTTTTAGGGTTCCTTAACAAGAAAAATGTCAAACAAATGGAAAATGAAATATCAAATCATGCCCATTTAATCTCACAAACTACATGATATGCACAACACAATGCAAAAAGAATCAAAGTCCAACTCTCAATGGTTAGGCAGAAATGATTTTTGGAAGTTTGGATCAAAATAATGCTTTGAAAATGAATTAATTCCATGGAAAATTATCAAAATGCATCAAGATCAAAAAAGAAATTTGGTTTGAGGGTTGGACAATGTTTCTAAATGGTTTTAAATGTTTCATGAATTTTTTGGTGATTTTTAAATACCTAAAAGTATTTTTAATTAATTAATTCTCATTAATTAATTAAAAATAAACTTTTAAATGATTTAAAAATATTTTTTAATGCAAAAAATAAAAATAAAAATGTTTTTGGTTTCTGAAAATTAATAAAAGTTTATACAAAAAATTTCAGAATTTTTAAAATGATTTTGCTATTTTTAATAAATATGAGAAAACAAATGAATTAATATGAAAAAGAAAATGAATTTAATTTGAAAAATGGAAAAGTAATCAGATCCAAAGGCCCACGTTTGAACTGGCTGCGCGCGCGTTTGACCTGGCGCCATATCCAATGGCTGATATTCAAACCTGGCTAATTATGATTAACCCTAATTAATTGTGCCCTAATCACTTTCAGGCGACCGGAACACTGTTCCGGTCGTCTTCTCCGGCCATATCATTTTTCAAACTCTCTCCACACGCATCTAAAACGAAATCTAATTGCCCAGAACTCTTCCCCACCCAAAAACGAATTAAACCCCTCAATCAAACAACATTCATCATTCAGAAACAGGGAGAATCGAATCAAACATGTTTTAGGGCAAAAGTTTCAGACAAAGCATACATCCTGGTTTCTCAACCATTTTCAAAAATAATCACATATTCATGACCAGGGGAATGCATAGAAGCTATTAAGAACTTAAAATCATGCTTCTGGAAAAAAAGTTCATGAAGCTACCTGAGTTTGAAGCTTTTCAGTTTGGAGCTTTCAGACCTCTTCTCTTGTGCAAGACCACTCCTATGACCTCCCTTGTGCTTCTGAAAGGCTTGGAGCAAGTTTATTTTGGCTGGTTGGAGAGATTGAACAAGTTCTGTTCAGTGCAGTGAGGGAATCGTGTTTCTGATTCTGGGGGTCTAAGACAATGGTGATGGGTGCTTTGTGACCAGGAAGGTGTGTTGAGTTAATATATGAAGTTAGTTTATGTGTTTGTGAGTTGTGTGATGAGTTTCGAAAGCTTTTGCTCAAGAGGGTGAAAATGAGAATGCTGTGCTATGGGAGGTTTCAGGCTTGCTTCTTGTTGTGTTTGGCTTGCATTTGATTTGTATAAACAAATCCCATTGGTCAGAAGAAGTGACATGTCCTTTATTGATTGGTATGGGTCCTTTTGCCAAAAGGTCAAGTTTGTGTAAGAGAAGCATGGGCCACTTGCTAGCCTAGTACAAGAAGGGTGTGCTGCGCAGCATGATGTGAGGAAGAGCCTAGGATTGATCAGCCAGCTAGCCAGCAAGTGGATGAGAAGCTATGATGACTTTTGCAACTTGGCTTGCCTTTGGTTCTTATGAAAGAAACTTGATCCATGGGCCATAAAACATGTGATTCTTTGGGTGCAATCTGACTTTTAGGACTTGTGTGATCATGTGGTGAAGTTTAGAAGTCCATTTGATGACTTAATTGGCCTTGAGAAGTGAATTTGCAACTTTGCCTCTTTGGTGCATGACTTGAAATTTAGTGATTTTTGCCAACTTTGACAAACCATAACTTTTGATCCAAAATGAATTAGGTCGTGTTCTTGTACTTTTTGAAAAAGGAATGATCTATTCTACAACTTTCATGACCAAAGTTTTTCCATTTGAAGCTTTTTTGAATCAAAAGTAAGGGTTGAAAAGTTGCCTAAAATGACAAATTCATTAAAAGTCAAACTTGCCCAAAAAGTCAACTTTGCAAAAGACTTGAAATTCTTCAATTTTGTGAACTTCCAACCTCTTCTATGATCAAATAAAGATCATATACAATCAAAATGATGAAGAAACCCCTTTGGTTGGGTCATTGGGGGCCTCAGATGCCCTGATTTTGCACTGACTTGCTTGAAAAGTCAACTCTTGATCAGATGACTTCCCCATGGAATTTATTCATGAAAATTGATATGCATACTCCCTATACCATATAGAGACCAATAGAAACAAGAATGACCAAAAAATTTGGAGTTATGGCCTCTGAAACCAAAACCCTAATTTTAGGTCATCTGTGCAGTCAAACTTGGCTCTGCTTCCATACCATTCTCAGTTCTTGTGATTCTTTGGCATTCTTGACTTTGAGAGGATATAATATGATGCTTGAACATTCATGGACCCCTTTGAAGTGATTGATGGCCTTTGGAGTGGCTCAAGAAGCTCTTGGATTGCTCAGATCACAAACCCTAGATGCAGATGACTTTGAACCAATGCAATGTGTCAAAAATGTAATGTGAGATGCTATGATTGAGTTTATGCATATGAAATGATCACAATCCATGGTGTGAATGGGTGAGGGCAAATTTGGGGTGTTTACAGCTGCCCCTATTCAAACATGAGTTAGCTGTGCAGGATGTAAGCAACGACTTAACAAGCTAACAAGATAACTTGTGGTTGAATACCAAAGACAGTCCAAAATTTGCACTCACAGAATGAAGAAGAAAAGGGATATAGATTGTAAAAGAAAATAAAGTATACTGTAAAGTGTGGGCGACGGAGGAAGACCGTCGAGCAGAGGACGACTGCTGGGTAAAGAGCAATGACGGGGACGACCGACATGCTGGAAAAAGTGCGGGAAATAAAGCAATGACGGGGACGACCGACATGCTGGGGATAAAAGAAGTTGTGATGGGGACGGCCATCAAGTAAAGTTGTAAGATTCTCTGGGGGTTAATGAACAATGATGGGGACGGCCATCAAGTTCATAAAGTAATGTAACCAACGATGGGGACGGCCATCGGGCTAAAAAGAAAAGGGACCACGACGGGGACGGCCATCGGGTTAAAGAATAAATGAAATAAATAGATGATGAGGTACGGTCATCAAAGGTGAAGGACGATCACCTAGCAGGGGACGGCTGCTCTGTAAGGGTTAAGATGAGGGACGGTCATCTAAGGTGGAGGACGACCACCTGGCAGGGTACGGCTGCCGAAAATATCGCGACATAGGACGAATGCCGGATAAAAAAGGTCAACGATGGGGACGGCCATCGGACGAGCATGATGAAGGACAATCATCAAGAGGTGGAGGACGACCACCTAGCAGGGGACGGCTGCTCTCAAGGTTTTTCATGACATAGGACGAATGTCAGATAACCAAAATCAACAATGGGGACGGCCATTGGATAAAATGATGAAGGACGATCATCAAAAAGGTGAAGGATGATCACCTAGCAGGGGACGGCTGCCGAATATCACGACATAGGACGAATGTCGGATAGAAAAGTCAACGATGGGGACGGCCATCGGATGAGCATGATGGAGGACGATCATCAAGAGGTGGAGGACGACCACCTAGCAGGGTACGGCTGCTCTCAAGGTTTATCATGACATAGGACGAATGTCAGATAAAAAGAAAATTTGCTTTGTTGACGATCTACTGGGGAATAGTAAACACGGACGAGTGTTTACATCCAAGAAACAAAAGGTATAGGTGTTTAGATGTTGTGTATAGACTAAAGATGCGGACGAGCATCCCTAAGACTATGATACGGACGGGTATCGGGTAGACACAAATACTGACACGTGTTCAGAGATGATGATACGGACGAGTATCAACTGGTTAACAGAGAACACGGACGAGTGTCGATTCTGAGGGGTCCCTTCTAGGGAATAGTAGACACAGACAAGTGTCTATATTCAAGAAGACAAGAGTGTTTGACACAGTGTATGGATTAAAGATGCGGACGAGCATCCTTAAGACTATGATACGGACGAGTATCAGGTAGAAACAAACGCTTGACACATGTTCTGAGATGATGATACGGACGAGTATCAACTGGTTAACAAAGAACATGGACTAGTGTCGAATCTGCGGGGATTTGTATATACAAGATACAGACGGGTATCTGTATAAGCGTAACATGAGTAGCAAGTATGAGTGATGTATAGTTGAGTGTTTAAACTGCTGGGGAGAGTGACACGGACGAGTGTCAAAAGGAGGAGAGTATAGTATAAACAAATATCTGATTATATAAAGTGTTCAAGGAAGTTGTATAAGCATGTATCTGTGAGTGCAAAGAGGACGCTTTGGCTTTCTGCTGGGGATATGACACGGGCGAGTGCCACAAGGAGTATATACTGATGTTTGTGAATGTAAGGCAACTGCTTTAGTTTTAGCCCTCTGCTGGGGAATCTGAGGAGCATTCTGTATATTGATGAGTTGTTATTATTCACAAACGTTTGATTCAAAACATGGCTTATGATTATGCAATATGTTTGATTTTTGCCGTAATGCTCCGCATTAGACGGAATACTACGCTTTGTGGGTGAATATGATGCAAATGCCATGATTATGCAAAGATACCAATCCGGGATTCGGATCCCATTGCTGTGAAGATCTCTGGCCGATCTGTTTGAAGTGCACATTCCAGCTGGGGATGAGATCATTGGTAGATCTGATGAAATGATTCTGCTTGGGGAAATGGGTCAATGATAGACCTATTCCTGTAGATGAGGGACCCAGCTGGGGTTTGTAGGAGCTTTCTTCACTCTGTTGTGATTCCTTCGTGTGTTGCTCTTCTGGATAGAGGCTGAGACTCTATGGGGAAGTGGTTCCCTGGCTTTTGCACTCGGCTGGGGAGGAAGAATGATTGTCACCTCGGCTGGGGAGAAATAACAAGTGGCAACTCAGCTGGGGAGAAAATACTTTGGGTGCTAAGACTGAGTGAGTGTTGATTTTCCAGTTTGCTGGGATGAAGCTTACATGCCCCATGTTGCGCTTTTGAATACCTGCAATCTTGCAAAGACAGAGAAACGCACAAGTAATCCCGAGGCATCCCTTACCGGATTCCGTCATAGGAGTGAGATACTCCCGAGAATAAGTATATTTCCTGCAAGCACGTAGTTTTTTTTTTTTTTGAGGATGAGCATCTGTATACATGCAATCATTATTTTAAAGATATCAGACATTCTTTGCAAATAAAATGAAGAGTACGAGGTGAAACTTGACTGAAAATCTGATTTTATTAATTCGTATGCCCTGAATTGGCAAGATACAGTCAAAGAAACATATCTCCTGAAATGAGGAGATTGTTACAAAAAAACAAAATGCTGGCAATGTTGACGACGCTTCAAGGAGCTTCCCCTCTTGCTATGACTCGTATGACTTTTGACGTTCTTCTCGTCTTGCTTTCTGAAGAAGGCTGATTCTGACAGAAGCTTGATCCTTTCGAAGCTTACCAGGTTGTAGGTGATACAGACGAATTCAGAGTGCAGTTGTTCGCTTATTCCCTTATTTTGCATGGATCGCCCTTTCGGGTTTTCAATCCATCGGGATACCCATTTTTTCCTGAGTTGTCCAATGCGGCTTTTCAACTCAGCGGGTGTACACATTTTTGTTTATTTCCCTTATTTTTGCCCGAGTCTTTTATTCTGTTTTTGACTCGCCGGGATGCCCTATTTTTGCCTGGACTTACATTCTGTTTTTATGTCCAGCGGGTCATTTTTATGCGAAGTATTTTTTAACTGCATCTGAATTCACAGGGGACGGGAAGTCCTCACCATCCATGGTGCTGAGCATCAGTGCTCCACCAGAAAAAACTTTCTTTACTACAAATGGTCCTTCATAGTTCGGAGTCCACTTGCCCCTGTGGTCTGTATGAGGAGGGAGGATTCTTTTCAGCACAAGATCTCCTACTTGGTACTCTCGGTGCCTGACTTTCTGATCGAAGGCTCTCTTCATTCTTTTCTGATACAACTGCCCATGACAAATTGCAGCCAATCTCCTCTCTTCAATCAGACTCAGTTGTTCGTATCGGGACCGAACCCATTCTGCTTCGTTCAGCTTAACATACATCAATACCCATAGAGAGGGTAATTCAACTTCAACAGGTAGGACTGCCTCCATACCATACACAAGCTGATACGGTGTTGCCCCAGTGGATGTTCTGATTGACGTGCGGTACCCATGCAAGGCAAATGGTAGCATCTCATGCCAGTCTTTGTAGGTGACTACCATCTTCTGCACAATCTTCTTGATATTCTTATTAGCTGCCTCTACAGCGCCGTTCATCTTTGGCCTGTAAGGAGAAGAATTGTGGTGTTGGATCTTGAAGTCCCGGCATAGCTCTGCCATCATTTTATTGTTTAAGTTGGAACCATTATCAGTAATGATTCGCTCGGGAACTCCGTATCGACAAATGATATCTCTCTTCAGAAATCTGGCTACCACTTGCCTTGTGACATTGGCATAGGAAGCTGCTTCAACCCACTTGGTGAAATAGTCAATGGCAACCAGGATGAATCTGTGGCCATTTGAAGCAGTCGGTTCGATCTTACCAATCATGTCAATGCCCCACATAGCAAAGGGCCAGGGTGAAGACATCACATTCAAAGGATTGGGAGGCACATGCACCTTATCCGCATAAATCTGGCATTTATGGCATTTTCTGGCATAGGCACAACAGTTGGCATCCATTGCGATCCAGTAATAACCTGATCTTAGCAATTTCTTATCCATGTCATGCCCTCCAGCATGGGTACCAAAGGATCCTTCGTGCACTTCATGCATTAGCAAATCTGCTTCCGTCTTGTCAACGCATCTGAGGAGTACCATATCAAAGTTTCTCTTGTACAGGGAACCATCAGTGTTCAGAAAGAAACTACCAGCAAGCCTCCTTAAGGTCTTCTTATCATTGGAAGATGCCCCAGGTGGGTATGTTTGATCCTCCAAGAAGCACTTAATGTCATGGAACCAAGGCTTATCATCTTTGACAACATCTGCTGCAAATACATATGCTGGTCTGTCAAGTCTGGACACTGAAATCTGCGGTACAAAGTTAGCAGCTTGAACTTTGATCATGGATGAAATGGTAGCCAGGGAATCTGCAAACTGATTCTCATCTCGAGGGATATACTCAAGCTTGACCGTTGTAAAGAAAGTCAATAACCTCCTTGTATAATCCCTGTAAGGTATCAGATGATCCTGGTGTGTGTACCATTTGCCATTGGTTTGATTAACTACCAGAGCTGAATCTCCGAATACAATCAACGTCTTGATCCTGAGGTCAATAGCTTCCTCAAGACCCATAATGCAAGCTTCGTATTCAGCTTCGTTGTTAGTGCAGTTAAAGGTGAGCTTTGCCGAGAAAGGCATGTGAACTCCTTTAGGTGTAATGAGCACAACACCAACACCACGACCATGCATATTAACAACCCCATCAAACATCATAGTCCATTCTTCTTCCGGGTCAGGCCCTTCAGTGTGAATAGGCTCTTCATGATCTTTCGCTTTTATGAACATGATGTCTTCATCAGGGAAGTCAAATCTCATAGGTTGGTAGTCATCAATAGGTTGCTCAGCAAGATATTCAGATAGTACACTGCCCTTGATGGCTTTCTGAGAGGTGTATTGGATGTCATATTCTGTGAGAATCATTTGCCATCTTGCAACCCGTCCGGTAAGAGCTGGCTTCTCGAAAATGTACTTAACTGGGTCCATTTTGGATATCAATAAAGTAGTGTGGGTCAACATATACTGTCTCAGTCGGCGAGCAGCCCACGCTAAAGCGCAGCAAGTTTTCTCGAGCAGTGGATAACGTTGTTCACAGTCGGTAAACTTTTTGCTTAGGTAGTATATTGCATACTCTTTTCGACCAGACTCGTCATGTTGGCCCAGCACACACCCCATTGACTCTTCTAATACTGTCAAGTACATTATCAGAGGTCTTCCTTCAACTGGAGGCATAAGGATTGGAGGTTCTTGCAAGTACTCCTTAATCTTGTCAAAAGCCCTCTGGCAGTCTTCATTCCATCTGACCGTCTGTTCTTTTCTTAACAGCTTGAACAAGGGTTCACAGGTTGCTGTAAGGTGAGATATGAACCGTGAAATGTAGTTCAATCGGCCTAAGAACCCTCGAACTTCTTTTTCTGACTTCGGTGCAGGCATTTCTTGAATGGCTTTGACTTTATCAGGGTCAACTTCAATCCCTTTTTCACTTACGATAAAGCCCAGCAGTTTACCCGATCGCACCCCGAATGTGCACTTGTTGGGGTTCAACTTCAATTGGTACTTCCTCAGGCGCTTGAATAGCTTCAGCAGATTTACCAGGTGGTCTTCTTCAGTGAGGGACTTGGCAATCATGTCATCCACGTAACATTCGATTTCCTTATGGATCATATCGTGGAATAATGTTACCATAGCCCGTTGATACGTTGCACCAGCATTCTTTAATCCGAATGGCATCACCTTGTAACAGAACGTGCCCCAGGGTGTGATGAAAGTCGTCTTCTCCATGTCTTCAGGTGACATTTTGATCTGATTGTATCCTGAAAATCCGTCCATGAAGGAGAATACCGAGAACTGAGCCGTATTATCCACCAATACATCAATGTGAGGTAATGGGAAATCATCTTTCGGGCTGGCTCTGTTCAGATCCTGGTAGTCAACACACATCCTTACTTTGCCGTCTTTCTTAGGCACAGGCACAATATTAGCAACCCACGGTGGATAGCTAGTTACAGCAAGGAACCCGACGTCCCACTGCTTTTGTACCTCTTCTTTGATCTTCATTGCCATGTCTGGGCGAGTACGGCGCAGTTTCTGTTTAACCGGTGGGCATTCTTCTCTTAAAGGCAGCTTGTGCATAACAATGTCGGTGTCCAACCCTGGCATATCTTGATAAGACCAAGCAAACACATCCACATATTCCTGAAGCAGGTCAATCAGCTGTTTCTTCACTGAGTCTTGTAAGCAGGCCCCGATTTTAACTTCTTTCACGTCTTCATCTGTACCAAGATTAATCGTTTCGACCTCCTCCTGATGAGGAGTGATAACCTTCTCCTCTTGTCTCAACAATCTGGCTAGCTCTTCAGGAAGCTCGTAATCTTCTTCAACCCCTTCATCAGCTTGATTGATCGGATTGCCAAAGTCATACGAAGTCATAGCCGTGCTGTTGTCGGTGCGGTCTGGAAGGCATTCTCTGCAAGGGTTCAGTTTGTTCATTTTAGTGATTGATTTTAATCTTGTTTTAGAAAAGTGAAATAAAATTGTCATTTTGAAAACACTGCCATTTATTTTTTGTACAAAAAGAAAAATGGAAAAACAGTGAGCGGAAAAGAAAAAGACTCATTTGCAAAAGATGTCTGATATTTCATTGATTAATCTTGTTGCACAAAAATTACAGATGGCCCGATTACAAAATGAGTCTTGTCATCTTGGGCAAGATGCAGGACTTGATGCATGCTTAAAATGTACAGGAAATAATAATTACTCTGCAGGAGTAACCCTTATAATTTCCTGGGAAGACCAGTTTGAGATACGGCTCCCCGGGATCCTTGGACGAATCCAGCTCTCCAGGTTGCGTTCATCTTCTGACTCATCTTCCAAGTTGTTGACAGTATCAGGGGTGAGCAACCCCCCACTAACAAAGTTGGGCTTCTTAGCAGCCTCTACTTGATCTTGTTGAGTTTGTTTGTAACCCAACCCAAATCTATCTTCTTTCTTCTCCACAGGCAACAATTTCCCCCAGCCTTGAGCATTCCCTTCTTCCACAACCTTCCGGGCTTGTTGATAGGATGTCATGGAAGTCCCAAGTACAGCAGATGTTTCATTAATATTCAGGGCCTCAAACCCTTGACTCATTGTCTCGTGGATCTCCCCATCCATCTCAATGTATTTGTATGTAGCCAGATGGCTAATAAAAATATCCTCCTCTCCACAAATAGTAACGACTTGGCCTTCCCACTCAAATTTTAACTTCTGGTGAATAGTAGACGTAACTGCGCCAGCGGCATGAATCCATGGTCTACCCAACAAACAGCTGTAGGCAGGCTGAATGTCCATCACGTAGAAGGTCGTTTTGAAAGTTTGTGGGCCAATCGTTACAGGCAACTCAATTTCTCCCAGAACTGATCTCTTAGAGCCGTCAAAGGCTCTCACTACTAAGTTGCTGGGACGTAATGCCAATCCTTCATACTCCAGCTTCACAAGGGCGTTTTTAGGCAAGACATTGAGGGATGACCCTGTGTCTACCAGTACATGTGAAAGAACTGCACCCTTACACTCCATGGTAATGTGCAAAGCCTTGTTATGATTGCGGCCTTCCGTAGTCAAACCAGTGTTGGTAAATCCTAGTCCATTACTAGCATTAACATTTCCAACTACTGCTTCCAACTGATTGACGGTGATCTCTTCTGGCACATAAGCTGCGTGCAAGACTTTTAGTAGTGCGTTCCGATGAGCCTCGGAGCACATAAGCAATGATAGAATGGAGATCTTGGAAGGCGTCTGGTGAAGCTGGTCCACTATCTTGTAATCACTTTTCTTGATGATTCTCATGAATTCATCAACTTCTTGATCAAAAGGTGTTTTCAAAGCTTCTTTGACAATTTGCTCTTCTTGCACCATGCTCTTCCCTTTCGCCTTGGCAGCAGCTTCTGTTTCAGCAGTGGGTCTTTGAATTTGCGGGGCAAAGAGACGTCCGCTTCGAGTGAAGCCTCCGCCTCCCCCCACATTGTCTATTTGTGGTGAAGAAGTTGATGATTCAAGAGTGATTTTCTGTCCTTCGCAGTATAGATCGGAGCCGTAATGCCAAGGGATGGCATTATTGCTTTCATAAGGTACTGGCCCAGGCACTGTGATAGTGACTGGACTGATGGCAGCTGCAGAAGGGACCATGATAGTCTGTGGATCATAGTATATTGTGACTGGTGCTCTGATAGGAGTGGCATTTTGTGAGTTGTAGGCATAATCATTTTCAGGATCATAATAAATTGTAACCGTTGAGACATTTGCTGTTGAAGTTGTAGGAGTTTCTGAATGAAGGGGTGTTGAGGTTGTAGAAGGGACGTTTGTTGATATTTGGTCCGTTGAAGTAACAAATGAAGCATTTGTTGATGAAATTGAAAAGTTGTTTGGAACAATGGTTGTTGCAGTTGTAGACGATTCTGGAACTGTGGTTAAGGAGATTGCTGGATTGGTAGGTATTGATGTTGTGATTTGAAGCAAGCCACTCTGGATGAGACCATCTATGCCATCCCTCAAGTTATCACAACCATTCACTGAAATGTTACAATAAGCACACCCTAGCTCACATCCCGGGAATATTTGACATTCAAGGAGTTGAGCTTTAATCTCCACCAAGGGTGTCCGAATCTGACCCACACTGGTTATCAAGTAAGACGGCTTGTCTTCAATAGCATTGATTCTGGGACCACCATGGTGTGGCATAGGGTTCTTGTTAACATTTGGTGGTGGTGCAAAATTTAGAGCTTTGGAATCCACTAGATCCTGCACTTTCATGTGCAAAGCTCTGCACTTCTCTGTACTATGGCCAGGTGCATTTGAGTGAAAAGCACATCTGGCGCTGGCGTCATAATTTCTGGGCAGACTGGCAGGATCTGGAGGTGCCAATGTCCTTAGCTCAACTAGGTTGAGTTTTAGGAGTTGTGGCAATAATGTGGCATAGGGCATAGGGATCAGATCGATCACCCTATTGGCCTGAGAGGGTCTTTGTTGGAATGGTCTTTGCTGATTGTTGTTGTTGGTGTTGTTGTAGTTTCTCTGAGGAGGATACTGAGTTTGTTGCTGATAATTTTACTGCTGTGGTTGATAAGCTGGTTGTGGATGAACTGGAGCGGGAATGGTGACTGCTGCCACAGACCTATGAACATATTGGGGTCTGCCCCTGCTGGTATGGATAGCATTGGTCTCACCAGTTCTTCTTGGGCCTGCAAAAGGCTTTCTTGTGTTGCTGGATGAGCTGGCACCGTTGTCAGAAATTTTGCCCATCTTTAATAGGCTCTCAATTCTTTCTCCAGCTATGACTACATCTACAAAGCTGGTAGAAGAAAAGGCAGCTAGCCTGTCAATGTATGTCCCTTGGAGGGTGTTCATAAACATATCAGCCATCTCCCTCTCTGACATGGGTGGTTGGATAGCAGCAGCAAGCTGTCTCCACCTCTGGGCGTACTCCCAGAAGCTTTCCCTGGATGACTGGGACATTCCCATCAGGAGGGTCCTGTTGGGAGCCATATCCAAATTGTACTGGTATTGTCTAATGAAGGCCTCTGCCAAGTCCTTCCAACATCTGATGGTTGCTCTGGTCAGATGAGAGTACCATTCCCTTGAAGCTCATGTTAAGCTATCCTCAAAATAAAACATCCATAGCTTTTCGTCCATGGTATATGCCTTCATCCTCCCCAGAAAGGATTGTAAGTGGGTCCGTGGACAGGAAGTCCCGTTGTACTTCTCAAAGCACGGTGGTTTAAATTTGTGGGGAATCCTGACCCCGTCCACTAAGCCCATGTCCATAACATCAAAGCCTAAAGAGTTTTGAGACTCCAAGGACCTTAATTTCTCAGCAATCTCATCTAGCCTTCTGTCATAGGCTTCCTCCCCAGCTCCCAGCACTGTGAATTGATCTTCCTGGGGGTCTTCTTGCAGTACTCTACCTGCAGTGGCAGTCCCTTGCACATTAACAGGGATGTTGATCTCTGGATGAAGATGGGGTCCATAGACTGGAGGATTAACATGAGGTTGAACTCTCTCATTATTGCTTGTCCCAGCAGTCCCTAGATGGGGATCTTCCTGATTCTTTCTCTCTACCATTGCTCTTAATCTCTCTTGGCTTTGAGCCATATTATTCATCACCTCCATAAATTGTGTCATCTGAGCCCTCATTTCCAATCTCTCATTGGCCATTTGGTTCCTGACCTCTGTAAGATCCTGTTGTACTTGGTCCATCTGTATACCCGGAAGGTTGTTGCGGGTTGGATATCTGTGTGGACGGTTGAGTGGAAACACCCGACGTCGAGCAATAGTTCCTGAAGTCACAACAGAGTTAGCAACAATAAAACAAAAACCTACAAAACAAAACAAAAGGTTAGTATGCAATGCAGTATGCTTATTTGTTTCCAAGGTATCCGGCTTGGCACTTGGTTTTGACCTTTCCAGACCCTTGAGGAAGATGCTTGTGATGCTGCTTGAAAGAAACTCTGATAAAACAAACTGATACATATATTACAAAAAGTAAATGATACATAGTTTGTTTTTTTTTTTTTGTTTTTTTTTTTTACAAATCATGCCCTTTGAGGGGTCAAAATACAACATAAGAAAATAAAAATACATGGAATGAAAGTAACAACAAGCAAAAGTCAGACACCAAGACCAAACTCATCCTCCTGAACTTCCTTGAGAAGTGCTTCAGTCACAGGATCAGCTGGACGCTCTGTAAGATTCCTGATGAGGAGATTCCTGGTAGTAACAGCTGCAGTTAGCTTCTTGTGTTGACTCTGGTCCTTTGACCTCTTTACACCAGCTCTAATCTTCAACTCTAAGATCTCTCTCTGGGCTGCTGCCAGGGCTTCCTGTTGCTCTTTTGCACTAGCCTCCAACTGCTCAATCTTGTCCTGAGTCCTTTTATCCTCCTGAGTACGAGCTTCGGTGATCCTGACCCACATAGCCTGACTCTCCTTCAGATACAAATCAGTCCTGGCCTTCTGGAACTGAGCCTCCTTGCAGGCATTCTTCAAGATCTGCTCTCCAGCCCTAGACTTCTTGATATAATCCTCTGACTTCTCAATTCTAGCCAGATGCTCCACCTTTAGCTTTTCTAATCTTTCAATGTCCAGCCGACCATCACTCCTCTCCCAGAGAGTCTTTTGCAGAGCCTGAGTCAGCTTCTCATTTCTCTCTTTCAATTTCTCAAACTCCTCTAAGCTGACAGTTGCTGGAGGTGGTGCTGTGGAGGGCCCAGGCACATCATCAATGGTAAAGGGCATCCCAGTAATTTGAGCCTTGGCATGAGACCACTCATAGTACTGAGCTGAGGCCACATTGTTGCATCTCCCCAAAATGGTTACCCCTTTAGTCTGGACATTGTCCCAAGCCCATGATGCTTGCCTAACAATGGCCAGATTAGGCTTGATCTCACAATAAAGGGTCTCAGCTAGATCTTGTGCTCTAGGAGGGTGGACCAATGCATAGCCCAGTTGTCTTTTGAATAGCAGAGGGTTGTAGTTGATGCAACCCTTTACTCCTATCAGAGGCACATTGGGAAATTGCCCACAACTAGTAATGATGTCTCTGCCCTTGGTGCTCTGAGTGCACCACCTGATATCATCTGAGGTTAAAGCAACAAGTCTTCTAGCCCAGTTCTTCTGCTGGTGAGGGTTCAAGAATGCATCTGTCTTTGGCAAATGTTTGAGCAACCAAGTATGGAACAAAGGAGCACAGCATCTCACTAATCTTCCCCTTTGCTTTTCATTCCTTTGATGGACAGAGTAGTAGAAGTCTCCCAGTAAGGTGGGTACTGGGTTCCTTAGAATGAAAAGGTGGATTGCATTCTTGCTTACAAACTTAGGCTCATCTGCAAATAATATGACCCCATATATGCTCAGGGCCAATAATGCACAGACTGCCTTCCACTCCCCCAAGGAAGCCTTCAGGGTAGCCTGAGAGATCAAGAAATCCAGATGTAGACCAGAGACTCCAGCCTTGGTAGTCATATTCTGCCCAATCAGAACTGGTTCCAGATACAAGGCCTTTGCCACTTCTTCATTACTAGGAAAAGCCATCTCAGGGTTGAAGGGGACTCCACCCCTGATAGGTACACCAACCAATGATGAATACTCCTCTAATAAAGGCCCCAACTGAAAATCCTGGAAGGTGAAGCACCTCAGAGGGGGATCATAGAACTGCAGGCAAGTATGAATCAAGCTCCTCTGTGAAGGGTCCAAATCCATAACCACATCAAGGATTCCTCCATAATGTTCTCTGAAAAGTGGTATATGGTCTGGAGTAATCAGGGTCTGAATCTTCCTGATGTCAGCTAGCTCAGGCTGAAAGAAATGGTAGGAGATATTACTCTTCTTAGGTGCCATGTTGCTGAAGAAAAGCTGAGACAGATGCTGATGATGGGCCACTGATAGCTGAGGTAGATACTGATGAAGATAGGTCTATGCTGATGATGGGGTCAAAACCAAGCCAAAATAAAGTATGGATACCCTGAAAAACAAATAGGCAAATGTTAAAATGATGCAATGATGATATATGCAAATGATATGCAAGGGTTTGTGACTGAGCTGGATCTGATCAAGTGTTCTGATATAAGTCCATGGAGGTTCATAAGTCCAGTAACCAGGGTGGGGGACTCAAATAAAGAGTCACATGTCCAGGGTTAAAAATCACAAGAACTGTTCCAACATGGAGTACTCTTAATCAAAACAAAGTAACAGGGTATGCTGAGGTCAAGGGTACCTGCAAACCTGTAAACAGCCCAACCCCATCACAGGTGATGTTCTAAAACAAGGATCCTCAGACTTGGATCAGTTATGAGAAGTGTAAACACTTCCAACCCGGAGGTACAGTGTTTACAATAACCATAAAAGATCCTCCTCTAATTCACCTCAGTTTCTGAAGGTCATAATAAAGGTCATCCAGACTTAGCAGGCTTCCCAGATAGCCCTAGTACTACAGGAAATCTGCAGCACAGAGTTCTCAAGAAGAAACCCATATCTGAACCGTGTTTCATATTCCCGCACCAGACCGAAATGGAATGGGAAAGAACATGAACCAATCTAGCCTAGGTGTCACTCAGGTCCCAGGTATAGGACCTCAACTCTCAATAGAACACCCACCCACCAAAGCAACAAAACAGATCCAGCCAGCACAGTATGACAGTATGATATATGTAAAGCTATAAAGAAAGTAGTAAAACAACTGTACATAAAGCAATAAACAAAATAAATATACAAACACAAATAACACATAACACCCCAGTAAACACAAATCAATCAAGCGCTAGGAGGAACCCACAAAAAGAACCAGAAGCCCTGGTTACAGTATAGGGATCCCCAGCAGAGTCGCCAAGCTGTCGCTCCCGATAAATGGGAATGGCCCAAATAAAGGTACAGACGCGAACGGTCGGCGAAAGAGGGATGTGAGAACACACAGGAGTGAACTCACTGGGAATGAATAGAGTCGCCAGCTAGGCATTTTTATCCCGGTGGAAAGGTAATGCTGCATAGACCTAGAAAGATATGGATAAGACGGTTGCGAACCAGAGAGACTGAGAAAGGGGGTTGGTTACAACCTGGGAAGGTATTAGCACCCAGATTGTCCGTCGTACTCGACGGGATCCACGCTTAAAAGATTTGTGTTTTAAAGGGGTAGTGTCAGTGCAATTTGTGCATAAAAGAGAGCTGGAAAAGGTGTACAGATGTCAGTTTAAAAGAAGTGCAAAGTGTGATATATACAGTGTCAGTGTAAGAACAGGAGTAAGATGCTCAAGATCATGAGGCTTAAAGAATGATACAGGAAGGAGGGGGAATATACAGAGACTTTTGTTCGATAACTGTTAAGTTATGCCTACGTATCCTCTCGTGCAATGAGAAAGTCAGAACACCGTAGTTCGACCCAAAGAGACTGAAAGGTGAATTGACTGATGAACTGCTTACTTGTCTATGCTCAAGTGTATGACCTGTCTGGCTCAGGTGCAAACTGTCTTGCATTAGACGGAAGAAGCGAGTTCTCGTTTATGAGTGAATGAGGTGAGAAAAGAATCCCGAAGGAGACGATTATTGTTTGTTTTTGAGTTTTCAATCTTTTATTGCTTTTGAAAGTTTGCCATAAGCTAATGAGCTTAAGCCTAAACCAATGGGTTAGTAAACTCATCACATCCTCCCTCTGATTAGGGGTAATGAGAGTACCTCAAGTGTGAAGTCAGATTCTCACACTTAATCACCTTTGATATAGGATTAAGATCATTAACCTACTTGTGATTATTTAGATGTTTTTGGTGTTTTTGTTTAGTGTTAAGTAATGAGGTTAAGCCATAATCAAAGATTAAACAGACTCATTACACCATCCTAATAGAAGGATAATAGATGAGAATGTTTAAGCTGAGGAAAGCTCCTCAACTTAATCCATGATTAGGGATTAAACTCATGACATAACAAGCCTTTGATTAAGTGGATTTTATTTAGTGGTGAGATGATGAAGTGAATTTTATGATTTGTAAGACAACTTGAGGGGGACTTGTCCATTAACACGGGTTAGTCCTTCTTAACCATTTAAGGAAGAATTAGAACCCTAATGCAAGGCCCAAGTTACAAGTGTGATGTCTTGATGATTATTAAGTGAATTGATTAAGAGATTTAAACACATTAAGGGTTTAACACTTAGGATTAAAGTTATACACTCCATCCTAATAGAAGGATGCAGGCATAAGCTTAATCACAAAGCCTTAAAGCCTTTAGGGTTTAGTCCCTGATTATGAGATGAGAAGAGAAGACTCAAAGAGACACAAAGGTAAAAGCTAAGTGGGGAACTAATCAAAACCCTAATCATTGTCATGCTTGGTTGTTCCTAAGGTTTGTGAAGTTTACAAGAGAAGTCTTCAATGGAACCACCAGGAAGCAGATGAAAGGATCAGGAGAAGTAAAGTAACTTGCTTCATTGAAGAAGACAAGTCACTTGAGGAAAGAAAGTAAGAAGAAAAAGAATGAACAAGCTCAATCTCAAACACATAACAAAATGCAGCATGGATGCATAAAAGAGATGAAGAGAAGTTATGAGAAGTGAAGGCAAATTCACTTCTCAAAGTTACTTACCACCTGAAAAGTTAGTGAAAGAAATGCAATGCAATGCAAAATGAAATGAAATGGCATGATGTAAATCAAAACCAGAAGCACATGCATGATGCTAAAGATGCTATGAGATGCTACAAACATGTAACAAGACATGGGGATGATCATACAAACTTATGAATGCAAATGAAGCAAGTTAAGAACCATGATCATACATGAAATATTATAAGATGCAAATGACATACAACATGGCAAATACAAGATGTAATGATCAAACATGCTTACTATATGTCTTAAGATGTTAAATGAATCAAATGGATGCACAAAATGCTATGGCAAGTCAAGGTATGAATGCAAATGCAAGATGGATGCATATGGAAGCCCACATTAGGGTTTATGATCAAAGCATCAAACAAAAACCAAAATCAGAAGCAAACATCAATATAAAAAATTGAAAATGCATTCAAAGGGCCCCTAAACCTATACTAACTCACTGCCCAAAGGAGAAGTTCCAACTCTTAACCTAATAAAAGTTATGAATTTCCTAAAATTTCTAGGGTTTTAGGGTTCCTTAACAAGAAAAATGTCAAACAAATGGAAAATGAAAGATCAAATCATGCCCATTTAATCTCACAAACTACATGATATGCACAACACAATGCAAAAAGAATCAAAGTCCAACTCTCAATGGTTAGGCAGAAATGATTTTTGGAAGTTTGGATCAAAATAATGCTTTGAAAATGAATTAATTCCATGGAAAATTATCAAAATGCATCAAGATCAAAAAAGAAATTTGGTTTGAGGGTTGGACAATGTTTCTAAATGGTTTTAAATGTTTCATGAATTTTTTGGTGATTTTTAAATACCTAAAAGTATTTTTAATTAATTAATTCTCATTAATTAATTAAAAATAAACTTTTAAATGATTTAAAAATATTTTTTAATGCAAAAAATAAAAATAAAAATGTTTTTGGTTTCTGAAAATTAATAAAAGTTTATACAAAAAATTTCAGAATTTTTAAAATGATTTTGCTATTTTTAATAAATATGAGAAAACAAATGAATTAATATGAAAAAGAAAATGAATTTAATTTGAAAAATGGAAAAGTAATCAGATCCAAAGGCCCACGTTTGAACTGGCTGCGCGCGCGTTTGACCTGGCGCCATATCCAATGGCTGATATTCAAACCTGGCTAATTATGATTAACCCTAATTAATTGTGCCCTAATCACTTTCAGGCGACCGGAACACTGTTCCGGTCGTCTTCTCCGGCCATATCATTTTTCAAACTCTCTCCACACGCATCTAAAACGAAATCTAATTACCCAGAACTCTTCCCCACCCAAAAACGAATTAAACCCCTCAATCAAACAACATTCATCATTCAGAAACAGGGAGAATCGAATCAAACATGTTTTAGGGCAAAAGTTTCAGACAAAGCATACATCCTGGTTTCTCAACCATTTTCAAAAATAATCACATATTCATGACCAGGGGAATGCATAGAAGCTATTAAGAACTTAAAATCATGCTTCTGGAAAAAAAGTTCATGAAGCTACCTGAGTTTGAAGCTTTTCAGTTTGGAGCTTTCAGACCTCTTCTCTTGTGCAAGACCACTCCTATGACCTCCCTTGTGCTTCTGAAAGGCTTGGAGCAAGTTTATTTTGGCTGGTTGGAGAGATTGAACAAGTTCTGTTCAGTGCAGTGAGGGAATCGTGTTTCTGATTCTGGGGGTCTAAGACAATGGTGATGGGTGCTTTGTGACCAGGAAGGTGTGTTGAGTTAATATATGAAGTTAGTTTATGTGTTTGTGAGTTGTGTGATGAGTTTCGAAAGCTTTTGCTCAAGAGGGTGAAAATGAGAATGCTGTGCTATGGGAGGTTTCAGGCTTTCTTCTTGTTGTGTTTGGCTTGCATTTGATTTGTATAAACAAATCCCATTGGTCAGAAGAAGTGACATGTCCTTTATTGATTGGTATGGGTCCTTTTGCCAAAAGGTCAAGTTTGTGTAAGAGAAGCATGGGCCACTTGCTAGCCTAGTACAAGAAGGGTGTGCTGCGCAGCATGATGTGAGGAAGGGCCTAGGATTGATCAGCCAGCTAGCCAGCAAGTGGATGAGAAGCTATGATGACTTTTGCAACTTGGCTTGCCTTTGGTTCTTATGAAAGAAACTTGATCCATGGGCCATAAAACATGTGATTCTTTGGGTGCAATCTGACTTTTAGGACTTGTGTGATCATGTGGTGAAGTTTAGAAGTCCATTTGATGACTTAATTGGCCTTGAGAAGTGAATTTGCAACTTTGCCTCTTTGGTGCATGACTTGAAATTTAGTGATTTTTGCCAACTTTGACAAACCATAACTTTTGATCCAAAATGAATTAGGTCATGTTCTTGTACTTTTTGAAAAGGGAATGATCTATTCTACAACTTTCATGACCAAAGTTTTTCCATTTGAAGCTTTTTTGAATCAAAAGTAAGGGTTGAAAAGTTGCCTAAAATGACAAATTCATTAAAAGTCAAACTTGCCCAAAAAGTCAACTTTGCAAAAGACTTGAAATTCTTCAATTTTGTGAACTTCCAACCTCTTATATGATCAAATAAAGATCATATACAATCAAAATGATGAAGAAACCCCTTTGGTTGGGTCATTGGGGGCCTCAAATGCCCTGATTTTGCACTGACTTGCTTGAAAAGTCAACTCTTGATCAGATGACTTCCCCATGGAATTTCTTCATGAAAATTGATATGCATACTCCCTATACCATATAGAGACCAATAGAAACAAGAATGACCAAAAAATTTGGAGTTATGGCCTCTGAAACCAAAACCCTAATTTTAGGTCATCTGTGCAGTCAAACCTGGCTCTGCTTCCATACCATTCTCAGTTCTTGTGATTCTTTGGCATTCTTGACTTTGAGAGGATATAATATGATGCTTGAACATTCATGGACCCCTTTGAAGTGATTGATGGCCTTTGGAGTGGCTCAAGAAGCTCTTGGATTGCTCAGATCACAAACCCTAGATGCAGATGACTTTGAACCAATGCAATGTGTCAAAAATGTAATGTGAGATGCTATGATTGAGTTTATGCATATGAAATGATCACAAGCCATGGTGTGAATGGGTGAGGGCAAATTTAGGGTGTTTACAACCATCAATGACAATATGAAATTTCTACAACATCTACCTCATGCATTAACAACATCAACAACATGCAACCACAACTACCTCATACAACAATAATAACATCAACAACATACAACAACAACTACCTCATACAACAACAACATCAACAACATATAACAACAACTACCTCATATAACAACATCAACAACATACAATAACAACTACCTCATAAAAACATTATGCACACCAACAACAAACCATGAAATGAGACTCTACGAACTCTATGCATGCAGTACCATAATTTGATCTCTATGTCAAGATCCAGTTCCCGTCGGAACTCTCGACCCCTCTTTCATGGCCTAGTATGATCCCTATTTCATGATCACACCTTCGACCCCTATTTTATGGCCACGTACAATCCCTATTTCATGATCGCACCCACAACACAATGATTCCCTTTGGAATTCGGATGGATATACCCTACCTTGGTACACCATCCCCAACTATGCACATGCCATACAACATCAATGTCAATATGCAATGTCTACATCATCTACCTCATGAGGTAGATGATGTAGAAATTTCATATTGACATTGATGGTATATGGCATGTGCATAGTTGGGGATGGTGTACCAAGGTAGGGTATATCCATCCGAATTCCAAAGGGAATCGTTGTGTTGTGGGTGTAATCATGAAATAGGGATCATACGTGACCATGAAATTGGGGTCGAGGGTGTGATCATGAAATAGGGATCATATTGGACCATGAAAGAGGGGTCAAGAGTCCTGACGGGAAACTTTATGCACACCAACAACAAACCATGAAATGAGACTCTACCAACTTTATGCATGCAGTACTATAATTTGATCTCTATTTCAAGATCTAGTTCCTGTCAGAACTCTCGACCCCTCTTTCATGGTCTAGTATGATCCCTATTGCATGTTGTTGATGTTGTTAATGCATGAGGTAAATGTTGTATACATTGCATATTTTCATTGATGGTGTATGACATGTTCATATTTAGGGATGGTGTACTAAGGTAGGGTATATCCATCTGAATTCCAAAGGGAATCATTGTGTTGTGGGTGCGATCATGAAATAGGGATCGTACTTGACCATGAAATAGGGATCATACTAGATCATGAAAGAGGGATTGAGAGTTCCGACGGGAATTGGATCTTGAAATAGAGATCAAATTATGGTACTACATGCATAGAGTTAGTAGAGTCTCATTTCATGGTTTGTTGTTGGTGTGCATAATATTGTTGGTGTGCATACAATTTTCCGTCAGGACTCTTGACCCCTCTTTCATGGTCCAATATGATCCCTATTTCATGACCACACCCTCGACCCTAGTTTCATGGTCATGTACGGTCCTTATTTCATGATTACACCCACAACACAATGATTCCCTTTAGAATTCTGATGGATATACCCTACCTTGGTACACCATCCCCAACTATACACATGCCATACACCATCAATGTCAATATGCAATGTCTACATCATCTACATCATCAACCACAGCAACATATAACAACATCAATTAAACTTATCAACACCTACCACCTGCATCATCAACTATGACGACATATATCAACATCAATAACACCTATCAACACCTACAACATGCATCAATAACTATGATGATATATATCAACATCAATAACACCTATCAACACCTACAACATTCATCATCAACTATAACAACATACATCAACTTCAACGAGAACACATAACAACAACACAACATACATTAACAGTTACATTAATGTATACCAATAACTATGTCATATAACAACAACAACAACCACACATATCAATAACAACAACAATGTACATATTAAATCATGTTCATTTCAATTTATGCTTATTATTTTTCCAATTAAGCTCATAACTCACCTCTACTTACTTCTAACAGCTCTACATCACTCCCCATCCCTTAATATATTAATTATAGAATTTTAGAGAATTTTTTAGAAATAAAACATTTTATTTTTCACTCCAGGTATCACTAAGTGATGGGCTTGCTCACTGAGCGAGCAACTCTCTGTAAAACGCCCTCCAAAACTTCAACTTGCTCGATAAGCGAGCACTGCGATTTCCTGAGTTTTTATTTTACGACTCATCCAAATCCTACTACGAATTATTCCACCAAAAACCAATCTTACAACCATAAAATGCGGAATTTACATGATTCATTGCCTAATTCATACGATTATCATACCAAATCAACAACTACTAACAATTTAACACAATTTCATCCAAAATCACCAAAACCCTAATTCTCTATTCAACAATACTACACCTAAAATTTAGACTATTTAACCCTTAGGAGATGAAGAAATCCCACCCTTACCTTAGCTCGATGAGCGATTCCTTCCTTTTTCGCGAATTCTTCCTTCTAGCCTTGCCCTTTCTCTTTCTTTCTTCTCTCCGTTCACAATTCTCTTTACGGTCCCAAAATACGACTGAACTTCCTCTTTTCCTAATTTCCAAACTTATCCCTTAGACCTCATCTATAATTTTCCTTATTTTCCCTCACTATCCTTCACCAATTTCCCATTCTACCCTTTTCCCTTAATATTCAAATTATTATAATTATTCAATATAATGTATTTCCTTTAAATTGATATCATATAAAATAATATTATAATTTATTCCACACCAAAATACAACAAATCCAATTAAATAAATAAAATAATAATCGGGGCGTTACACTTCTAACTATCATAACTCTATGATTGTTCTTAGTCTGATACGAAACCCAATATCACTGCTTGGTCTATCAGAACTTTATCATAGTTATTCAAGTACAAAACATTATACTTCTAGAATATCAGAGTTTGCCTTGACAAAACTTCTCTCTTAGATCTTCATATCCATATGTTTAGACAGTCTTGAGACTTCTGATTAGCTCGTTGTTCTGAAAAGCGTCATTGAATGTAGACTTTGTCTTGACCGCTTTCAGGAAGACTTCTGCTTCAGATTCTTATGTTCTGAATATCACATTCTCAGACAATTTACATCTTTTGAACATTATGATACTAAATTCACGATTACGTTGACTTTCAAAAAGTTCTCAACTTCTAAATAGTACTGGGTCTATCTGATTTTGAACATATGTTCACGAAGTGTACAACTTTGATTATATGAACAAATAGTTATTAATAACTTAAACAAAGTTCTTACAAATAATGCCAAGTGAACTTGTTAAGTTCCTTGGATAAACATCAAACATTAAACGTTAGTGATAAACAATTTATATCATTTGATTGGTTTGAGTTTGCATTCTTAAGGTTATATCAAAATCATATTTTCATTTTCCCCCCTTTTTGACATCATCAAAATGTTAGATTATCTTAACATTTTAAGCTTGTTAATATGATAAGGATTCTCAGATTAATTCATATGAAATATGATAGTTAAGATTATGCAAAGATAGAAATTAGACAAATATTAAAATTCAATCATTCAAGAAATAAATAAATAATTCAGAATAGAACAAAACATTTTTCATTGATTGAGTGAAATTTGAATACAAGAACATGACCATGATTTAGAAAGAAAAGCCTATAGTACTAGCTTCCTATACTAGATACCAAAGAACAAAGGTTGAAAAGACTCATAATGAAGTTTTTTGTCATTCCATTGTGCGTGTAGTGATCAATCACTCCTTGGAGTTTAAGGATGTGAGATATAACTCTGCAGAAAGGTACTTGATATGTTAACTTGTCTTTGGAAATAAGGATTTCTTCTTTTAAATGAAAAAACATGGCTTTTGGCAAGTTAATTATGACCTTGGAAATTAGGAAGAAAATAAAACGCTTATCCATGCCTGACATTCGTTCAATCCCTCTTTCTCTGGGTCTTAAGTTGCTTATCAAGATTTTATACCAACTTCTTGCCTCAGAAGTGAGAATATCAGGATGAGCAGCATTACCCTCTTTTCCGTAGATGGAATCAACTTACCCAGCTAACCTACCGTCATTGTAGAAATCCTCAAGTATGACCCCTTCTTTATTGCACTCAGTAGCTTGAGCGATGATGGTTAGGTTTACCATTATTAGATGTCCTGCAACTATAGAGAGAATAACACAACAAAAAGGGTCGATCTCTAAGACTATAGAATTTGCCCAAAATTCTATCACAAGTTCAGGGTAGACAGGTCCAACCAGCATGTTGAAGTAGCATTCCCAATCTTGAGCTAGAATTCTAGAAAGAATCCCATGTTTCCCTTGTTCAGTTAAAGAGGCTGAACTCACGGTGCATTCCTTCAGAGTTAATAGATCAGAGATATTTCCACGAATGTTTTTAGAAGACATTCTTGATAACGCTTGTAAGATGAAGAGAATTATGTTTGAAATGAGGAAAAGAATGAAGATGTGTAATTCAGAAGTTTAATGAGACACAAGAAGAGAAATACTCCCATTTATGGAATAATTAAGGTGGAGAGAGAAATACTGTCAATAAAGGTGTGACGCTTTGGAATAGGCAACATTTCATCAAAACTGATACTAACCATGAGTAGTAGAAGTATCAAAGCGGAAAAAATCATTAAACCAGATATAAAAATATGTATCTATGTATTCTTATAAGTTATAAGAAATGACTGACACATACATCAATGAAAAACAGAACAGTTTGTTTTTACAAGAATGATCTGAATTCTAATATTTTTCTGGTCATAACTATATACGCATTTAATGATATGTGTGAAGATAACTATCCTACTATGCTAGATTTATCATGTCATGTAACCATTTGTTATTATGACTTAATGACGCATAAGGAAATGTGACTTTTCAAAATCCATAACATGTTTTAACTAATGACATGCATGCATTTTTTTCCAGATGTTACTAATGTAATATTCCCATATTAAGTAATAAAGCTAGTTATGAAAATCAAACCTTAAGATCTTATATCCTGGCTCTTCATCATATTGTTTCACTGTTCTGATTTTGACTCTCTTCACTTTGGCCTTCTTCAGCTTGTTTTTCTTCAAGCGAGTCTTCCTATCTGATTATGACTTCTGACTTGATATTCTTCTCGGAAGAACTTCTGATAAGCTTTTCTTCATCTAGGTTCTGAAGGTTGTTCTTCTTCTAAATATTGAATTTGAGCTTGATGATCATAACTTGTCTTCATATCAGAACACATCTTAGAACTTCTGAAGGTTTTCCTTACAACGTCCTTAACATCAGAACATTCATCTTCTTATCAAGAACTTCTTTACAAGAGACTGAATATCAGAGGGTCAATAATTCCATTAGCTTGAACATAAACTTTTTAGAGGTTTTGTGCTAGGGAGAATTAATTGACATCTCTTGATCTTTTGATTTTGCTTCCTTACATAATGTGAATTTTTGTCAGATACAAGTATCAACAAACTTAGACAAGTTTGAGTGACAATCTTGTTCTTGCAATACTGAGCTAACTTGATCAGAGTTAGTTCAACAAAGATCGACAACATATTTGCGTATGAAAAGAATATCTATTGATTTATTTAAGGTGAATAATATCAGTGATTTAAATTCTTTTAACTCAGAACAGATGACTTATGTCCCAACATCAATGATTTCAGAATCCATTCATCATGAATTTCTGAGTAGAATGTTAGATAACATCCTGAACAGTTTTAGTTTGTTCAATTGAGATAGAGACTCAATTTAACTGAACTTTAACTGTCAGAGTTACTTCCATCAATTTCTCAGAATACTCAATTAATGAAGTTCTCTGGGAACCACTAAGATTTCTTCTTTTGAATACAACAATATTACTTAGAAACTTAGCAAAGGAAACATCATTCAACCTGCATTGAATCTTCTAACCGTTAAATCAGTTAGGTCTTGGACATTCTGACAAAAATCATTTTCAGAGTTTGACATCTTATGTTTATGATTTCTGACTTCTTCTCCATACTTTAGCATGAAGTTCTTATGAATCGAAATCATCCTTTTCACTTCAGAAAAACATCCAATGAGCTTAATATGATAAATTCAATGGTGGACTAATTTGTTTCTTGAAAACATCCCATACTCATTTAGAAATAATCTTCAGCAAACAAGATTTCTTGTTTTCTGATGATTTGATTCTTGATCAAAATACTTTGATCAACCAATAGTATTTAAGATAAGAATTCAACAGATATATAACTATATCTGAAGAATCTCTCTTGTCAGCTGATTTTGCCAAATCAGTGACTTGCTCAAATGCAATTTGTTTGGCTACAATTCAATATCCTCTCATTATCATCAAATAATATGAGACGGAAACTGTTAGTGGATTAACTTTCACCTCATGTGTTTTCAACCCATAACAATGGATCTTTATTTGACACTATTAAGTGTTTGATATCCATCAATAACAGAACAAGAGCTCTGATACAAATTGAAAGTGTGAGAAAAACACAAGAAATGGGGGGATTGAATTGAGGTTTTCACTCTTGTCTACTTTTCGCACTTTGATGAGTTGCATCAAGCTATGCTATGAATGCGATGTGGAAGGATAAAGGAATATAAAGAATAAAGCAAGAGTAAAGAACATATGATATATCCTGGTTCACTTGAGAACTTCTCAAGCTAATCCAGTCCACCCTCCAAGGTGATTTTGATTTAAAGAAAGACTTAATCCACTATAACCAAATCATTATGATTACAATTTCACAACAGAACTGTGACTTACTCAATGAACCATTAAGGGATCTAACTAGATATAATGTCCACTGACCCAACAGAACCTCTTCCAGGATTTCTGATGACGTGAAAATACATCGTTTATTTGACTTTATTAATGCATATTTTGTACTCGTTTTGACTTTCATTTGCACCATATTATGTTGGTATTTTGTTTATTTTGTTTGTTTCAGGTATTCAAGCATTTAAGAGTCGTATGCGAAGAAAGGAAGCAAATCAGGCGAGAAATGGAACAATTCGCATACAAAAAGTAGTCTGATGAAAATGGCCATAACTTTTGAACCGTAAATCGAAATGACGCCCCGTTCGAAGCGCCGGAAAGCTAAGACTGAGATCTGCAACATGAATCTGGAAATTGTGGGTGTCAAGGTCGTGACACCCCTCTCACGACCGTGACACGCCTTTTTGATGTGTCACGACCGTCACAATGGTCTCACGACCGTGACGTGCTTTTTGGAGCATAACGACCGTTACATGGGCGTCACGACCGTGACGCGCTTAATTGAAGGAATCTAACCGTCACACCATGTCACGAACGTGACAAAGAAAAGTTATTACATTTGTTTAAATTTAATTGAGAACGTGCAACGAGTCTTAGAGACTCCTACTTTCCCTCAACTGCAGCAAAACCCATATACCACTTCTCCTGGATTCTCGGAAGCAACTAAGCCTACGCTCCAACTCAAATCCAACTGCCCAAACCCAAAATCTAGTTCTATAAATACCCCAATTTCAAATGGAAAAGGGGAGAGTTTTATTCTGCATTTTTATGCGGAAGCTCTGCCAATTTTCTTTCAACCCAATTATTTTTCCAGCCTTGTTTTTATTTATTTTTCTGTTTCTATTTCCAACCCAATTAAATAACAATTTCCAACATTAGGAAATTGTTATTTCAATTAATCTCTTTCTAGCTTTAGAATTCGTATTTTATTTAGATTCCGATTCCGAAACTCCGAGCTTGCCAATCTGTGGAAGAAGGAGTTTAAGAATTTAATTATCCAGGTTTTTATTTTTGCATTTATATTAAGTTTAATTATTTATTTATGTTAAGTTTCTATTATTATTATTATATAATGCATGCTTTAATATTTATTTATTTCGTTTTGTATCTGTCTGTTGGTTTAGTAAAAATGAGTAGCTAAATAATTTAGAGTCCGGCGTATGAGGACCGTCGTTACCGACGGAACTCCGTAGAAATTATTAGGTGCGAAATTATGATTGTATGTCTGTTTTGGTTTTAATTTCTAAGCGTAATTTAATTAGCATTGTCACGAGAGTGAGATGTTATTTAACACGGTTTTGTCACGAGAGTGAGAAACTAATTAAGGTTAGAACCGGCACAGCGAGAGCGTGGGGATCGAACTGGATAGTAGAAATTAGGCAACTTATCTAAATACAGCGAGAGCGCTTTAGAGACGTTTAGGATATTATTAGCTTTCAAAACACGTTTCTTAGTTACCGGGCGAGCGAGAGCAAAATCTTGGGATTAGGAAGTGTGGCTTTAGTTAAGACCGCGAGAGCGTGAGGCGGAGTCTTTAAGCTGATATATTCTACAGAACTAGCTATAGTCGTAATTAGTACCGAATTCTATAAAGTCCCTTAGGAGCGCGGAATTCATATCTCGGGCTCGTTTTATTCTTATTTCTTTCTTAGATTTATTTTAGTTTTAGTTTTAGTTTCCCTTAAACCATAAAAATATCATTAGCCTTAGCTTTACAACGCAACGATTGATAACGGTAGGTTGACATTGGTCTCTGTGGGTTCGATATCTTTATTACTACGCGATAGGCTGTGCACTTGCAGTTAGAAACCGTTAGACGTATAGTTTACCGCGATCAAGTTTTTGGCGCCGTTGCCGGGGACCAAAAGTCAATATTGTTATTCCGTTGTTGCATCGTATAGACTAAGGCATTTTCTTTCTTATTTATTTAACTATGTTCCACCCAAATTTTTTCTACAATCCCCATTCCCAGTATTTCGAGGAATACCAAGGATACCATAATCCCAACCTCGAAATACATATGGAGAATTTCAACCCTTCGTTCAACCATTCTCACCCAAATTACCTCTGCAACTACCAACCCCAAAATTTTGAGGAGCTGCACCCAAATTTTTCCTATGATTACCAACCCCAACATTTTCAGGAGTCGCAAGAATCCCATAATTCCAACCTTGAAGCATTAATGCAAGATTTCAATGCGACACTGACTCACTCCCAGTATCTCGAGGAACCACAATCAAACTTCCTGTACGATCATCATTCCCAATATTTCGAGGAACCAGAAGAATCTATTAATCCCAAACTCGAAACATTAATGGAAGATTTCCTTGAAACCTCAGCTAACTTTAGGCTAAAGTCTATGATGGAGCGTTTTGTGGACGCACAAACTATCCAGAATGAAGAGCTTAGAAGACAACATCTCGATACTTATGAAACCCTTAGGCAGATGAACACTACAATCGAGTCCCTCACGACTCACACTGATGCATTGGAGACCCAAATATTACTACTCACGATGACACCTATAGGTCCTTCCCCTGAGGAGAATGCGTACGTTATAACAACCAGTAGTGAAGAACAATTCGAAAATCCTAAGGAGATTGAAGATGAAGTTGAGGAGAGTTATAATAAGGTTGAGGATAGTTCTAGTGGGAAAAGAGTAGAGGTTGAGCACAATTCACCGACACCACCCGAAAGGGAGGTTATCATAGAAGTTGAGAATGAAGAACCTATTGTAGATCTTCTTCCATATACCCCACCAATTCCTATCCCACATATGTTTGCCGACTCCCAATCCAAAACTTATGAGGAGATATTGGATAATATCCACACTGATGCACCCTTGTTCGAACCCCTGCATAAAAAGAGAAAATTTAAGGACCATGAAACGAGGGAAGTCATTAGTGCTAAGAGGGTGAGGTTAGACTTTAAGGTGATGAATGAAACAACTAGGTTCAAACATGAAAAGCTAATACCTAGCATAGATCCAGAACCACCAGCACAAGTCCAAAAGAATAAACCACCCCACTGTAAACACCCCAAATTTGCCCTCACCCATTCACACCATGGCTTGTGATCATTTCATATGCATAAAACACAATCATACCATCTCATATTGCATTTTTGGTTCACTGCATTGGTGCAAAATCATCTGCATCTAGGGTTTGTGATCTGAGCAATCCAAGAGCTTCTTGAGCCACTCCAAGGGTCAATAATCACTTCAAAGGGGTCCATGTGTGTTCAAATATCATATTATATCCTCTCAAAGTCAAGAATGTCAAAGAATCACAAGAATTGGGTTGGTATGGAAGCAGAGCCAGGTTTGACTGCACAGATGACCTAAAATTAGGGTTTTGGTTTCAGAGGCCATAACTCCAATTTTTTTGGTCATTCTTGTTTCTTTTGGTCTCTATATGGTATAGGGAGTATGCATATCAATTTTCATGAAGAAATTCCATGGGGAAGTCATCTGATCAAGAGTTGACTTTTCAGACAAGTCAGTGCAAAATCAGGGCATCTGAGGCCCCCAGTGACCCAACCAAGGGGTGATCTTCATCATTTTAAATGTATATGATCTTTATTTGATCATGGAAGAAGTTGGAAGTTCACAAAATTCAAAGATTACAAGTTTTTGCAAAGTTGACTTTTTGAGGCAAGTTTGACTTTTAATGAAAATGTCACTTTATGCAACTTTTTCAACCCTTACTTTTTGATTCAAAAATGCTTCAAATGGAAAAACTTTGGTCATGAAAGTTGAAGATTAGATCTTTCCCTTTTCAAAAAGTACAAGAACATGACCTAATTCATTTTGGATCAAAAGTTATGGTTCATCAAAGTTGGCTAAAATCACTAAATTTCAAGTTATGCACCAAATGGAAAACTTGCAAAATCTTGTATCAAGGCAATTTGTGACTTCTAATTGATGTCAAACCATTACACAAACATCACATAAGTCCTAAAAATCAGAATGGGCCAAAGGGATCACATGTTTTATGGCTTGTGAGGCAAGATATTTTCATGAAGATCAAAAGCAAGCAAGTTGCAAAAGCCATCATAACCTTTCATCCACTTGCTAGCTACATTGCTGAACCATCCTAGCCTTTCCCTCACACCATGCTGCGCAGCCCACACCCCTTGTACTTGGCTAGAACATGACCCATGCTTCTCTTACACAAAGTTGACAAATTGGCAAAAGTAGCTACACCTATCACAAAAGGGCATGTCACATCTTCTGACCAATCAGCATTGTTTATACAAACAAATGGCAAGCCAAACAACATAACACACAAGCCTGAAACCAGCAAGAAGAACACATTCTCATTTTCACTCCCAAAAGCAAAAGCTTTCGAAACTCAGTGTACAAGCTACAAACTCACAAACAAACTTCATAGAACTCATCACCACATCCTTCTGATCATTTCCCTGCCTTCATTCATCCTTGAAACCTCTCATAAGCCAAACACGATTCTCACCTGAGCTTGAACAGAACTTGTTCAATCTCCCAAACCAGCCAGCACAAGCTCCTTCTAAGCATCCAGACATCATCAAGGGACCAAAAGGAGTGGATTGCATAAAGAGGGGAGGTCAGAAAGCTGCAAAGTTGAAAGCTTCAAAACTCAGGTAGCTCAAGAACTTTTTTTCCAGAAATGATTTTTAAAGTTCCTAAGTTGTTCTTTGTAGTTCACTGATCACTCTGATGTCTTTGGTTTTGAAAATGGTGAAGAAATGAGAGTTTAATCTGTTTCTGAAACTTTTTGCCCTAAAACTAGTTTGATTCGATTCTCATTGTTTAGGAATGATAAATGTTGTTTGAATGGGGGTTTTGATTCGTTTTTGAGTGGGGATCATTTCTGTTTAATTAGATTTCATTTTAGATGCGTGTGGAAGGAGTTTGTGATTTTGAGTGATCGGAGAAGATGACCGGAACACTGTTCCGGTCACCTGAAAGTCATTAAGGGTTGATTAGGGCTAATTAATTAGGGTTAGTGAGTTTGAATGTTGGCCCTTGGATGTGGCGCCAAGTCAATGCGCGCGTGTTTGAGTTTGAATCTGGACCTTCAGATTGGTTGACTTTTCTTTTCCAGCTTTTAATTCATTTTATTTTTCATATTATTTCATTTAATTTCCACAATTTATTAAAAATAGCAAAAATACTTTAAAAATTCTGAAATTTTTTATACAAGTTATTATTTAATTTCAGAACACAAAAATATTTTTATTTTTATTTTTAGCATTAAAAAAGTATTTTTAAATATTTGAAAGTTTCTTTTTAATCAATTAATGGAAATTAATTAATTAAAAATACTTTTAGGTATTTAAAAATCACCAAAAAATTCATGAAACCTTTAAAAACATTTAGAAACATTGTCCAACCCTCAAACCAAATTTCTTTTTTGATCTTGATGCATTTTAAGAATTTTCCATGGAATTAAAATCATTTTGATGCATTATTTTGATCCAAACTTCCAAAAATCATTTCTGCCTAACCCTAAAGAGTTGGACTTTGATTCTTTTTGCATTGTGTTTAGCATATCATGTAGTTTTTGAGATTAAATGGTCATGATTTGATCTTTCATTTCCAATTTGTTTGGTAATTTTCTTGTTAAGGAACCCTAAAACCCTAGAAAACTTAGGAAAATCATAACTTGAATTAGGTTAAGAGTTGGAACTTCTCCTTTGGGCAGTGAGTTAGTATAGGATTAGGGATCCATTGAGTGCATTTTCAATTTTTTATATTAATGTTTGCTTCTGATTTTGGTTTGTGTTTGATGCTTTGATCATAAACCCTAATTTGGGCTTCCATATGCATCCATCTTGCATTTGTATTCATACCTTGACTTGCCATGACATTTTGTACCTCCATTTGATTCATTTAACATCATAAGACATATTGAAAGCATGTTTGATCATTGCATCTTGCATTTGCCATGTTGTATGCCATTTGCATGTCATAACTTTTCATGTATGTTCATGTTTCTTAACTTGTTCCATTTGCATCCATGAGCTTGTATGATCATCCTCATGCCTTGTCACATGTTTGCAGCCCCTCATAGAATCATTAGCATCATGTATGTGCTTCTGGTTTTGTCTCTCATCATGCCATTCCATCCCATTTTGCATTGCATTGCATTCCTTTTCTAACTTTTCAGGTGGTAAGTGGCTTTGAGAAGTGAATTTGCCTTCACTTCTCATAACTCCTCTTCATCTCTTTTATGCACCCTTGCTGCATTTTTGTATGTGTTTGAGATTGAGCTTGCTCATCCTTCTTCTCCTTACTTTCTTTCTTCAAGTGACTTGTCTTCTTAAATGAAGCAAGTTACTTTGCTTCTCCTGGTCCTTTCATCTGCTTCCTGGTGGTTCCATTGAAGATTTTTCTTGTAAACCTCACAAACCTTAGGAACAACCAAGCATGACAATGATTAGGGTTTTTATTAGTCTCCCCTCTTAGTTTTACCTTTGTGTCTCATTGAGTCTTCTCTTCTCATCTCATAATCAGGGACTAAACCCTAAAGGTTTTAAGGCTTTGTGATTAAGCTTATGCCTGCATCCTTCTATTAGGATGGGGTGTATAACTTTAATCCTAAGTGTTAAACCCTTAATGTGTTTAACTCCTTAAATCAATTCACTTAATAATTATCAAGACATCACACTTGTAACTTGGGCCTTGCATTAGGGTTCTAATTCTTCCTTAATTGGTTAAGAAGGACTAACCCTAATGTTAATGGACAAGTCCCCCTCAAGTTGTCTTACAAACCATAAAATTCACTTCATCATCATACCATTAATTAAAATCCACTTAATCAAAGGCTTGTTATGTCATGAGTTTAATCCCTAATCATGGATTAAGTTGAGGAGCTTTCCTCAGCTTAAACACTCTCATCTATTATCCTTCTATTGGGATGGTGTAATGAGTCTGTTTAATCCCTGATTATGGCTTAATCTCATTACTTAACACTAAACAAAACCACAAAAAACATCTAAATAATCACAAGTAGGTTAATGACCTTAATCCTGCATCAAAGGTGATTAAGTGTGAGAATCTGACTTCACACTTAAGGTATTCTCATTACCCCTAATCAGAGGGAAGATGTGATGAGTTTACTAAATCCATTGGTTTAAGTTTAAGCTCATTAACTTATGACAAACTTTCAAAAGTAATAAAAGACTGAAAACTCAAAAACAAACAATAATCGTCTCCTTCGGGATTCTTTTCTCATCACCTTCACTCATAAACGAGAACTTGCTTCTTCCGTCCAATGCAAGACAGTTTGCACCTGAGCCAGACAGGTCATACACTTGAGCATGGACAAGTAAGCAGTTCATCAAGTCAATTTATCTTTCAGTCTCTTTGGGTCGAACTACGGTGTTCTGACTTCCTCATTGCACGAGAGGATACGTAGGCATAACTTAACAGTTATCGAACAAAAGTCTCTGTATTTTCCCCCCTCTTTCCAGCCTTATTCTTCAGCCTCATTATCATGAGCATTTCACTTTTGTCCTTACACTGACACTGTACATTTATACACTTTACACTCCTTTTACACTGACACCTGTACATCTTTTCCAGCTATTTTATACACAGATTGCACTGACACTACCCCTTTAAAACACAAATCTTTTAAGCGTGGATCCCGTCGAGTACGACGGACAATCTGGGTGCTAATACCTTCCCAGGTTGTAACCAACCCCCTTTCTCAGTCTCTCTGGTTCGCAACCGTCTTATCCATCTTTTTCTAGGTCTATGCAGCATTGCCTTTCCTCCGGGATAAAAATGCCTAGCTGGCGACTCTTTTCTTTTCCAGTGAGTTCACTGCTGTGTGTTCTCATTGTTCCTTTCGCCGACCGTTCGCGTCTGTACCATATTTGAGCTCAGTCTCATCTTTTGGGAACGACACCCACAGAAGGAAGAAAAGGAAAGGTGAGGGATATATGAGATGGCTTGATAAGTGGAAATGGAAACCGAAGAGTAACGCTCATAACCGTCAAGCTATTGACGTTAAACAAAACTCCGTGGGGGTGGAAACCCACGTGTTTTAATTTAATGTTTTTTTCTTTTATTGTTTTTTTTGTAGAAAAATAAAGAAATGTATGGTTTGTCACGTCTCAGCTGCCATTAGGCGAAAGATCTCTAGACGACAACCCCTCAAGATGAGATGGTGCCCACGCACATTCCTTTGAATGTCGCTGCTGGTGGTGACACCGATGTTGAGTATGATAGGAGATGGCATGTCTCTCCCGTCGATTACTCACCTTATCCTTGTTCTTTGCATGGTCTGGCTCTACCTGCACACACCACACAATATTTTCCTAACATGTTTTGCAGGTACTTCCTTCGGAAATAGGAAATATGATGAGCGACTTCAGGAAAGTGAAGTTTCAGCAGATTCAGATATCTCGTAGTACAAGACGCCGAAGAAGAAGTGATCAGCAAAGACAGGGACAACAAGGGAAGAATCAGAGCGAATTTGGCCGTGGTAGCAAACAAAGGCATCTATACAGGTTCTATCTTTCCTTTTCCACCTTTCATCAAAACATTGAGGACAATGTTTAGTTTAAGTGTGGGGGAGGAACTTTACCGTTTTCATTTTACTGTCTTCTAGCATATTCACTATTTTTTTGTTTATTGCATGATGTTTTTCAGTTGTTATCAAATCTCCCCGAAATTTTAAAATTTTTCCATCAAAATATTTTCTTTTTTCGAGGCATGGCACACACTCTGGAAGTATATAGGCTGTCGCTTTAGGCTTGTTAGAGAAACTTGGGGACATTTCAATAACACGAATACTGTTTTGACACCCTAAACCCCCTCGTGATGAAAAATCGATTTGAGTAGACATTATGCTGAAACCTTAGTCTCCAAGTTTTCGAAAATAGCTTCTAAGTAGTTTTTATTAGCAGTCAGCACCATCCTATGAACAAACTAAGTAAGTAACCAATGCAAATATGTGTATGATCTCTAAACATGAAAAATGATTGAATTAGAAAAGCAAATGATAGGATAAGTTCCTTTTAAGTTAGGTGGCCCTTACCCGACCATTTAGCCTAACGGAGCGGACTCTTTAAATTCGATGAATTAAGAAAAAGAAAAGAAATGAAAAAGAATGAAAAGACGAGATCATTAGACACTAACAGGTTAACTTACCATGTACGAGCAAGGATAACGGGCTTAATGTGATTGCGCTCGAACGAAAAGGAGTGAAAGAGAGCAAGAGACTTAGGTTGAGTTATAATGGCATGATTCGGATTGGTCTGCATAATGATGGAGTTTTTGAAAATTGTGTCATTACGGTATCCTTGGTCTTGATTTGTCCAAATTGATTTGACATAGCCTAGTAGCCGCATACGATTAGAGTTCAGTGTATTTGTGTTTCAAATTGCGCTTACCTTGATTTTTGATAAGTTGGTTTATTGCTTGTGGACAAGCAAAGGTTTAAGTGTGGGAGAGTTTGATGACGTGAAAATACATCGTTTATTTGACTTTATTAATGCATATTTTGTACTCGTTTTGACTTTCATTTGCACCATATTATGTTGGTATTTTGTTTGTTTCAGGTATTCAACCATTTAAGAGTCGTATGCGAAGAAAGGAAGCAAATCAGGCGAGAAATGGAACAATTCGCATACAAAAAGTAGTCTGACGAAAATGGCCATAACTTTTGAACCGTAAATCGAAATGACGCCCCGTTCGAAGCGCCGGAAAGCTAAGACTGAGATCTGCAACCTGAATCTGGAAATTGTGGGTGTCACGGTCGTGACACCCCTCTCACGACCGTGACACGCCTTTTTGATGTGTCACGACCGTCACAATGGTCTCACGACCGTGACGTGCTTTTTGGAGCATAACGACCGTTACATGGGCGTCACGACCGTGACGCGCTTAATTGAAGGAATCTAACCGTCACACCATGTCACAAACGTGACAAAGAAAAGTTATTAAATTTGTTTGAATTTAATTGAGAACGTGCAACGAGTCTTAGAGACTCCTACTTTCCCTCAACTGCAGCAACACCCATATACCACTTCTCCTGGATTCTCGGAAGCAACTAAGCCCACGCTCCAACTCAAATCCAACTGCCCAAGCCCAAAATCTAGTTCTATAAATACCCCAGTTTCAAATGGAAAAGGGGAGAGTTTTATTCTGCATTTTTATGCGGAAGCTCTGCCAATTTTCTTTCAACCCAATTATTTTTCCAGCCTTGTTTTTATTTATTTTTCTGTTTCTATTTCCAACCCAATTAAATAACAATTTCCAACATTAGGAAATTGTTATTTCAATTAATCTCTTTCTAGCTTTAGAATTCGTATTTTATTTAGATTCCGATTCCGAAACTCCGAGCTTGCCAATCTGTGGAAGAAGGAGTTTAAGAATTTAATTATCCAGGTTTTTATTTTTGCATTTATATTAAGTTTAATTATTTATTTATGTTAAGTTTCTATTATTATTATATAATGCATGCTTTAATATTTATTTATTTCGTTTTGTATCTGTCTGTTGGTTTAGTAAAAATGAGTAGCTAAATAATTTAGAGTCCGGCGTATGAGGACCGTCGTTACCGACGGAACTCCGTAGAAATTATTAGGTGCGAGATTATGATTGTATGTCTGTTTTGGTTTTAATTTCTTAGCGTAATTTAATTAGCATTGTCACGAGAGTGAGATGTTATTTAACACGGTTTTGTCACGAGAGTGAGAAACTAATTAAGGTTAGAACCGGCACAGCGAGAGCGTGGAGATCGAACCGGATAGTAGAAATTAGGCAACTTATCTAAATACAGCGAGAGCGCTTTAGAGACGTTTAGGATATTATTAGCTTTCAAAACACGTTTCTTAGTTACCGGGCGAGCGAGAGCAAAATCTTGGGATTAGGAAGTGTGGCTTTAGTTAAGACCGCGAGAGCGTGAGGCGGAGTCTTTAAGCTGATATATTCTACAGAACTAGCTATAGTCGTAATTAGTACCGAATTCTATAAAGTCCCTTAGGAGCGCGGAATTCATATCTCGGGCTCGTTTTATTCTTATTTCTTTCTTAGATTTATTTTAGTTTTAGTTTTAGTTTCCCATAAACCATAAAAATATCATTAGCCTTAGCTTTACAACGCAACGATTGATAACGGTAGGTTGACATTGGTCTCTGTGGGTTCGATATCTTTATTACTACGCGATAGGCTGTGCACTTGCAGTTAGAAACCGTTAGACGTATAGTTTACCGCGATCAATTTTCTGCGCGGAATACAATCGTGACTAACTGCACATAACATCCACGACTTCCACAATGAATCATTCAGGGATCCAACTAGATATAACATTCACTGGCCCAACAGAACCTCTGCCAGGATTTCCTGTACGAACTACAATTGTGACTAACTACATAGAACATCTACTGCTTCCACAATGAACCATTCAGGGATCCAATTGGATATACCGTTCACTGACCCAACAAAACCTCTGCTAGGATTTCCTGCGCGGCCTACAACCGTGACTAACTGCACAACACCATTGTAGCGGTAAAATCATGAGTGTAAGATATTGGTTAACTTAACTCAAAGTAAACAGAGTCTCCACCACGCTTTTATTTTATTCCAAAAAGGGAAAGGAAAAAAGATTGAATAAATCCTAATGAATCTAAAAGAAAAAAGCTAAAAGAATCAAGCAGAGAAAGGGTAAGGGGTTGGTTACAAAATGGGAAGGTTTTAAGCATCCAAAATGTATGTGGTACCCCATGGGATCCCTTTAAAAAATTTATTACTTTTGGTTTGAAAATGGTTTGATTGAATGAGAGTGGGGGGATGAGAAAAGAATTAATTTTTAATGTTTTTTGTGTTTGGAGAGGTTTACCACCTCATGCCTACGTACCCACAATGTGCAATGTAAAATTAAAACCTCGTAGTTCATGGTACAAATAGTGAAAAATGGTTATTTTTGATTGATTTTATTAAGTGAAGAAAAAAGGAAGTGCACAATGGCACAAAACCACTTGAATGAGTTTGGTTCTTTTTATTTTTGAATTGAAGTCAAAATAATTAGATTCATTGACATTTTTTTATGAAAAGAAGAAGTAAAAGCCACTCAACAAAAAGTTAAGGTTTGATTATTAAAATGATGAAAGTTTGAAAACAAGAATCCTTTGAAAAAGAGGGAAGTTTTGAAAATTGAAGAAGGGGAGGAGATGAAGAGACTATCCTAAAAAGAAAATAAAAGAGATAAATGAGGAAAGATATAACCAAACTTGATGATACTTCTAAGCATGAGCACAAGAGTTCCATCCTTATAAGCATAAGCTAGAAAATGGCCAAATAAAGGCTAAAGTACCAACTCCATGATGATCAAAGAAAAGGGAGGGTGTCCTAGAATCTAAGTCCAAGACTCTAATTCCAATGAAAATGATACTAACCATAGTCCAAGATCAAGATCACAATTTTTTTTATAGATTTAATCCTGTATTGATATTTTTATGTCCAAATAGACAAAAGAAAAAGCACAAGGATATATAAACATAAACATAAACATGATAATGGATGATAAAGCATAATAAAAATAAAGGAGATAAGGGAGCGAGAAGGAAATTAAATAGGATAAGGTGCGAGAAGGAAAGTAAAATAGTAATATAGTAATAATAATAATAATATATACATAATAATGGTATGGTGAACTTAATTATCCACAACCAAAAGAGTAACCAAGCACTTACTGCCAAAACCGAAAAGGCAACCGATTCCACTTAGTATATTACATTATAGTGATTAACCGGTGCTATTAGACCCAAATTCGATGAAACTTGAAAGAAGATTGGGATACCCAAAGCAACTACGTATCAAGCTTCAAAAGTCGTGGATCTAACGCAAATGATTAACCAACATTGGGATTACGCGACCAACGCGAGGTTCGGTCCATGAAAGTGCAAGTATCCAATTGGATTTTTATTTCGAAGTAGGGACACATTTAGGACTATGTTAAGAAATCACCGAGTAATTTACTAAGTAATTACGCTACAAATGAGACCGGCACAAAAAATAAAGATGAATACCAAATTGAGTTACACTTATGGTATTATTTCATCTTTAAGTTCAATCACTCATTTTGGTGGATTCAAGGTATGAAAGTATATTACTAATTCAAAGCACCTAAAGTGAATTAAATAATTCACTTGTAGATCGATTTGAACTAATGAACATTAACTATTCTAATCTACACCCAAAGTCCATTGAAATTAAAGAGAAATTAGTCACAAAAAAGTCTCCCAAGGTAAAAAATAAGAAGAAATGAGAAGAGGAAGCTAAAGGAACCAAAAACAGCCCAAAAAGAAGTGAAAAATTCAATTTTGTTCCAAAGTAATCGGTTACTACCAGGCTGGTAACTGATTACTCAATTCAAAAACACAGTTTCTATACACTGAGTAACCGGTTACTACCAGGATGATAACTGATTACTCTGCGCGCAGTAGCAAAAAATTGGTCAAATTCAGCATGATCCTTCTTTTAGAACATTTTTCAAACACCTCATGATCATGAACTGAATTGGCACGGATTTTAAAGTGAAAAAACATTGGAATCCCTGCAATTAAACAATAATTTATGATCCAAAGGATCAACAACCAAAAGCACCAAAGATCTACATCTTGAATGATGGTGATGAAGGTGTAACAATGGAGGAAGATGAATTACCAAGAATAAACTTCAAATTAATCCACTAGCAAGCTTGGTCTACTGAAATTGATGAAGAAAAATGAAAAGGATGAAGGTTTAGCTCAAAGTTATTCAAGAATTCAATGCAAATTCTTGATAACTTTCAAAAGAAGAAAATGAGCTTTAGGTGGTTTTCGTGGTTTGAGGATGCATTTTGCAAGGGAATTTTTGGCTATCAAAAGCTTGAAAAATGAATGAAATGAAGTCTCTATTTAAAGAGTTTAGGTATGGAAATTTGATGGAATGCAGCTTGCTTTGGAAAATCAAAATTAGGCTTGAAATTTAAATTTGGAGTGAATCATCAAAAGAGTGGTGATTAGTGAAGGTATATGGTGAGAATTAATTTTGATGATGTATGAGAATTAAATGGAGATGGTCTAGAATATTCCAAATGTGATCAAAAGTGAAATTTGTGCCAAATCTCAAAATTTGAATTTTGCTGCCATTTTTCAAAATTGCACGCTGGTAACCGGTTACTCAGTACAAAATTTGAAAAATAATTGCTTTTCTTTACACTGATGTGGTTCCGACTCGATTCTTTTGCGTGTCGAAGAAGGCATGGAAATAAAAACACAAACCTTGGAATTCCTTGAATAAATCAACTAAAACTCGGGAAATCCTTGATCAGGTAAATTTGAATTGTTTGCGGATCAACTTCGACTTTGTTCAGATGAAATTCGTTCGAGCTGAGGAACTGCTATTTTTGGTATTTTGACTTGTTCTTCCCCTAAAAATGTTAATAAAAGAAAACAAAATATTTTTTGGATTTTAATTAATGGTTAGTGAACATAAACAAATAAAAGACAAACAAAAGCAATGGTGATCCCCTGTGAGGGATAAAACTGCGACCAATGCCTGATCTTGTTTGTATGCAAAAATGCAAATGAAAATATGAAAATTCTTAGGGAAAAAAATTAGGGTATGACAACCACATGTCGTGACTTCAAGCTCAAGAACCAAATGTTTTGAGCTGCATCAGAACCTTAGCCCCATAACATATCATCAGAACACATAGTTCTATGAATGCACTAGCAACTAATTTTTGTGTCTTCCTAAAGTTCTGACCTCACTCAGTCCTTTAGGGAAAAGGATGTTTACAAAAGTTGTGCTTCTTAATAAGCAGATTGTAAACTCACTTAAGTACATCAGAAGAACCTAAATACACACTAATAATATTATATTGTATTCTTGCTCTGTTGTGTGGTCTTCTGCTTCTTCATCTGAGCACTTGAAGGTTGAAGTCTTCTTTTTCTTCAATAGCTTTACAAGCTTGTTGATCTTTGTTAGAGCACAAGAAGGACTTCTTCGTCTTGATTCAATTTTAAGAACATCTCTGGACAACAACACCCCAAGTTATTCTTTAATCCAATGATCATGTTGGTTACACAACAGTCTTGTTATGGATTTGTAGCTGAAGCTTCCATGATCATCTTCATTGTCTTCTACGACTTTGCAAGTATTCTAAAGCATATGAAGTTAAGCACATTGGGAATTCAAGATCTCTCTGCTTTCAGCAGATTATTGTCAAAGATTAATCAGCTAGAAGAGTTGCATATTCAAGTAAACTCTTTGCAACTTGTTCCAAAGTTATCTTTGTTTATTATCAACCTTATGTGATTGTATGACAAAATCAACAACATGGTTCAAAGACTATTTTATAACTTGGTTGTATGCGAGTTTAGAAACCTTTCGGTTATATCAATCAACACCAACATATAAACCAAATGGTTATATCCTTGATTACTTCACATAGAAGAATATCCAGTTTGTGGATAATCAATAAAATTGAGTTCTTATTCAAAATCAAAACACTCAAGAGTGTGGTTGTTCGTTTGAATTCAATGGGAATCAACAACATCATGGCAAGTGGTTATGCTTCCATTAGGAACTAACAACATCACAAAGCATGTGATGTTTTCCTTTTATAGTCAAATATAAAAGAGTTGTTACAGCCTAATTCGGCTACTGAGGAATCTGTTACATAAGGAATTAAATAATATAGCCACTTATTGTCCTTTTCCACAATTCAGAGATAGTGGAGAGGTAGTGGGATAAAGAATTATCATATTGTATACTTTCCTTACCAACGGTAACATTGTCATCTGAACTTCAGAGGCTTCTGATTATAAATCAATGAATGATGCATGAGCTAAAGACGATGTTACTTGGATTTTTAGAGAACCCAAGTCTTTATTCTTCAAAACTTGTTCACATAGAACTACGTTCTTCAGGACTTCAACACTTGGCTTAAAATCCATGATCTTCAGAACTTCGAGTCTTAGAGTCTTCAAAACTTTGTTCACATAGAACATTGTCTTTAGAGTCTTCAGCACTTGGTTCTTCAGAACCTTAATCTTTAAAACTCTTAAGTCTTCAGAATCTCTCAGGAACTTGTCTTCAAACGTTAATTCTTCAGAACTTCAAGTCATCAGAGTCTTTAGAACTTAGTTTTTTAGAAAATTAATTTCAGAAGCTTTGCTTTGTTATCTGATCAGAACCACATTCATAACAACATCCACAAGAGCATTGTCAACGCAACATCCGCATCCTTGGATATTTCTAATTGTGTTCAGGTTCAGAAGCACACTTGCTTCTTCATCACACTTGCAACTAATGTTACACATAGTAACTTCGCATATTAGCATTTGCGTACTCATTCATAATGTTTGTTTGATCTTAATATATAATATTCATGATATGCACTTTAACAAACATCAAAACATAAAATGGTTCTTTCATGAATACTCCATTGTTATCATCAAAACATAGAGATGGAATGCAGAGACAACTCTTGTTCTTACAGGATCATAGAGATGTATAATTGATATTATACATGTGTTGTATGCACATTTATTGTCATGCATTCATGATGTGTCTGGTGGAGATGAATCATTGCTCAGTGGGAGTGTACGTGATTCATCTGGAGTCCAATATGGAGTTTAGTGGAGATGCATTATTGCCAAGTGGGGTGTATGTGATTTATTCGGATTCTATTATGAATCGGTTTCGATTGAATGAACCATGGTGATTTGGTACCGCATGCATTATGTCAGTTGTTGAGTCACATTGCATTATTACATGTTTGATGATGTATGTTTGAGAATGAAAACTTTGTTGTGATGATGTATTGGCTATGTGTGATTGTGTGATTACTACTCTTAACATGTATTATACACTGTTAATTATTGAATATGTATGAAGTGTGTGTTTCCTGATCGAGTATTAGGAGTCACTCTGATACGTAACACGGGATTTTGGGAGTTTTCAATATTTGTTATTCTTTATTTGTTTTGTTACGTATCATTCTTTATTTGAAAATATTGTGGACCACTATGCTTGGTTTTAAAACTCTGATTATGTGAATTATTAAGTATTTTCCTTAAATGGGAAAGTGGGGTGTTCCAGTACCAATCAACATAAATGGACACTGAGCCATTAACCCTCCACAAGGGAGCACAACATAATTGCTACAATCCTCACAATGGGATTGAAACCAACAACAACAGACCGAAGTCCCAACATAGTATACCATGAATTCATAATGCAATAACATCTTCATCATTATCAATATAATCCATCAAGTTTGTATCATCGTTCATGTAATCATCATAATACTTCATATAGCTTGCATAACAATCCATTTGCATATCATCAATTTAATTCATCATAGCATCATAGTATATCATCACTAAACGTGTCAAAAATCACCAATATGGAATCATCAACACATAATTGTCATCACCTAATCGTCATCACATAACATGTATTTATATATTTATATATGAACATGCATATCATTAAAACATCATTCACAATGTCTTTAATAACATTACAACAATATCATTAATAACATCACAATAGCGTCGTAGCAAAAACACACAAGTTTCATCATTCATAACAAAACATCATTAATCAACAATGCAATTACACACCTTCCAAAATCAATACATATCATCTAAATTATTTCCAAAAAAATGAAACTATTATTAAATTAAAGTACATTATCTCAGCTTTGTGAGAATAAGATTTGGTTCTGCTCAATATCTTTATGTTTTGATAATAATAACGAAGTATTTAAGTGAAGGCAATTTTGATACTCTAAAGTTTGTTAATGTGTAATGGAAAACATGTTCTGACACTGAGGAAGTTCTTGCAAACCGAAGGTTCTGATAAGACAATATCCGCCTATGCACAAATTGGAAGCAAGACTGCTCAAGTGACAACTCGTCAGAAAGGTCTTGAGAAAGCTGATGTTCCGGTTGTAACGTTTTCTAGGATTCTGACTCTGAATGTGTGATACTCTGATACGACAATGTTTTGAAGACCAAGTTCTGAAGACTCTGAAGACTTGAGGTTTTGAAGAGAGAATGATCTGTATACCAAGTGCAAAAAGACTCTGAAGACTTGAAGTTTTGAAGAACAAGGGTTTCAAAGACAAATGCTAAAGTTCTGAAGACTGAAGACTTGAAGATTCTGAAGAACCCACCACTCTTATCTCAACTCATGCTTAAATATAATTATCAATCAAAAGCCTATGAATTTCTGAAGATAAGAATCAAGATCAAGAGATATCTGTTTATCAACTCATGCTTCAATACATCTCTCAACAAGAAGCCTCTGACATTCTGATAAATAGGATCAAATGTTACTCATCTCTCTACTCATGCTTCAATCATCTCTCAACTAGAAGCCTCTGAAGTTCTGAATAAAAAAGTAACGGTTAAGAAAAGTTAATTTATCTTTGCTTACGCTTCACACATTTATCAACCTGAAGCCGCTGAATATCAGAAGATAAGAATTAATAGATAAGAGGGAATAATACAATAGTATAAAGACACTTCGTTCCAATACCAATTCCACTACTCCATTATCCTGATTCGGTAGTACAAGAAGGACAATTTTATGTACTATTTTTCACCCTAAGTAACGACATTCCTTTGGCCAAATGTGATGCAACAAATATATTTCTCAAACACCTATAAAAGGATTGTCAAGTGAAGAAGCAAAGTGACAAACATTTCTATATCTTTATACAATACCACAAAGCTCAAACACTCAAAATTCATTTCTAGTATCAAGCTTCAAAAATCTCTTAATTTGTGTTTACACTTGTTTATTTTAGAAGCACTTCTTTGTAAACAAACCTTGTAGCAAACTGTGTTTGCATTCCCTAAAGGACCTAAATTAGGTCAGGAGCTTTAGGAAGACTAAGGTTGCGGGTATCAGCGGTTGTTAGTTATAGAGTTGTTGTACAGTTGTAATATGTTGAGATTATGGTGGATTAAGTCTTTGTTGAAGGAAAAATCACCTTGGTAGGGTAGAATGAAGGTAGCTTGTGGTTGAAAAGTGAACCAGGAAAAATTTTGTTTTTTATTTCTTTCGCTATTCGTTTATTTGGTTGTGTTTGTTTTTATTGCGATTATTTTTCAGAACACCATTCAAACCCATCTTTCTAGTGTTTTCTCACATCTTCAAGCTTCACACAACTTCAAACGGCGCGCGAATCGGACTCACGAAACTAAATTTATGAATTATCAAAGTTTTTCAACAAACACTGATACTGACATCTTACACTAACACCATAAAGCCTCATCACACCCTAGTTAATTTTATTTCCAGGACTTGAAACCATTTTTACAAGAAGGTACACTGTATTAGCTTTCCATATGTTCGAACGACGATCAAGACAGACTTACGGATAAAAAATTATGAAATTTTCAAGTTTTTAAAAAATAGTTTGTTTCAGTGGTAACTAGTTACTCAAAATAGGGTAACCGATTATCACCTATGCTCCGGGCCATAAACGTAAATTTTTCAAAGGGTAACCGATTATTTATTTAATTGAATTAATATAAATATTCAATTTTTCGATGAATTACGGAGAAGTGTTGGAATGATAGAGCTTATTTTAATAATTAATAATAATTTGAATAATTGCATTATTGTTTAAACTATTATCATTTAGTTAAAATAATAAGAAGGACAATGTGGTCTTTTGAAAATATTAAGTTAGGGTAAATGTGGGAAACCATTATTAAGGGTATTTGGATCAAATAAAATAGGAAGTGAGAAGTTATTCTGATTGATCGTATCTTTTTGTGAGAAGTGCTCTAAGGAAGAAGAGGGAGAAGCTAGGGCTCTTGAAGGTTGGTGCAGAATTGAGAAGAGAGATTTCAGATTCAATAATAAGGTATGGAGAGTATAACCTTCATTATGATTGATATAAGGTTCTGAATATAGATAGGTTGTGGTTTTATAGGGTTTTGAGTTTATGATGAATTCTTGATGAAATAGGTAAAAAGTGATGAATTTAGGACGTGTGTTTAATTTGGAATGATGTATGTATTGTCGGTTATAATGTGTTGTTGTATATGATTTCATGATGAATTAATGGGAATTTGGGTAAGTGTAGAATTAAATTCGTGTGAAAAATTGAGTAGTTTTGATGCAGAATTTGTAAACAACAGAAAAACTGCTTCTGACGTGTGAGTAACCAATTACTCAATATGAGGTAACCGGTTACCCTCTGAAAAATTGTGTTTCTTGGTCTGGAATAGAGGTAGTAACCGGTTACCCTGATTTGAGTAATCGGTTACCACTGAATCATAATGTTTTGGAAAACTTTGAAAATTTGTAACTTTTGATCCGTAAGTTCGATTTTAATATCGTTTGAAGCATAAAAAAGATGACTTTAAGAACTTTATCTTGGTAAATTAAAATGAGTGATATGAGGTATTTTTCCAAAGTTGAATTTAAGAAAACGAAGAATTAATTTTTGGGATAATTACCGGGTGGTTCATATGTTGATAAATTGATGTTGTGATGATTGTTCTGGTGCTATTATAATGTATATGTTGATGTACCAGTAGTATTACATGACTATAAAGTGTTTAGTAAAAGTATATATGTTATAGGGTGATGGATTTAATTAATACATGAATAAATGATACAAATGTGATAACTTATGTTGATAACTATGATGGTGTTATTGCATCATACATTCATGGCATACTATGTTGGGACTTCGGTCTGATGTTGGATGCAAACCCATTATGTGGATTGGAGTGATTATGTCGTGCTCCCTTATGGAGGATTAATGGCCCTAATGTACATTTATGTTGATTGGTACCACATGCATGTTCTGATGTTATTACATTTCATACTAAATGGCATTGCATATGAATAATGTAAACTGTGGTTGATTGTATATGCTTTATTGATGATGTTATGACGATGTTAATGTTGTCATATTTAAATCCTTTTATTTATATCTTTTATAATTAATTGTGAATATTCACCCTTCCTGTTTGAATGTTTCCTCCACATGGGTAACGTGCAGATAATCATGATTAAATCATGGTGCATGGAGAGTTAACTTTGGAATCAGTTTTTATTTCCGTTGTTTAGAGGGTGTTTGTCTCTGATTATGTAACATCAGTTCGGGAACATTGTGAACCTTCGAGTTCTATTTCTTTTGTTGAATTTATAATTGTTATGATTTTATTTGAGATGTTTTGGACTTTTGATTTTGTTGAAATAACAATATTTCCGCTATGATGTTTTGATTTAAAAATGTTGAAGAACCCGTGTTACGGAGTAGGATTATTATTATGATGTCTTAAGGAAGTAAATGTGACATATTTTTATGCTTAACTCTGATTTAAATGATTATTTTATCGCGTATTTTGTGTGGGGTTAGAAGGGTGTTACGTTAGTGGTATTAGAGCTTGGTTGGTTTGTCTGGCCAGATCTTGTTGTTGTCAGTCCTCTGTCAGCCGACCCGTGTTTGTACACTGTCAATGATTGTTTATTTTATGTTGTTAATAGTGTCCAAATGGCTAGAAGAAATGATTGTGTTCTCGCTTATGCGGTGGCAGCGCTTGCTCAAGCTACAGCGTAGAACAGTGTTCATGATGATTTTCGTGTTTTGGAGAAGTTCCAGAGGAATAATCCACCGAGTTTTGTGGGAACTCATGATCCAGATAATGCACAAAAGTGGATCAAGGAATTTGAGAGAATTGTTAGAGTGATGGCATGCACTGATGCTCAGAAAGTGCAATTTGGTACTCACTTGTTGTCAGAAGAAGCTGAAGATTAGTAGGATGATACCTATCAGTGATAGGAGGATGTCGGTACTGAAGTAACTTGGGTTGTGTTCAAAACTAAGTTCTTGGGGAAGTATTTTCCTGAAGATGCTCGTGGTAAGTGTCGCTCCCAAAGATTTACATCCCGGTGCAAACGCGAATGGTCGGCAAAGAGAGAAAAGAGGTGTGAATTAAATAGAGTCACCAGCTAGGCATTTTTATCCCGAAGGAAAGGTAATGCTGCATAAACCTAGAAAGAGATGGATAAGACGGTTGCGAACCAGAGAAACTGAGAAAGGGGGTTGGTTACGACCTGGGAAGGTATTAGCACCCAGATCGTCCGTCGTACTCGACGGGATCCATGCTTATAAGATTATGTTTAAAAGGGGTAGGTGTATGTGCTATCTGTGTGCAAAATCTAAGAATGAATGTACAAGTGTCAGTGCAAAAGGGTGAATTGCTCAGGATCTGAGGCTTAGAAAAGGATGCTGGAAGAGGGGGGGAGACACAGAGACTTTTGTTCGATAACTGTTAAGTTATGCCTACGTATCCTCTCGTGCAATGAGGAAGTCAGAACACCGTAGTTCGACTCAAAAGAGACTGAAAATAGATTGACTGTGAACTGCTTGCTTGTATATGCTCAAGTGTATGACTCGTCTGGCTCGAGTGCTAACTGTCTTGCATTAGACGAAAGAAGCAAGTTTTCGTTTATGAATGAGTGTGATGAGAAAAGAATCCCGAAGGAGACGATTATTGTTTGCTTTTGTGTTTTCAGCTTTATTATTGTTTTTGGCATTTTGCATAAGTAAATGAGCTTAAGCCTAAATCAAGGGCTTGTAAGCTCATTATATCCTCCCTGATTAGGGATAATGAGCCTACTTAAGTATGAGATAAGCATCTCAACTTAATTACCATGATGATGTAGGATTAAGATCATTAACCTACTTGTGATTAATTAGATGTTTTTGGGTTTTTGTTTAATGTTAAGTAATGAGTTTAATCTCTAATCACAGATTAGTGAACTCATTACACCATCCTAATAGAAGGATAATAGATGAGAGCACTTAAGCTGAGGAAGACACCTCAACTTAATCCATGGTTAGGGATTAAATTCATTATATAACAAGCCTTTATTAAGTGGATTTTAATTAAGGGATGAGATTAAGAAGTGGATTTTAAGTTTGTAAGGCAACTTGAGCGGGACTTGTCCATTAAACACTAGGGTTAGTCCCTCTCAACCATAAGGAAGAGTTAGAACCCTAATGTAAGGCCCAAGTTACAAGATAAAGTCTTGGTGATTATTAGTGTGATTTGATTAAGAGGTTTAAACAAATTAAAGGTTTAACACTTAGGATTATAACACTTAGGATTAAAGTTATACACTCCATCCTAAGAGAAGGATGCAAGCATATCCCTAATTCCAAAGTCCTAAAACTTTAAGAGTTTAGTCTCTGATTATTGAGATGAGAAGAGAGACTCAAGGAGACTCAAAGGTAAAAGACTAAGAGGGACTATATATAACCCTAAAAGATATCATGCTTGGGTATCCTATGGTTTGTTAGGCTTAAGAGAAAAGATCTTCAAGGCCACCAATGAAAGAAGCAGATGAAAAGAGAAGGAGAAAGAAGAACAAGTTACTTACTTCCTGAAGAAGATAAGTAACTTGAAAGAAAGAAAGTGAGAAGGATGGAACATAAGTGAACAAGTTCACTTCAAAGACATGTTAAAATGCACATGAATGAGATAAGAAGAGGTGAGAGGTGAAGGCAAATCCACCTCCCAAATAACTTACCAAAAGATTATGAAAATGTTAGTATGAATGCATAAGACATAAAGCATAAAGAAATGAATTGAAATGAGGTGCAAAGACCAAAGTCAGAAGTGATTATGCAATGCAAATAGCATATGAGATAATTCAAAGTCATACAATATGCATATGAATGATCATACAAAGATGAGATGTCATGAAAGCATGTTTAGAAGTTTGGAAACACATGGATGTTTATGGAATGTAATGAATGCAAGACATAGAAAATGGATGAAGAAATGATCAAGAAATGCTCTAACATATCTTAAGAGGCCTAAGATGTAATATGGATGCTTGAAATGTCATGGCAAGTTCACATGATGATGAATATGCAAGGTGAATGCAAATGAACATGAGAAATTAGGGTTTAATGAACATATGAGATGAAAATGAACAAAACAGAAGCATGCAACATGATAAAAAATTGAAACCAAGCTCAATCTAACCCTAAACCTATAAAAGGCCACACCCCAAAGGAGAAGGTCAGAAGCTAATCTTATTGAAAGTTATTAATTTCCTAAGTTTGCTAGGGTTTTTGGGTGATTCTCAAAGGAAAATGCAAATCAATTTGAAAATGCAAGATAAATTCATGAGGAAACTAACCTAGAAACTACATGCAATATGTGAAACAATGCAAAAAGAATCAAGTTCAAACTCTTCATGGTTAGACAGAAGTGAATTTTTCAAATTAGGGTTAGAAAAAGTGATTTTTAAGAACCCTAATTCAAAGAAAATTGTGAAATTATGACCAAACCTAAAAATAAATTTGTATGAAGAGTTTGGAAATGTTTCTAAATGTATTGGAATGGTTCATGATTTTTTTGGTGATGTTTAGAAACCTAAATGTATTTTTAATTAATTAAAATCCATTAATTAATTAAAAAAATAACATTTAAATATTTTAAAAATACTTTTTTAATGCAAAAAATAAAATAAAAATCATTTTTGGGTTGAGAAAAATATTTAGATCAATAATGCAAGAAATAATATTTTTGTGATGTTTTTAACTATTTTAAATAAATTATGCAAAAGAAATAAAATAAAATGAAATAAAAAATGGATTAAATGGGAAGTCAACTGATCCAGTGGCCCAGATTTGAATAAAAAGATAGGGAATTGACTGGCGCGCGTTTGTGTGGCTAAGATTCAATCTGGCATTTTTAAAATTAAACCTAATTAATTAAACTAATTAATCTGATTAGGGTTTTAATGAACTAATCCTGGCCCTCCATTCACGCGCTAAACCTAATCCTACGACCCACATTCAAACTGACCCCCTAAACCCTAATTAGAACCCTAATGATTTTCAGGTGACCGGAGCTAGCTCCGGTCATCTTCTCCGGCAGCCCATTCACCCTAACTTCTTCCCTAGGTTAAATCAAACCCTCTAAAGCTCCAAAAATGATCCTCTAACATCCGTAAACATGAATCCAGCATCAAACAACATTTATCACTTAAGAAAATCATGATTCGAAGCAAAACGGAAAAATAATCAAAACTTTCAGAAGTTCAATACATGCTTGATTCTTAACCATTTTCAAAAGTAAACATATCAGGATGATCAGTGCATCATGTCGAAGCAATTAAGAACTTAAAATAAGAGTTCTGGAAAAATTCTTCTTCATGGTTACCTAAGATGAAGCTTTCGATTCCTGAGCTTTCTGGCCTCTTTCTTGGTTCAAATCACCTCCAATAAGCTCCCTGATGATGATGAGGAGCTTAGAGCAAGCTTGTGATGGTTATTTTGAAGTGTATGGTTCTGGTTTTGCAGAAATCGTGTTTTGGTTTAGGGAGCTTTCAGGCCATGGGAGTGGGTGCTTTGTGATCTATGGATGATTTTGAGTTGATTGGTGGAAAAATATTTGAAGTTTGAGGCCTGTGCAGTGAGATTCGAAAAGAGGAAGTTCTATGGTGATTTTTGGGATTCTGAGTTGTGGGATGATTCAGGCTCCAAGATGTTATGAAATGAGGTCTATGAGGCATGTATGTGAAGTCTTGATTGGTCAGAAGAGTGGTTGTGGCTCAGCTTGATTGGTATGGGAGGTTTTGCCAAAAAGTCAAATTTGAGTACTTGGAGGTATGGGCCATGGCAAGAGCTGTTCAATGGGGTTTCTGGCCTTAACAAGATTCACGGAGAGCCATAGAATCAAAGTTATGCAGCTGGCACAAGTGGATGAAGCCTTTCCAAGCATTTTGCAACTTTTCCCTCTTTGAATTTTCTTGAGAAGCAAGGCATGAAAACTATGTAATCTTGGGCCAATTCTGGTTTTTGAAAGTTGCCTTGACATGTTATGATGCATAGAAGTTGATTAGAGGTCATAGAAAGGCTTGGCAAGTGAAATTGCAAAATTCCCTCTTTGGCATGAACTTGAAAATTATAGGATTTGTGCCAACTCTGAAAGGTCATATCTTGAGTTCTAGGATGAATCAAGACATGTTATAGTACTTTTTGAAAATGGAAAGACCTAATCTACAACTTTCATGTCCAAGAATTTTTCATTTGAAGCATTTTTGGTCATGAAAGAGGAGGTTGAAAATCTTTCCCAAAATGGAAAGTTTCCATTACAAGTCATTTCTAAAAATAGAAAGTTTGCATTTGGCTCAAAATTCTTCAACTTTGTGAACTTCCAACCACTTATAAGATCAAATAAATATCATAGAACTTCAATGTGATGAAAATTATCCTTTGGTACCCTTGTTGGGGCATCAAATGCCCTGATTTTGACTTAACTTGCTCAAGAAGTTACCCAATGATCAGATGACTTCCACAATGAATTTCTTCATAAAACTTGGTACACATGATCCTTATAACATATTAAGAACATTAGAAACAAGAATGACCAAAAAATTTGGAGTTAAGGCCTCTGAAACCAAAACCCTAATTTTGGTCATCTATGCAAGAAAACCCTAGCTCTACTTCCATGCCTTTGCCAATTTTGTGATCCCTTGACTTTCATGAACTTTGGGGAGCATAATATGATTATAGAACACACATGGACCCCCTTGGAAAGCTTCAAGACCATTGGGATGGCTCAGATTGATTCTTGGATTGCTTAGATCACAAACCCTAGATGCAAATGAAAATGGAACTATGCAGTGAGATAAATATGCATGTGAGATGGTATGCTTATGCTAATGCAAAAATGAAAGATCACAAGCCATGGTGTGAGAAAAAGTGAGGGAAAATTTGGGGTGGTTGCAGTAAGAAGGAAGTATAGTTCCTTGAATTGAAGCATGGAAATATAAATGTAGAAGAGTATGCTGCAAAGTATGGAAAGCTAGTGAAGTTTTGTCCTGACTACAATCGTGTTGATGCTAAAATTTCCAAATGTCTCAAGTTTGAGAATGGGATGAGACCAGAAATCAAACAAGGGATTGGATTCCAATAGATTCGTAGTTATGCGGAACTGGTGGACAAGAGTAGGATCTATGATGAGGACAACCAAGCTCAATCTTCTCACTACAAACATCTGAGTGATAAAAGAGAGAGGGCTAATTTAGACACTACTTCGAAAATGACTTTTAATGGTGCATCTTAGACAGTGCTTTATTAAGAAAGCGCTGCTATAAGTAAAAAATAAAATAAAACACGGAAACTGTTCAAGAAAAATAGTAAAAGCGCTGCTAAAAGTCATACCTTAGACATCACTTTTGGAAAAGCGTTATCTAAGATAGACCTTAGACAACGCTTTCTGAAAGTGCTTTTAAACGTATATCTTAGACAACGCTTTTGAAGAAAGCGTTGTCTAAGGTCTTTTAATTTAAAAAATAAATAAAATTAAAAGCGATGTCTAAGGTTGACCTTAGCCAACGCTTTCCATAAAAGCGCTGTCTAAGGTCTAATTATATGAAATAATTAGAATACTCAGTTTCTATTTTCATATCTTTCTTTCCCTCTCTCTGCGAACGAACTGTGCAAATGGCCATTTTCGACCTAACGAAGATTCAATCACCATCGTCGTCTACCACTGTGCTCCTCCGTGACGTTTACTGTTGCCGTCGTGCTCCTTCATCCACCGTACACCGTCTCATTTTTGGTAAGTTTCTTCTTTTTCGCAAGCATGAAATCAATTCATCTCTTTTTAGGGAAAACACGAAAATAGTTGACATTGATGATAGAAGTAGCTTATAAAGATGACATTGATGATATAAGTAGCTTATAAAGACGAAAATAACTTATCTATTTTTGAATATAGTTGACATTGGTTGAAGAAGTGCTTATTATTTTAAGTTCATTTTGTATATAGTTGACATTGTTGTAGAAGTACTTATTAGTTTAATATATTTTTGTATATGGTTGACATTGTTTGAAGAAGTGCTTATTATTTTACTCTTTTTGAGATTAAGGAAGTGCTTATTATTTTAATGGGAGTAGCTTATTATTTTAATCTCTTTTTGAGATTGAGAAATTACTTATTATTTTAATCTCGTTTAGTTTGATTTGTTAGTACACGTTTAGTTTGAGATTAAAGAAGTGTTGATTAACAATTATAGCTTGGAAAGTTCGTGTTTAGAAATATTGTGTGGCTTATTTATGAATAACGTGCGATAGTAGAATAACATGTCGGTGGTATGGTTCGTTAACGACATTCTAAGGTATTTTATTTTGTTTTCCTTAATAAGTAGGAAACCCATGGATAAAAAATGGATGTTTGCCGATCGATTGACCAAAGAGTACGAGAATCGGGTTGCGGAATTCGTTAAGTTTGATGTTTAACACATTAAAGACCCCAGTCGAATGAAATGTCCTTGCTTGGGTTGTTTTTATATTGGTAAGGTTGACGCAGATGGATTGAAATCACATTTACTGAGGCATGGAATTGATCAAAGTTATCAGTGTTGGAAATTTCATGGTGAGAAAATTAACGAGAATGTTGAATTGAGTGGGAAAAGTAATACAAGTTATGCTTCAGAAGATAACGCCACGGAAAAACACGATTGTGATCGAGTCGAAGAGATTGTAGAAGCACTTGAAGAAGATCTTCATGATTGTCCTGAAATGTTTGAGAGGTTGGTAAGCGATGCAGAGAAACCGTTTTATAAAGGTTGCACTAAATTCACAAGACTGTCTGCGATCTTAAAGTTGTACAACTTAAAGGCGGGCAATGGATGGTCGGATAAAAGTTTCACAGAGTTGTTGGCCCTTATGAGAGAAATGTTACCATAGGATAATGTTCTTCCTAATCGAACCTATGAGGCGAAAAAAATGTTGTGCTCTATTGGCATGAGCTATGATAAGATACATGCTTGTCCAAACGATTGTGTTTTGTTTCGAAACGAATATGCATCATTAATTGAGTGCCCTAAATGTGGTTTGTCTCGATATAAGAAAAAATTGTCTCCAGCAAAAGTCTTATGGTATTTTCCTATAATTCTGAGATTTAGGCGCATGTTTCGTAGTGAAACCGATGCAAGACACCTGACTTGGAATGCAAATGAAATCATTATTGATGGAAAGTATCGGCATCCGGATGATTCACCACAGTGGTCGAAAATTGATAATGATTATCCTGACTTTGGAGAAGAAGCAAGAAAGATTCGCTTGACATTATCTATTGATGGAATGAACCCTCATGGTCTTCAAAGTATCTCACATACCACATGGCATGTGATTCTTATGATTTATAACCTACCTCAATGGCTATGTATGAAGCGTAAGTACATGATGTTATCTATGTTAATCTTTGGGCCTAAATAACCAGGGAATGACATAGACGTATACTTGACACCTTTGATCGAAGATTTAAAGATTTTGTGGGAGAACGGTGAGGAGTTTTATGATGGATATAGGAAAGAAAGTTTCAATTTGAGGGTGATGTTGTTTGGCACAATTAATGATTTTCCAACATATGAGAATCTATCTGGGTATAACATTAAAGGTCAACGTGTGTGTCCTTTTTGTGAACATGGAACCAATACGATTTGATTGGAACTTTGTCAAAATAATGTGTTTCTTGGTCATCGTAGATTCTTACATTCTAAACATCACTACCATGGGTGGAGAAAAACGTTCAATGGAGACACCGAACAGCGTAGAGCTCCACCCGCATTGTCAGGTGACCAAGTTTTTGAAATGTGAAAGATGTGCGTACTGAGTTTGGCAAGCCATTTGCACATAAGGTTGTTAAAGGTGGGTGGAAGAAGAGGTCGATATTTTTTGAATTTCCATATTGGAAGTCTTTGTACGTGAGACATTTTCTCGATGTTATGCATATTGAAAAAAATGTATTTGAAAGTATTATCGGTACGTTACTCAATATAAAAGGAAAGTCTAAGGATGGCCTTAAAGCAAGGGAGGACATGTTAAAAATGGGAATGAGAACTGAATTAGCACTCGTGAAGAAAGGAAGACGAACATATCTTCCACCTTCTACTTTTACTCTATCTAGAGAGGAGAAAAAAATTGTGTAAGTTTCTGAGTGAAGTTAAGGTTCCAAAAGGATACTCTTCAGATATTAGAAGACTTATGTCTATGAAAGACCTCAAGTTGAAGAGTTTGAAGACATATGATTTCCATGTTATAATGGAACATTTTCTACCAATAAGTATACGTTCTATTTTACCAGAAAAATTAAGAAGTGCCATAACTAAATTGTGTTTTTTCTTTAGGTCAATTTGTAGTAAGGTGATCGATCCCGAGATCTTACCAACACTATAAAAAGAGATAGTAATTACCTTGTGTGAGCTTGAAATGTATTTTTCCTCCTTCTTTTTTGACATAATGGTACATCTAGTTGTTCATCTTGTGAAAGAGACACAATTGTGTGGACCAACTTATATGAGATGGATGTACCCTGTTGAACGGTATATGAAAATATTAAAAGGATACGTGAAAAACCAAAGTTGACCAGAGGGTTGTATTGTTGAACGATACATTGTTGAAGAAGCTGTTGAGTTTTGTACTGAATATTTGTCCAACGTTCAATCGATTGGACTCCCAAAAGCTCATATTTTCGAAAAAAAGGAAGGTAAAAAATTAATTGGAAATAAAATTGTGACAGTATCAAGGGATAAACGGGATCAAGTGCATTTGTATGTTCTGCACAATGATAATGAGGTTGAGCCATATGTTGAAATGCACAAGGATGTACTCCGAAGGTTAAATCCGAACATAAATGAAAATTGGATAGTACAAGAGCACAATAAAAGTTTCATACAATGGTTAAAGAATCATATTTATTCGAAGCACTCTTCAGATCCTGCTTCGGTAACAAAAATGTTGAGATGTTTGGCATATGGTCCAAGTTTGCATGTGTTTTCTCATAGCGCATACGCAATTAATGGATACACATTTTATACCAAAGAACAAGATGATAAGAGTAATATGCAAAATAGTGGTGGCACCGTGCTAGCTGAAGCAATGCATATATCAAGTATGAAGGACTTAAACCCCAAATATTCAAATTTGTCATATTTTGGAGTTATTGAGCACATTTGGGTGTTTGATTACGAGAATTTTCATATTCCCATCTTTGGTTGCAAGTGGGAAAATAGTAGTGGCATACGAATGGATAAGTCTGGATTTTTGCAAGTGGATCTTACTAGGGTGGGGTACAATGATGAACCTTTTATTCTAGCATCTCAAGCTAAAAAAATGTTCCATGTCAATGACCCGACGAGTACAAAATGGTCTATAGTGCTTTTATCTAACAGAGTGGTTGATGATAGCGATGTATATCAATGTGATATCGATGTTCAGAATGAGTCATGCATTAGACGGAATAAGTTGAATAGAAATGATCAAGATGAGGATCTTATAGTGGATGAGTCATATATCAGAAATGATCATAACGAGGGAATTTAGATTAATTCATCCATCCATATTGCTAAGAAACAAGTAATTAATATTCCAAACAAGAAAAGAAAGGGATGTTAGTGAAAGAGGTAATATAATAAAATGTTATATATTATGTCATTTTCAATAAATTTAAATGCTTTTCCTAATTTTTCATAATTTATATTTGATATCCTTGGTTTCTTTATTTTCCCTTTTCAATTGCTTTCATTATAATTTATATTTGATATCCTTGGTTTCTTTATTTTTCATTTTCAATTGCTTTCATTATAATTTATATTTAATATCCTTGGTTTCTTTATTACAGGTTAGATATGGCCACTAACGATGATCACCCATATGATGATGATTCTACGCATGAAGGAGGTAATAAAAAGGTATCTACGGAAGACGAGATTAGAAGAGGCATAACAGTGATGAAGAAAGTGATCTGTGGTAGAGATCGGGGCATCAATTTAGATGTACATTGGAGCCCACATGGCCAGCATATTGAACCTAACGGTTATACCTTGACTAGTTTCATTGGTGCACTAGTAAGGAATGAGATTCCAATTACTTATGATGATTGGAGAAATAAACATTTGAAAAAAGCCAAAGGCAAACTCTGGACTAAGATAAAGGTACAATAATTATGTCTTTAATTATGCAAACTAATTATGTCTTTTAAATTACTTGTACTAACGCACAATGTGTATATTTTTCTTAGAGGTGTTTCAACATCGAAGATGATATAAGAGATTTTTGTCTTAAATTTGCCGGAAAGCTACTAAGATGGTTTAGAACATTTTTATCATGCAGGTATCTTAGGGATGAAGATGGTAATCATGTTGATGCGAAGCTTCCAAAGAAATATGAAAGTTTAATTTCACAAGAAGAATGGGACATGTTTAAATTCAAACGAAAAAACCCAGAATTTAAAAGAATAAGTGAAACAAATCGGGAAAGAGCATCAAGTCTCACGTATCCATACAAAAAAGGATGTGTCGGATATGGACACTTAGAACAATCTATCATAAGTATATATAAATTGCAATAATATATTTGTTCATCATGAGTCATATTTGATCATATTATTTGACTTAATGTGTAGTTGCAAAAGGAGAAAAATTCTGAAACATCTCTTCCTACACATGTTTTGTGGAAGGAAGCTCGTATGGGCAAGTCTGGAGTTGTTAAAGAAGATGTTCTACAAGTATATGAGAAATGTGTAAGTAGAACATTATTTCTTTAATTAAATAAAAACTTTATTAACAAATATTTGACAAATATTCGATATTCATCTGATTTTCAGGAGGCGTTATCCTAGTCTTTATCTCCAGATGATACTAGGAGCATACTTAGTCAGGCATTAGATGTTCGTGAGTATTCGGGTCGGGTGAGGGGTAAGGGATTTGAGATCACTTCGACCTCCTTGAGTATTAAAAAAGGAAAGGCTCTTAGTAACAAATAACTGTAGATAAAATTGGAAGCACTGGAAGCTGAAGTTCATGAATTAAGAAAAGAAAAAGAAAGTAGCGATTCACCATGTTTTAAAGATGGTTCAGACAAAGACATTATCAACTGTAACTTTCAACCGAATATTCTAGAAGTAATTATATTTATTTTTATAAAATTATATTATTATCTTAAATTATTTAATTGACATATATACACATTAATAATGTCATATTTAGTATTGGTTTTAGGGCATTTCCCTCTATCAGCTATACTTATCATCACTGGCATATCAGATGGTTGGCAAGGGAAAAATGTATAACATTACGGATCAATCACTTCACATTAAACCCTCCCTCCTGGATGTTTGAAAGTATCAGTTGAAATTTCTGTAGAGCCTAATGCATTATAACCATATCCTGATGATGCTTTAGATGCAACAACGGTGGAACAAGCAATAGGTTCGTTTGTTGCATGGCCGGCAAGCCTCATTAGCATCAGATATGAGGTATTCTTAAAACCATTATGAATCTTTGTTAACCTTAATGTGAAATTTTGTACGCGCATTTTACTAACATGTTTTACATGGTAATGTTAATGAGACTCCAACAAGATCCAAAGGAAAAGATAAGGGGATTTCGCGGCATACCGAGTCCGTTGTTTCAAAAAAAGAGGTACATCACATTTTTACACGCATTTCTACAAGTATATGAACCTTTTTTAACCTTAATGTGTCGATTTAATGTTAAATTCGTGATCTTATACTTCATCTAACTAATTATATGATATGTAGTTTCATGGTAAGGAGATTAGCAACGTCTCCACATAAAAAAAGGTTGGTGTTAAGAAGACCGTAACTAGAAAAAAAAACCTACCTCCAAGTATAGTTCGTGCCTTCAAACGTTTCTAGAATTGACAGATATTCCGACCGGAGGTATTTGTCTTATACATATGGAGGAAGGTATTTTTGACTTTGAATATGATCAATCAATTGGTAATGACGAATTTATGCAAGTTTTTCGTCATGAAGAATTAGGCGTCAATGTTGTCAATACATACGTGAGGTATATCCGATCTACTTTGTTATATTAATTGCACAACTTATTTACTTTATGTTTCAAATGAATAGTCTAATGTTAATGATGTTTTTATTTAAGGTTTTTGTATGACAAAGTGATGCGCCAAATTGGATTGGACGAAAGATTTGCATTCCTAAGCCCCGCGGCCGTCAACTTAAGTTTAATCTTAATTAAACTAGATGAGGTCATGGTGTACGTACGCAACCTCTTCATGGACAACAAAGATACAAAAATGTTGTTCTTTTTACCGTTTAATATCGGGTTATATTTTCATTCTAAATTCATCTATTATAATTTTTTTTTTGTATTTTGACGCCGTGTAAAAAGTTTCCATCTAAAATTTGTTTAATCTTACAGTAGACATTAGTTGTTGGTCACAATTAATCCTATTAGAGAATTTGTTTATTATCTTGACTCGTTAGGAAATGATTGGACAACATACCCGAATATGAAGAACATGATTGACACGTAAGTTAGATTGTTCTAAATATTCATGTGTGTATTTATTTATTTATGTGAATTGTTCTAAATTTTCATTTATATTTTATTAGCATTATACAAGCTTTTCGAGCCCAACAAGATATCCAAGTATCAAAGAGGATATCCAACAACATTACATGGATAAAAGTGGCGGTATATTAATTATCACATTTTTTATTATATTAGTGATGATACTTGATAAAACTTAGGATTTATCCATATTTTCTTTTCATGTGTAGTGTCCTCGGCAACGTAATGGTATAGATTACGGATAGTGAGAGGAAAACCTTATGTGACTCCAACTAATAAAGGGAAACATAAGGTTGCAGATGAGAAGAAGACAAGTAGGGGAACAATTCACGCTCCTGCCAAGTGTTATAAGTGTGGCGAGCCAGATCATGGTGTTGATGTATGCAAGAATAAGGTGCTGAGATGTTACAGATGTGGTAAGAAGGGTCATCGAGTTGGTGATTTCCTGAATGAAGGTCCAACTTGCTTTAATTGTGGTTAATAGGATCATATTAGTACTCAATGCCAGAAACCAAAGAAGACTGTTACTGCTGCCCAGACTAATGGTAGAGTGTTTGCTTTGAGTGGTTCATAAGTTCCCAAGAAGGATAACTTGATTTGAGGTACGTGTTTTATTAACAATGTTGAGTTGGTTGCTATTATTGATATTGAAGCTACTCATTTGTTTATTTCACTTGAGTGTGATACTAAGTTGGGTTTAAAATTTTCTGATATGAATGGTGGTATGTTAATAGAAACATCTGCCAAAGGTTATGTTATTACTACGTATGTGTGTTTAAGATGTCCTCTGACTATTTTTTAGAAGAGTTTTATGATGGATTTGGTGTGCTCACCCTTACAATAAATTGATGTTATCCTTGGTATGAACTGGTTGGAGTTCAATTATGTTCATATCAACTATTATAATAAGACCGTGGAGTTTCCTGAGTTCGGTGATAATGGTGAGTTGATGTTTCTATCTGCTAAGCAAGTGGATGAACTTCTAGAAGACGAAGGCTTGATGTTTGCAATGATTGTATCATTGCAAGTTGATTGCTAAGCTTCCAGTGTTAAGTTGCCTGTTATTTGTGAGTTCCTTGATGTATTTTTGGATGACATAAGTGATTTGCCTCCAGAATGTGAAGTAGAATTTGCAGTGGACTTAGTGCCAGGTACGAGTCTAGTGTCAATGGATCCTTATTGGATGTCTGCTTCTGAGTTGAGTGAGCTGAAAAAGAAATTAGAAGAGTTGTTAGAAAAGAAGTTTGTTTGACCTAGTATTTCTCTGTGGGGTGCTCATGTGTTGTTGGTTAAGAAGAAAGACAATAGCATGAGGTTCTGTGTCGATTATCGGAAGTTGAATAAAGTAACTATCAAGAATAAATATCCACTTCTGAGAATCGACGATTTGATGGATCAACTAGTAGGTGCTTGTTTGTTCGGCGAATTTGATTTGAGGTATGGTTATCATCATATTTGTGTTAAAGCATAAGATATTCAGAATATGACTTTTAGGACAAGGTATATATGGTCACTATAAGTACATTGTGATGCCTTTTGAAGTATCTAATGCACCTAGTGTGTTCATGGAATATATGAATTGAATCTTTCATGAGTATCTGGATAAGTTTGTGGTGGTCTTTGTTGATGATATTTTGATATACTCCAAATCAGAAGAACATACAGAGCATTTGAGAACTGTGTTTCAAGTGTTGAGAGAGAGGAAGTTGTATGTGAAGTTGTCGAAATGTGATTTTTGTTGAAGCAAGTGAGTTTCCTTGGCCACATTATTTCAAGTGGTGGAATTTATGTGGATTCTTCGAAGATTGATGCAGTGTTGCAATGGGAGACTCTGAATCTGCTATTGAGATCCAAAGTTTTCTTTGGTTGGCAGGTTATTATCGCAAGTTTATTAAAGGCTTTTCTAAGTTGGCATTATCTTTGACACAATTGACTCGAAAGGGTCAAGCTTATATGTGGTATGTTGCATATGAAGAGAGTTTTGTAGAGTTAAAGAAAAAGTTAACGACTGCTTCAATTTTGATATTGCTAAACCTGAACGAATCTTTTGTGGTGTATTGTGACGCGTCGAAGATGGGTATTGGTGGAGTGCTAATGTATAATGGTCAAGTAGTTGCTTATGTATCCAAACCGCTAAGAATTCATGAGAGGAATAATCCTATGCACAATTTAGAGTTGGAAGTTGTGGCGTTTGTGTTAAAAATCTAGAGACATTATCTTTTTGGATTTAGATTTGAAGTGATCAGTGATCATAAGAGTTTAAAGTACTTGTTTGATTAAAAGGAGTTGAATATGAGGCAAAGAAGGTGGATAGAATTATTGAAGGATTTTGACTTTGATTTGAGTTACCATCCTAGTAAAGCGAACATGGTGGTTGATGCTTTGAGTAGGAAGTCATTGCATATGTCGATGCTTATGGTGAGGGAACTAGAGATGATTGAACAATTCAAAGATATAAGCTTATTATGTGACACAACTCCTGACAGTGTGAAGTTAGGAATGTTGATGTTGACTAGCGACATTTTGGAAGAAATTCGAGTGGGTCAGAAGTCTGACTTGAAGTTGGTCGATCAGTCAATATTGGTTAATCAAGGTAATATAGGTGAATTCAGAATTGATGAAGATGGTGTTTTGAGGTTCATAGGCAGAGTCAGTATTCTTGATATTCTAGAGATTAAAAAGAGTATATTAGAGGAAGGACATCGAAGTAGATTGAGTATCCATCCTGGTTCTACGAAGATGTATCAGGATTTGAAGAAGTTATTTTGGTGGCTGGATATGAAAAGAGACATTGTTGAATTTGTGTATGCATGCTTGACTTACCAACAGTCAAAGATCAAACATCAGAAGCCTTTGGATATAATGCAACTGTTGAATATTCCATAATGGAAGTGGGATAGTATTTCCATGGATTTTGTGTCGGGGTTGCCGAAAACGGTGAAAGGTGTTGCACCCCAAAATTTGCCCTCCACAAGACAATACATTGTGTCCCAAGAGGTTCACAAGGTTCACAAGGTTCACAAGACATCTCATGAGATTCACAAGATTCACAAAGTTCACAATTAGTCAGAAGATTTGACATTTCCCTCAGACAATGCATCCTCCTAAGCAATGCATCCTAAACTAGGGTTTTGACTTTAATCAGGCTAAATGGACTTCCAAGACTTCAAGTGAGCTTCATAACATCTTATATGTGTTTAAGAATCCCCATGACAAGTTTCAAGACTTTTCTCAAAGGTTTGCTCAGTCAAATGATCAGATAGGTCAAAATCAGTCAAAGCAGTTAAAAAGTCAAACTGAGGTCAACTGTGGTCAAACCAAAGTCAAACTTCATGATTTTTTGCCAACATCAAGTATATGAAGTAAAATTCATCATTTGATCAAGGGTTGATCATGATTCATCAAGGAGATTTCAGATCATCAAGAATCAGGAGTTTCTAAATTAGGGTTTTCACAGGAAAAGTCAACTGAACTTTGACCAGCCATAACTTTCATATGCTTCATCAAATATTTTCCATCCAAAGCTCATTTTGAAGGAAATTGAATTCTCTACAACTTTGTGTATCACAAGCCAAGCCCAAAAATGCTTCATTTGGAAGGTATGAGCTAAGACATTATAGGTCCTTTTAAAAGTCAACAAAAAGTCAACAACTTCAAAAGAGTATAACTTGAGAATGGTAAAAGATATGGATATGAGACCAAAGAGGTTTGTTAGAGGACTCTTTAAGCTTTCTAAAATGTCAAATAACACATTCATAGCCTTAAAAGTGAGGGACTTATGTCCTTGCAAAGTTGGGAAAGTTTAGAGAGGTTTATGAAGCAAATGGGGTCTTAAAACCATAATTCACCAAATGGGCTTGCTTTTTTATGATCCAAACACTTTCATGACATCATGCACGAATTAAAAATTATTTATTTATATTTTTATTCATTTTATTTTATTTATTATGATTTTTTACATTAAAAATCATTTTAAATCAAAATAAAATATAAAAGTGTGAATATTTGATTTGATTTTGGTTCTAGAAGGTCTTAATGATTATTTAGAGATGATTGAAATCATATAAGATCATATCAATCAAAAATAGTAAGAAGATATCAATTTTTTTCTCAATATTTGATTTGATCTTTGTTCTAGAAATTCTTAAAGGCCATTTAGAGATGATTGAAATCATATAAGATCATATCAATCAAAAATAGTAAGAAGATATCAATTTTTTTCTCAATATTTGATTTGATCTTTGTTCTAGAAATTCTTAAAGGCCATTTAGAGATGATTGAAATTATATAAGATCATATCAACCAAAAATAGTAAGAAGATATCAATTTTTTTTTCAATATTTGAAAGCATATCTTTTTCAATCTCAAGTGATCCAAAAGTCCAAAGTAGGATATGATTTTTTGATCTAATTACACTCACTATATATACATGAAGAGATCACAACACAAAGGGAGGAATTTGGCTGCTTCCAAGAGTAAGAACAATACTTTAAATTTTCATAAAAAATTCATAATTCGGATTCTATTTTGCAGGCTATATCAAAGTGTTTTGAAGGTTGCAATCTCTTCCTTGATCATCCTTGATACTATCTCAATGCATTACATCATCCAAAACTCATTAAAATGCATAAACTGATTTCATCTTTAGCTTGAAATTTGATTTTTCGATTTCAATGATACAAGCAATATAAATGAAATTTGATTGTATATTATTGTTCATGATGATGTTTGTAATGTTTCTGGATATTTTGATTTAATGTTTGATGCAGAAACAGCTAAGTGTCATTGCTAGAGCTTGGGTTCGAATCCCAACCCCAGGTAAGTTTTGTTTTTTCATTCAATTTCTCACTATTTTCTTTATTGTTTTGTTTTATAATTTCTTATAAGAAAATATATTTAAATAATCATATGTAAATATATATATCTATATATTAACTTCATATTTTTCTAAAAGGGATCTCTAATTTATTTTCTAAAAATTTTAATCTTAGTTTTTTTTTATTAAAATATGTATATATTATTATTATATATTTATTTTTGTAAATAGTTAAATTAATATTGTAATTTAAATTATAAACCCTAATTCTATTTTCTTTAAAATTCCTAACCCTAATCTTTAAATATTAAAATTAATTAAACTTTTCTAATATCTAATTAAAATAATTAATAATATTTTCTTTGTAAATAATTATTATATGGTTTATTATTATTATTCATATCATCTTATTTTCATCTCAAAAATTATTTAAAGTTGTTTATTTAAATCTAAAAATACTTAATTAAATTATATATATATTTTGTATATTATTACTAACCTTTTCTTCTTATAATTATCACTAACCTTTTTTATTGTTTATACTTATCATTTTATTATATATTTATTATTTAAATTGTTTTTATTATAATGTAACTGTAAAAGCCATGTAATAGTTGTAGCTCTTATTGTTTATTTATAAATATATTGCTATGGTTAGTAAAATAGGGAGTGATAACATGTTTGCTTTAAAATTAACTTAGATCACTAATTATAAGATAAATATTTGAATTTGTACACGCACACACGTAAGTCGATCTTTGATCGCCATCTCACTTCCTTAAGGGTTACCTCTCATGTTGCCTAAACTAAATGGTCAAGTAAGGTGTCTAAAAAGCAAAGTCCCTTCATAAAATATCATCAAGTCCCTTAAAATTATAAGATCAAGTCCTTTCGAGGTTGCCTACGATAAATGATCTCGTCCCTTCGAATAAAAGATGATAAGTCCCTACGAATTGCTAAAGACACCTTACAGTTGCCTAAATTCAGATTGTCCCTATACATGTCCCTTCTTACATCCAAGGTAATGACTACCTATTCCTTAATAATAGGGATAGTCTTACCACTGAAAGAACATTTAAGAACAGTAAAGATTCAATTTAGGGTAGGTTCCTCTTAAGTACTTGCTCACTCCTTCAAAATACTTCATTACACTTTACATTTTAAACAATTTTCAAAACAAAGTCTTTATATATATCCGTACAAGGATCATTATAAAGTACTTAAGAAAATTTTTAATCACACACTACACTTCTCAAAACAGTTTAAAGTGAGCTAAGTAACTAAGAGCCCATGGATAACCATGGATGTAAAGGGTGCTAACACCTTCCCTTTACATAACCTACCCCCCGAACCCAAAAATCTTTTAAGGTCTTTCCTGTTCTTTTATGCTCTTTCCTTTGGATAAAATAAAAGTCGGTGGCGACTCTTGCTATCCGCAACATTTAACTAAAGTCATTTCTCCCACCGTGTTACAGAACTGGCGACTCTGCTGGGGATTTAATAAAAGAGGGGTACCCTTAGGAATTAGATCACTTTAAAATTGTTTGCCTTGTTTTCTTTATACTTATCTGTTGGGTGTTCTTATGTGTGAAAGATCCTAACCCGGATCTAGTGTACCTTAGGTAAATGGCAATAGACCAAGGAAACTGTACAGCGTATACTGATATGGTTGATCTGGTGGCCATAGTTAGTGTGACTTCTTGGTTGGTGCTTATGTTCCTTAAGTCAAGTTGAGGATAATATGAGGCTGCCATATGATGTCAATACACTAACTAACTTTTAGAACCCTAGTTATCCCAACTTGGCCTTTAGAAAGTAGTGAGATAACCGGCTTTGGTGAAGACTGAAGTTGGTTGATACTCGATGCTACACTCATTGAGATCTTAAACTTGGAGGGTTTTGGTTGGCAAGTAAGTTGCCTACTGAACAACTACCCTTGTGAAAGATCAATGATATTGAGATCCCTTAGAACCTGGTTACTTTTGTAGGACAGGATGAACCAACTAAACTTCAAGGGAGGGTACTTACCTTTAAACCTCATACAAGCCTTCAAACCTAGGGCTATTGAGTGACTTGTTTGTGTGTGCCACATGTTTGTGATTGAGCATAACATCATAGCATCATCATGCATCATAAGCATAACATTTTCACTAACAATTTCAAGGACCAAAGGATTTATCTTTGTTCCTTGTTGCAGGTCATGGCTTCTGCTCGTAGGAATACTATCCGGATCAACTTTGTAGGAATACCTCCTAAGCTTAAAGAGTTGGTTTCTCAAGTTTCCGAAAACTCCCAGTTCATCAAGAGACATGGTCAGCTACTGGATCTAGTTACTTCAGGGTTCAATGAAGACATGATGAGTGTTCTGTTTCAGTTCTTTGATCCTAAGCACCATTGCTTCACATTCCCCGACTATCAGCTGGTTCCTACAATGGAAGAGTTCTCTAAACTACTGGGTATACCTATATTTGATCAGAAACCATTCACAGGCTTGGAAAAAGAGCTTAAACCAGAGGTTATTGCTGCAGCCCTACATCTGAAGAAATCAGACATTGTCTTAGAAACCAGGAGTGGAGTTAAGGGCATTCTTGCTAAGGTGTTGATAGAGAAGGCTCAAGTTTTCTTGAAGGTTATGAGCTATAATGCTTTTGAGGAGATCTTAGCCTTGTTGATTTATGGCTTGGTGTTGTTCCCCAATCCAGATCAGTTCATAGATATTCATGCCATCAACATATTTCTGACTCGCAATCCAGTGCCCACATTACTTGGGGATATCTTACATTCTCTCCACACTCGTACTACGAAGGCGAGAGGGACTCTGATGTGCTGCATACCTCTCTTGTCTAGGTGGTTTATTTCTCACCTTCCTCGATTAGTGATGAAGAATGAACAAGGGTTCAGGTGGTCCAAGAGGATCATGTCACTTTCTCATTCAGATATTCATTGGTGCTCTTGATCTATGGAGAATGTTACTATCATTGACCGTTGTGGGGAGTTCCTTAATGTGCCACTTCTAGGCATAAGAGGGGGAATTACTTACAACCCTTCTTTAGCTCTACGTCATTTTGGTTATGCTCGGAGTGATGGTCCTCATGACATGCTTATTCAGGGTATTGTGTTCGATTACGACAACGATCTGCAAGGTTACCGACAAAGGTTTATACGAGCTTGGGGTAAAGTGAACAAGGTTGACAGCAAGACTATGGAACCCAAGTATACCATTCCTATGGAACCTTATCTCAGATGGGTGCGATCTCGTGCTCAGACTCTTATGATGCCATATCCTGCTATCCTGCCAGTTACCATGGAGCCTGTTGCAGAAGGAGATACTTCCTACATCATTCTTCATCCAGACATGCCCACTGACATGGAGGAGTTACAGAGGTCCTGGATCCAGTTGAAGGAGCAAAGAGATACTTTTGAGACTCATTACAAAGCAAGTCAAGAAAGAATCCTGGAGCTAACAAAACAACTTCACGAGGAGCGGAATCTCAACTCATACCTCAACACAAAGAGGAAACGTCCATGGGAGACTTAAAACCCCATTTTTTGTATTCATCTCATTTTTATTGTAAGCCCAAGGGGCAAACAAGTTTATTGATTGCTAATAAAAGTTTACTTTTTGGTTGTTCAAACAAATTTAAATCCTGCGGTCCTTGAAAACATTGCATATGCATACCATATCATTGCATCACAGGTTTCTTATGAACATGTATCTTATCTTCTCGCTGTTTATTTCAGCAGAAATGGCTCTCGAATAATCTGTCAAAGATCTTCAAGCTCGGAATGCTCAGTTTCAAGAAGTGATTTTGAATTTGTCCAAGGGGCAAGAAGAGTTGAAAGCACTCCTCTCTAAGGATATGAAGAAGAAGAATCCTGAGGACAACAAAGATGATCAGCTGAAACAACTACAAGCTGAGATAGCAGAGATGAGGATTTAGATGAATGGCCAAATGGCTCTTATCCAGAGTTTGGCCCAGGGGCAAGAAGAGCTGAGAAGCTTTGTCAATAAGCTTCGGCATAACAGAGTTGGGAATCTAATCATCAATCAACCTCCATTGAAACAAGCTGACTTGGCTGAAAGGAAAGTAAGGATAAGAGAAGGAAAGAGACAGGCTACTACTGACCATCCTTCAATAGAAGAAAGAAGGCCTTGTAAGGTTAATCCACTTCGACACAAGGAATATAAAAGACAGTTCATCAAATTCAACACGCCAATGCCACAAATGTTGCAATGCTTGTTGGAAATGAAGCTAATTTCCTTGGAAAATTCTCCTAAGAATCCTAATACATCTTCTCCTCGCTATAATCCCAAGGCAAGGTGTATGTATCACTCCGACTGTCCTGGTCATGACACTAATAACTGTTGGGCATTGAAGAATAAGATTTAAGACCTAATCGACGAAGGAATACTCGAGGTTACTCCAGAAGGCCAGGTTGAGTTCTTCTATCGTCCATCAAGCATCAAAGTTTCCAGATAACTGGAGTGACGTGTTTAGAGGAAGAGGCTTTGAGAACATTTGAATTTTCATTTGTAATTTCTTTTGTTTGTTTAAACACTTACTATTATGTTAAACTTTTGTTTTCATTAATGCATTACATATGTTTGTCTTGAATTAATCCATTCGTTTCACTATATTTTGAACTATGCTTCATATTTCTATTTTGTGATATTTAACTCCTGATAAAGCTATAAGCCTGTAGAGGGAGGATGACGAAAACAATACCATAATATTAGGCAGTATGCTTTTGAACAGACTATGCTGACAATGTACAGGCATTGTTTCAATTCCTAAACAGTGGAGATATAAGGAAGTTAATCCCTAGTCAACCCTTTTGAGCCTGTGAAGTAGGAGTTTTTATTCTCGCACAAATTAAAACCCTTATTCATAACCTGGGGCAGGGTAGTTACTCGGTTAACTCAATATGCCAATTATATGTGTTGTACACAACTAATGATGGTTCTCTGTAATCATTAAACCTGACAGTCAATATCTAGCAAAAAAAAAGCTCACTAAGTCAAAACCTATGAAGGAGACTTAATAAAAAATTAAGACATTCTGCTGACTGTAACCTTGAAATAAACAGTTCAGGCAAAAAGAAGGGATAACAAAGTCAGAAAGAAAAAAGAGGTCACTATGAATCTTCAACAAAGAAAGATGACTGAATGTTCAAATAAAATTTTGGTTTCTGAACCATCACAAATGTCAGTGTTACAATTCCAAACTCCTTTGAGCCTCAATGCATAAGTTAACTGAGCATAGGACTGAAGAACATCATGGAGATTGGGTTGGGTACAAATAAAATTTGAGTCTTTATCCTTTGTTTCTTAAACCGTGAACCAGGCCACGTTACAACCCTTTAAAAGTCCTAACTGAAGCATGGTTAGTTCGAAAGCGTACTACTACAAAAAGGTATCCAGACTCCTTTAGGGCTTATTATAAAACTTGAGTTAATATCACAACTTTCACAAAAACTGTTTTTCTAAAATAACTCTTTTTCAAAACTTCAAGACAGACATAAGCATTGCATTTTTGAATATATTTGTTTGCATATACCTGAGTGTTTGATAAACAGAGAAACTTACAGGATGAATGTTCAATAAACCAAAGTCCTTCCGATAAACAAAGTTGCTTCCTAGATCAAAGTCCATGTATACAAAGGGGCATAGTCATTATCTCCCAATCAAGGGGGCAGGCCATGATACTTCCTAATTCATTCGGGGCAATCAGGTCCAGATTCAATAATGCTTAATAGCCAGGGGCAGCTCTCCTCATATATTTGAATTACCAAGGGTAACATTATAAAGTTCATGATGTCAGGGGCATATTATTGTGGGGCATTCTGCTTATTTCTCTTGAGGTAACTACATTCAGATACTTCCATTATGGGACAATTCATCCTCAACCATGGGGTAATGCTTTCTTTTCAAATCTAATACCCGGAGCATATATGGTCCATCACAATTTGAAGACACGTTCCTCTCATTGTATTACCTTGATATTGGATTCTCAGCAGAAGCCATTGTGGAAATTAATTGTCTACGCCAGTAGTATCAGATGGTGTCAGTATCATGTCTTCAGATCCAGCTATGAGGATTTCTGGGAAGGTATTCAGGAAAGTTAAGAATCTCAGGAGCTCTAAATCCAATTGGTTATACACCCTCGAAGTTGAAACAATTCTGTTTTCAAGTTCAAGCTTTACTTTTCCCTTTGAATCCAGATTTACTTTTACCCTATTTACATAAGCAGAATGTCCATTGGTTGTGTTTGAATGTATGTATGCTTCTGAATATGATTGATGTTTACCAGAAATGCATAAAATGCAGTAATAGTATTTACTAAGGACGAACGAGGATGGTAGTTCAACGAAGCTTCGCCGGTTCATCCCCACAAGACAACTACAAATCCCCTAGAAGGGCAAATCCATCTTCATAAATACTTCGAGTCACATCTCCCCTAGAATTTATATCCATCTCTTTTATCCTCAGACGGATAGTCATGAATTTATTCTTTCAATAGGAGTGCGACGAACGAAGACGGGAGGTTATGGGTACCTTACTATCGAACGAAGACGGGAGGTTATGGATACCTTACTATCAAACGAAGACGGGAGGTTATGGGTACCTTACTATCGAACGAAGACGGGAGGTTATGGATACCATACTATCGAACGGAGACGGGAAGTTATGAGTACTATATTATCAAACAAAGACGAGTTCTTCATATTCTTCAGCAACAAATCGGGATTTATTTTCCCTGGCCAGCAGTTGATATATGAAGATATCCAGACGCTTCAGACTGCATGATGCATACATACATCATTTACATCATACCATAACATACACGTCCATAAGTACATAATACATTTACTTAGGTGCATCATACTATGCATACATACATAATGCATAAACTAATAATTCCCTTGCAGGATAGTTATATGCAGGTAAAACAATATCAACAACTTACAATGGGTCAGAAATGATCCATACACTACTCAAGATGTCCTCGAATAGCAGGCAAACGGTCTGTAAAAAGATTCATTCCCTGGTTCAAGACATTTTTCAGAAGAACAAATCCTGACATTCTTTTGACCCTTAAGAGCAAATCCTGACGCTCTTTTGGCCCCTTGTTTAAGACTTTTTCAAAAGAACAAATCCTGACGTTCTTTTGACCCTTAAGAGAAAATCCTAACGCTCTTTTGGCCCCTTGTTCAAGACTTTTTCAGAAGAACAAATCCTGACGTTCTTTTGACCCTTAAGAGCAAATCCTGACGCTCTTTTGGCCCCTTGTTCAAGACTTTTTCAGAAGAACAAATCCTGACGTTCTTTTGACCCTTAAGAGCAAATCCTGACGCTCTTTTGGCCCCTTGTTCAAGACTTTTTTAGAAGAACAAATCCTGACGTTCTTTTGACCCTTAAGAGCAAATCCTGACGCTCTTTTGGCCCCTTGTTTAAGACTTTTTTAGAAGAACAAATCCTGACGTTCTTTTGACCCTTAAGAGAAAATCCTGAAGCTCTTTTGGCCCCTTGTTCAAGACTTTTTCAGAAGAACAAATCCTGACGTTCTTTTGACCCTTAAGAGCAAATCCTGACGCTCTTTTGGCCCCTTGTTCAAGACTTTTTCAGAAGAACAAATCCTGACGTTCTTTTGACCCTTAAGAGCAAATCCTGATGCTCTTTTGGCCCCTTGTTCAAGACTTTTTTAGAAGAACAAATCCTGACGTTCTTTTGACCCTTAAGAGCAAATCCTGACGCTCTTTTGGCCCCTTGTTCAAGACTTTTTCAGAAGAACAAATCCTGACGTTCTTTTGACCCTTAAGAGCAAATCCTGACGCTCTTTTGGCCCCTTGTTCAAGACTTTTTCAGAAGAACAAATCCTGACGTTCTTTTGACCCTTAAGAGCAAATCCTGACGCTCTTTTGGCCCCTTGTTCAAGACTTTTTCAGAAGAACAAATCCTGACGTTCTTTTGACCCTTAAGAGCAAATCCTGACGCTCTTTTGGCCCCTTGTTCAAGACTTTTTCAGAAGAACAAATCATGACGTTCTTTTGACCCTTAAGAGCAAATCCTGACGCTCTTTTGGCCCCTTGTTCAAGACTTTTTCAGAAGAACAAATCCTGACGTTCTTTTGACCCTTAAGAGCAAATCCTGACGTTCATTCGGCCCTTGAATAGCAGGCAGACGGTCTGTAAAAAGATCCATTCCCTGGTTCAAGATACTTTTTCTGAAGGACAAATCCTGACGTTCTTTTGGCCCTTGAATAGCAGGCAAACGGTCTGTAAAAAGATCAATTCCCTGGTTCACGATATTATTCAGAAGAACTAATCCTGACGTTCTTTTGACCTTGGAGAGTAGGCAAATGGTCTGTACAAATATCCATTCCCTAATTCAAGATATTTCCAGAAGAGATAATCGCCACAAAGATTTATTTCTATTGGTCCATTCAGCAATTCAAATCATGTTGCATAAATGATTCAGAGACGGCCTATACAAAGACCTAGTACTGATATCCAGTATCAACATAAAAACATCATCACATCCTGATACTTTAGATGGCATCTCCAAGCCCATCTCCAGTTCATCCTGATGGCATCTCTAAGCCCATCTCCAGTTCATCCTGATGACATCTCTAAGCCCATCTCCAGTTCCATCAAGTGGCATCTTCAAGCCCACTCAAGAATATATAGCTAATCATCAGTATTACTCTATGCACCGGTGAGTGCAAATTTTTGGGCTTTTGTGTTCAATCCCATTCAACCTTCCAGGTCACGAATGGCACATATACCAATCTAACCCCTCATGTTTAAGAAAATTGAACAGGGGCAGCTGTTGCACCCCAAAATTTGCCCTCCACAAGACAATACATTGTGTCCCAAGAGGTTCACAAGGTTCACAAGACATCTCATGAGATTCACAAGGTTCACAAAGTTCACAATTAGTCAGAAGATTTGACATTTCCCTCAGACAATGCATCCTCCTAAGCAATGCATCCTAAACTAGGGTTTTGACTTTAATCAGGCTAAATGGACTTCCAAGACTTCAAGTGAGCTTCATAACATCTTATATTTGTTTAAGAATCCCCATGACAAGTTTCAAGACTTTTCTCAAAGGTTTGCTCAGTCAAATGATCAGATAGGTCAAAATCAGTCAAAGTAGTTAAAAAGTCAAACTGAGGTCAACTGTGGTCAAACCAAAGTCAAACTTCATGATTTTTTGCCAACATCAAGTATATGAATTAAAATTCATCATTTGATCAAGGGTTGATCATGATTCATCAAGGAGATTTCAGATCATCAAGAATCAGGAGTTTCTAAATTAGGGTTTTCACAGGAAAAGTCAACTGAACTTTGACCAGCCATAACTTTCATATGCTTCATCAAATATTTTCCATCCAAAGCTCATTTTGAATGAAATTGAATTCTATACAACTTTGTGTCTCACAAGCCAAGCCCAAAAATGCTTCATTTGGAAGGTATGAGCTAAGACATTATAGGTCCTTTTAAAAGTCAACAAAAAGTCAACAACTTCAAAAGAGCATAACTTGAGAATGGTAAAAGATATGGATATGAGACCAAAGAGGTTTGTTAGAGGACTCTTTAAGCTTTCCAAAATGACCAAGAACACATTCATAACCTTAAAAGTGAGGGACTTATGTCCTTGCAAAGTTGGGAAAGTTTTGAGAGGTTTATGAAGCAAATGGGGTCTTAAAACCATAATTCACCAAATGGACTTGCTTTTTTATGATCCAAACACTTCCATGACATCATGCACGAATTAAAAATTATTTATTTATATTTTTATTCATTTTATTTTATTTATTATGATTTTTTACATTAAAAATCATTTTAAATCAAAATAAAATATAAAAGTGTGAATATTTGATTTGATTTTGGTTCTAGAAGGTCTTAATGATTATTTAGAGATGATTGAAATCATATAAGATCATATCAATCAAAAATAGTAAGAAGATATCAATTTTTTTCTCAATATTTGATTTGATCTTTGTTCTAGAAATTCTCAAAGGCCATTTAGAGATGATTGAAATCATATAAGATCATATCAATCAAAAATAGTAAGAAGATATCAATTTTTTTTCTCAATATTTGATTTGATCTTTGTTCTAGAAATTCTTAAAGGCCATTTAGAGATGATTGAAATCATATAAGATCATATCAACCAAAAATAGTGAGAAGATATCAATTTTTTTTTCAATATTTGAAAGCATATCTTTTTCAATCTCAAGTGATCCAAAAGTCCAAAGTAGGATATGATTTTTTGATCTAATTACACTCACTATATATACATGAAGAGATCACAACACAAAGGGAGGAATTTGGCTGCTTCCAAGAGTAAGAACAATATTTTAAATTTTCATAAAAAATTAATAATTCGGATTCTATTTTGCAGGCTATATCAAAGTGTTTTGAAGGTTGCAATCTCTTCCTTGATCATCCTTGATGCTATCCCAATGCATTACATCATCCAAAACTCATTAAAATGCATAAACCGATTTCATCTTTAGCTTGAAATTTTATTTTTCGATTTCAATGATACAAGCAATATAAATGAAATTTGATTGTATATTATTGTTCATGATGATGTTTGTAATGTTTCTGGATATTTTGATTTAATGTTTGATGCAGAAACAGCTAAGTGTCATTGCTAGAGCTTGGGTTCGAATCCCAACCCCAGGTAAGTTTTGTTTTTTCATTCAATTTCTCACTATTTTCTTTATTGTTTTGTTTTATAATTTCTTATAAGAAAATATATTTAAATAATCATATGTAAATATATATATCTATATATTAACTTCATATTTTTCTAAAAGGGATCTCTAATTAATTTTCTAAAAATTTTAATCTTAGTTTTTTTTTATTAAAATATGTATATATTATTATTATATATTTATTTTTGTAAATAGTTAAATTAATATTGTAATTTGAATTATAAACCCTAATTCTATTTTCTTTAAAATTCCTAACCCTAATCTTTAAATATTAAAATTAATTAAACTTTTCTAATATCTAATTAAAATAATTAATAATATTTTCTTTGTAAATAATTATTATATGGTTTATTATTATTATTCATATCATCTTATTTTCATCTCAAAAATTATTTAAAGTTGTTTATTTAAATCTAAAAATACTTAATTAAATTTTATATATATTTTGTATATTATTACTAACCTTTTCTTCTTATAATTATCACTAACCTTTTTTATTGTTTATACTTATCATTTTATTATATATTTATTATTTAAATTGTTTTTATTATAATGTAACTGTAAAAGCCATGTAATAGTTGTAGCTCTTATTGTTTATTTATAAATATATTGCTATGGTTAGTAAAATAGGGAGTGATAACATGTTTGCTTTAAAATTAACTTAGATCACTAATTATAAGATAAATATTTGAATTTGTACACGCACACACGTAAGTCGATCTTTGATCGCCATCTCACTTCCTTAAGGGTTACCTCTCATGTTGCCTAAACTAAATGGTCAAGTAAGGTGTCTAAAAAGCAAAGTCCCTTCATAAAATATCATCAAGTCCCTTCAAATTATAAGATCAAGTCCCTTCGAGGTTGCCTACGATAAATGATCTCGTCCCTTCGAATAAAAGATGATAAGTCCCTACGAATTGCTAAAGACACCTTACAGTTGCCTAAATTCAGATTGTCCCTATACATGTCCCTTCTTACATCCAAGGTAATGACTACCTATTCCTTAATAATAGGGATAGTCTTACCACTGAAAGAACATTTAAGAACAGTAAAGATTCAATTTAGGGTAGGTTCCTCTTAAGTACTTGCTCACTCCTTCAAAATACTTCATTACACTTTACATTTTAAACAATTTTCAAAACAAAGTCTTTATATATATTCGTACAAGGATCATTATAAAGTACTTAAGAAAAGTTTTAATCACACACTACACTTCTCAAAACAGTTTAAAGTGAGCTAAGTAACTAAGAGCCCATGGATAACCATGGATGTAAAGGGTGCTAACACCTTCCCTTTACATAACCTACCCCCCGAACCCAAAAATCTTTTAAGGTCTTTCCTGTTCTTTTATGCCCTTTCCTTTGGATAAAATAAAATTCGGTGGCGACTCTTGCTATCCGCAACATTTAACTAAAGTCAGTTCTCCCACCGTGTTACAAAAGGGAATGATTCAATCTTGGTAATTATGAATAGATTAACTAAGTCGGCTCATTCCTTACCGATGAAGATTAATCATTCTATGCAGAGACTAATTGAGATGTATATTGAGGAAATTGTGAAGTTACATGGGATACTAAGTTGAGGATGTATATCATCCGTAGAAGGACATTCAGACGAAAAGAATTATCATGTCTTTATAGGATTTAGTGAGAGCTTGTGTGTTTGACCAAGGAGGGTCTTGGGACAGCCATTTATCATTAATTGAATTTACATACAACAATAACTTCCATGCTAGTATTGGGATGGAACCCTACAAAGTGTTTCACGGTAGAAGATGTCAGACTCCATTGTGTTGGTATGAGTCAGGAGAGAATGTTGTACTCGGGCCTAAAATTGTACAAGAGACGAATGGAAAGATTAAGATGATCCAAGAGAGAATGAAGACTTCACAAAGTCGTCAAAAACGTTACCATGATAATAGGAGAAAATCACTTGAGTTCCAAGAGGGAGATAACATGTTCTTAAGAGTTACTCCGATGACCGGTGTAGGTTGAGCCTTGAAGTATAGAAAGCTCACTTCGTGTTTTGTTGGCCCGTATCAGATTATTTAGAGGATAAGAGAAATAACCTATTAGATTGCTTTACCACCGTAACTTGTGAATTTGCATGATGTATTTCACGTGTCTCAGTTGAGGAAATACATTATGGATCTGTCGCATGTGATCTAAATGGATGACGTACATGTAAGAGATAATATGACTGTTGAAGCATTTCCCATGAGGATTGATGGTCGAGAAATGAAACAACTGCGAGGTAAAGAGATTACTTTGGTGAAATTATTGTGGGGCGGGCCAGCTGGTGAAAGTTTGACTTGGGAGCGTGAGGATCAGATGAAGGAGTCGTATCCGACTCTGTTTCCTTCAGGTAATTTTAAAGGACATAAATTCTTTAAGTAAGAGAGAGTTGTAACACCCCAAAAATATAGAGAATACTTATTTAAATGAATTAATTTAAATATTCGGTTTTTCAATAAATTATGGAGAAATGTTTGAATGATATAGCGTATTTTAATAATTAATAATAATTTGAATAATTGCATTATTGTTTAAACTATTATCATTTAATTAAAATAATAAGAAGGACAATATGGCCTTTTGAAAAGATTAAGTAAGGGTAAAGGTTGGAAACCATTATTAACAGTATTTGGATTAAATATAATAGGAAGTGAGAAGTTATTCTGATTGATCGTATCTTTTTTGAGAAGTGCTCTAAGGAAGAAGATGGAGAAGCTAGTGCTCTTGAAGGTTGTTTCAAAATTCAGGAGAAGAGAGATTTCAGATTCAATCATAAGGTATGATAAGTATAACCTTCATTCTGATTGATATAGGGTTCTGAATATAGATAGATTGGAGTATTATGGGGTTTTGGGTTTATGATGAATTCTTGATAAAATAGGTAAAAAGGTGATGAATTTAGGATGTGTGTTTAATTTGGATTGATGTATGTATTGTCGATTATAATGTGGTTGTTGTTGTATATGATTTCATGATGAATTGATGGGGAATTGGGTATGTGTAGAATTGAATTCGTGTGAAAAATTGAGTAGTTTTGATGCAGAATTTGTAAACAACAGAAAAATTGCTTCTGACGTGTGAGTAACCAGTTACTCAATATGAGGTAATCGGTTACCCTCTGAAAAAATGTGTTTCTTGTTCTGGAATAGAGGTAGTAACTAGTTACCCTGTATTGAGTAACCGATTATCACTGAAACATAATGTTTTAGAAAACTTTGAAAATTTGTAACTTTTGATCCGTAAGTCCGATTTTAATATCGTTTGAAGCATAAAAAAGATGACATTAAGAACTTTATCTTGGTAAATTAAAACGAGTGATATGAGGTATTTTTCCAATGTTGAATTTAAGAAAATTATGAATTAATTTTTGGGATAATTATCGGGTGGTTTATATGTTGATAATTTGATGTTGTGATGACTGTTCTGGTGCTATTATGACGTATATGTTGATGTACCAGTAGTATTACATGACTATGAAGTGTTTAGTAAAAGTATATATGCTATAGGGTGATGGATTTAATTTATACCTGAATGAATGATGCAAATGTGATAACTTATGTTGATAATTATGACAGTATTGTTGCATCATATATTCATGGCATACTATGTTGGGACTTCGGTTTGATGTTGGCTTCAATCTCATCGTGTGGATTGGATTGATTATGTTGTGCTCCCTTGTGGAAGGTTAATGACCCCAATGTCCATTTATGTTGATTGGTACCACGTGCATATTTCAATATTGTTACATTTTATACTAAACGACATTGCGTGTGAATGGTGTAAATTGTGGTTGATTGTATGTGCTTTCTTGATGATGTTATAATGATGTTAATGTTGTCCTATTTATATCATTTTCTTTATATCTTTTTATAATGAATTGTGAATACTCACCCTGTCTGTTTAAATGTTGCCTACATTTGGGTAACGTGCAGATAACCAAGATTAGCTCGTGATGCGTCAAAAGTTTGCTTTAGAGTCAGTTTTTATTTGTGTTGTTTAGAGGGTGTCTTGCTCTGATTATGTAACATCGGGTCGGGAATGTTGTGAACCTTCAAGTTCTATTTCTTTTGTTGAACTTATAATTGTTATGATTTTATTTGAGATGTTTTGGAGTTTTGATTTTGTTGAAATAAAAATATTTATGCTGGGATGTTTTGAATTAAAAATGTTGAAGAACCTGTGTTACGGAGCAGGATTATTGTTATGATGTCTTAAGGAAGTAAATGTGACCCCTTTCTATGTTGCAATCTAATTTAAATGATTATTTTATCGCATATTTTGTGTGGGTTTAGAAGGGTGTTTCACTAATAGTGTAAAATGATTTTACACCGTTAATTAATCATAGTTGTTAGATTGTTAGGAATAATTTGACTTTTATTATAATTATCTATAAAGTAATATAAATGGATGATGATAAATTGATAGTGTAAACCTTTTTACACTAACAATGCATAGTAATTAATCTCATTTTTTATCAAAGGCATCATTATTAATGTTTATACATAAAGAGAATAGTTGATATGGAAGATTTTGTTTTTATAATCAAAAGCTCCATTAAAATAGGATCAAGGTGATCCTAAAACCCAACAAAATTCAAACTGCTCAATTTCAGTCATTGTCCTTATAATCAAGGCATACAAAATTGAAAAACAACACCCATTACAAGAAATCCAAAGGCGTTTTATGCCTATCATACAAACTACATTTAGAATTTCTCAAATCCTTCCATCTCCAAGAGAAATGGATTACTCTATGGAACACTTCTTTGGGGACAATCATCAATCCTTTGAATATGACATGGTTCCTAGTCCACCATAGACACCAACATTTCACTAACCAAACCAAACAAGGACAGGTAGAAGACAACAACGATTTTGACCAATTCAATAAGTGATCGACATAATTTGACGCATACAGTATACGAAAACCTAGCCAAAACTCAATTTCTTTCTAAACCTAAGATGATTTATAACAATTCAACACAACATGATTAATATATTCAACCACTTGAAAGAAGAACACACACGAAATCATGTGAGTGGTCCACCACACCACGATGAATAAGATTATCACGGGTAGGAAGATGGTTCAACGATAGCCTCCACCAAAAAATATGGACCTTAAGAGGAATCCTAGCCTTCCAAATAATGTTCAACGCTTTTACAGTTTTTGTATCAAGTTCATCATCCTCACTTTCTCTAGCATAAGCCTCATGACATGATTGAATGCAAAATGTATTCATATTACCTCTAGACCACCTAATGGCATCCTCCAAATGATGATCCGACTCCATCTCCAATAGCAGCAGCTGCAGCTCTTGCTGGGACTCTATGTCCACACCTTCTTGAACAATATTTTGACCCACCAAGTCCCACTCCCAAATGTCTCCATCCCACCTGCCACAGTCCTGAACCCGAGCCAATTTACTGGCTGAGTTCTCAAATAAATCTGGAAAAAACTGCTTAACATGATGAAGACCAGACCATCTTGAGTACCAAAACAAAGTATTACTCCTATCATCCAATCTCCATGATAAAAGATTATAAAAACCTCCAACATGTTGGGCCGGTTCGACATTAATGTCACAAAAAATAAGACAAATTAAAAATTTATAATATTTTTTCTAAATTATATATAATAGATTATAGTGTTTAATAGAGTTGAAAATGAGTCGAGTCGAACTCACCTCAGCTCAACTCGAGTCGTTAAGAATTGGTTCAAATCAAATCTCGTTTCGAGTTCGATATGACCTTTTTTTTAAGCTCAAACTCAACTCGTTATAAGTTCATGAACAAGTCGATTCAATTTGTTAGATTCATCTCGTTAGGTTCAACTAACTTGTTTCATGGATATAAAAGCCATTATTAAAATTTATTTTGTATTCATTTGACATTTTAAATTAATATTTTTTTAAAGAAATATTGAAATTAAATAAAAATTATCAGATTGAAATTTAACTGTCTCAAAAATCTATTAATTCAAAAACTACACAACTTTTAAGAGATACATTTGAAATTATAATTCAAAAACTACTCAAAGTTTAAATTTGTCTCAAAAAACCACAAGTTCATCTAAATATTTAAGAACGTTACAAATTTAAATAGTAAACCAAAAATTCCTAGAAATTGAAACATTTCCATCACAAAATGATTACACCACTTGCAACATTAACAAAGATAATTCTAAATGCAATTATCGGTTTTACTGTGATAACTAGTATGGAAGAGACGGTATATGATTAAGATTTGGAGTAAATTTTAAACCTACTCTTAAAAATAATATAATTTTTCTCGTATATAATTGAGTTAACTTAGTTTATTGTTCATATTCAACTTATTTGATTCATGAGTCTTGTTCAACGATTTAATTAATTATCAAATTGAATTTCAAATATTTTCGAATTGGTTCAATTCATCACCGTTATATTTTTTAAAGTATTTGTTTTTATAATGAATCAAACATGTATAATATAAAGAAAAATAAATGATAATAAATATCTCATCTTATTCAGCAATTTGATAAATGCTTATTATTCTTGTGAACCTTTTCTTATTCATGCTTCTGAACCTTTTCTTACTCATGATTTTATAAACATGAGAACAAATGTCAGTTTTAAATTGATGGATAAAACATAATATTATTTTCTCATAATTTAGTTATTAAAGCTAACAAATCATATTATTCTATGTCTCATTCTCTATAAATAAAATTTAAAGATATTTTAATCTTTAATAATGTATAAATATATTAATGGTTTTAAAAATGAGTTTAAAAGAACTTTTATAAATTTTTTATTTTATTATTTAAAGTTTTTTATAATTATTTTTAACAATATATAAAAAAAACCTACTTTTTACAAAATAATATGATTTGAGTTACTTTTTAAAAAGTAGTTTTTTTTTCAATTTCTCGAATTCTGGCTTCATTTCTACTAAATGATTTGGCCACGTCTCGACTTTTGCGGTTGAATGAGCTGTCCACTCCCGTGATGTAAGTGATATGGAGCATCCCGGTTTCAAGTAAACTTGAACAAAATGAATTGATTTTGAAAGTCATCCAATACACATGATATGATCATTTGGATTTTTAGGTGGTGCGGTGTGTAGTGGGAAAAAAGTTTCTGAAAACCCGTGCGTGTCAGGTCAATACACACTCTATCATATGCATATGTTATTAGGTGACACATATCAAGAAGCTTATCCATTTTTTCTCCGATGTCGGTCCACTAAGGCAAAAAACAAGAGACTCATAAACTTATCGAATTTTTCTTTCTTTAAGTACAACCATGTGTATGATTCTTTATGAGACCTCAACTCTTGGATAAATTGATGGCAAAAAAGTGTATGATTATCTCCTCCTTTATAAAGTAAAGTTGAAACTGCTCGATAACCGCAATTAATGTCTCCCTCAACATTGACGACCCGCTCTATGTATTTGTGCATAAAAACCGACATCTCTTCAATGAATGAAATCATCGGTGGAAGCGGCGTCAGAGGTGGTTTGCTAATGTAGGCTCCTTTCACAACACTTTTTTTTGAGATTTTGGATTCGGTAAGTCAGGAAAAACTTTGTCAATGTTTTTGAAATATGAAGGAGACCGTGTAGTCGAGTTATCATTCGGTGTAGGCTTCATTTTCTTCGGAGCACCTTTTGTTTTTATCGGTTGAGAAGGCGGTTTCATGTCGATGGTTTCGTAATAGTAAATCTTCCTCAATTGTTCTTTGATGTGGATTTTCATGTTGTCATCGGCCTTCAAAAATATCACTTGTATCGTTTCCCATTCGATCAAAATAGAGATATTCGATTTACCATCATCCATGCATCCATCATCATCAAACCTAAGTTTCTTCAAATGAGAGAAAACCTCGTCCATTCTTATTGGTTCACCAGGTTTCATCTTTTTAGCGATAACACAAGTATATGGGATACTATATATTTTCACAATAGTGCAACCACACTTTGCACTATCAGAGCCTACATTATCAACTTGTTTAGCCTCGTGAAAAATATAGTTCAAACTCGCCCGAGAAATGTTACCCACCAATTGAGAATATAGAGTGTTATCTTTAAATCTGTGTTAAAAAACCATGATGCTCCGACCAAATGTAGTTTGTTTCTCATTATGTTGGTTTTGAATCATGTGGTTCATGGAGTCCCAGTCTCGACACAAATCCCCCTTATTTTTCCCCAACCAAAATTTTAAAGTAGCATGGGCCGACTCAACTATGTTGGTAGTTGTATTTCCAAGGTATCTAACATTATCAGTCCACGTGTAAACTATAATCTCCTTCACTTAATCAAGAATTGTGCTTTCAACATATTTCAACAAAGCATGACACTTTTCACACACTTTCCGGAAATGATTAACGAAATCAACATATAATTATTTTGTGGAAAAATTTATTATATGATTCCATGCATCCATTATTTTTTCCACAATCACACCTGCCTTCACCAATTTTCCACCTCCGGACTCTATTGGTTTCTTCCCTACCGCAAGTTTTACCCAATTTCTCACATTCTTTGTTATGTGATACTTACAAAGTAATGCATAAGAAGAAGGAAATACCTTAGCAACTGAATTCATCAATGTGGTATCACAGTCGGTAACAATCTCTTTAGGCCTCTCACTTTGATTCTTCAAAAGTGACCGACACACCTCTAGGGCCCAAGTAAAAGTGTCATTTTTTCACACTCAAGAAATGCAAAACCAACAGAATATGTCTTATCCGTTGATGTAATACCTACCATCTCAAATAATGGAATTCTATACTTGTTGGTCTTGTAGGTTGAATCAAATATGAGAACTGTCGAAAATGTATTGAACAACTTTATGAAATCAGGATTAGTAAATATCTCTAACCGTAACTCCATCATCGCACATACGGTACTTGGAGATGTAACCATTAACATCCAACAATTTCAAGAGTTGTTTCATTTCAGTTCTATCCCCCCTAAACACCTTATTAGTGAGGTACCTAATATTATACACTTGCTTGATATTTGATATATTTTCGGGTCGTTCCCGTTTCAATGTTGCAATTATATTTTTTCGGTTGAACTAGATTCAAGGTCATGTCACTAATACATTCCATCTCTTCCGGCTTGAGCCGACAAACACTAGGATGATCAGCTAAATTTAAACACAAATCATGGTTATGCAAACCACATATCACATTAAATCTCCAATTTTTGATTTCCAACATAACCACGAAACTTAAACGGACACTCACATTTTCTACTACCCATATCGTCTCTTTTAAAATTATGGAGAGGAGTTTGATATCTTCCGCTTCTTTCGCATGCCATTGTCACAAAGGCACATCTTCTATATGAGCCATTATCAGACCTTTCGATAGCCACACCAAATCCAAGTCTAGATGCTTCCATATGAATCCATTCAAACATTTTATCACAATTTTCAAACTATTGCTTGTTATTAAATTTGTTTCCAACATCTTCCGCCTTCACTACAACCCCTTGAACATTCGGAGAAACAACGTTAGGAGAAATTTATTGTTTTGGGAAAACATCAGGGTGCACCATATCTATTGAAAACAATAACAAAACATTAATTAATCTACTGGTGAAGAATGGCTGGAAAATGATCACAAATATATTCCAAAAATGTATCTCCGGACAAGTTCATTCACGTTCCAAAGGTACATCTCAAGACACAACGTAAGTTTTTTTCAGAAAAAAAATATGATGATTAATGTGATCAATGTAGAGGAAAAAGAACAATCTTTACCTGAAATTAATTATATCTTCTTTTGCTCCCCGTGATATGTTGAACCAAAAAGATGGAGATTTGGAGTGAAAAAAATGGATTGAGAATGAATGGTATTTAGGGTGAGGGTTTATGTTGAGAATGAAGTATGACAACAATGAGGGATTGGTCTTGTATCTGGAAGCTATATCAAATATTTCCAAAGATGCATCTCCGGAAATACCTGACTTGCAAAGGTGACAGAAAAATTCAAATTACTGTCCACAATTTTGGAGATGCATCTTCGGAATATCCACTAAACTAAATGATTAATTTTTTTCCTAAAATTGTTCCGGAGATGTATCTCCATAACAAATTAAATCCAACATATAAGGTGCCTCTTATAATGACCTTGGTTGAGTGCGTAAATGGTGCATCCAACCTTGGTTGAGTGTGTAAAGGGTGCGTATAGAGATATATATCTCCGAAAATAGGGGCATTTGTCGAATTTCGTACGGTGCAGTAGAAACATATAGGGTGTAATAAGAAATTCTTAAAATGAGGGGACTATGTTAAAATCTCAAAAATTAGGAGACTCTAAAACTGGGAAACCCATGAAGGTTCCTAATGTAATCATTAATTATATTTTGAGGAAGGTTATCCCACCAAGTATAGTTCTAGAAGAAAGACGTAAATTAGCTAAAATATTTGCACAATGATTGCCCTCCCTATAAATGTGGGTGGTCAAAAAAGAAATCGATGTGGTAGTCAAGAGATAGTTATACCAACGATTCTTAAATCTCCAAGGAACAAAATATGGGTTAGAGATAGAATGAATAACGAGCATTAAGTCTATTTCTAGCAAAAAATAAGACCAAAGAAAACACGAGAAACTACCCAAATGAATACGATAGTTGTTATGAAAAATACCACTAGCAGCCGCCAAATTACTCGTGGAGGACCCATCACAATTTCCTTTGATCCGGTTTGGGAGGGGAGGAAATCAAATCACCTCGTTAACAATCCTAAGACTAGGAGGAGGAATATTCAACCTAAAAGCTTTTAGTAACACAAAATCATAGATAGAGATTTGATAAGTACATTTAAACACTTTACTGACAAGAGCCGGGAAAATTTGAGAAGCACAAGAGCCACTTATATCAGTAAACATATAATTTTTTTATTTAGGTATTTGACCAATTTAAATTTTAAATTTACTTTAATTAGATACTTAACCCAAATAATTACTAAATTAAAATATACTAATAAAATATTAAAATCAAATTATATTGATTTAAATTAATAACCGATATTTAACTATTTCATATTAAAACTAATATGCCTTCTCTCTAACTTTGGTTTCTATTCAACAATACTAACAATTAATTTTCAGTATTGGTTTTATTCTCAGCGGCGAGTTCATTGACATGGGAGAGACTTTGACATGGAGTGGATAAGGGTCAAGGGTAGGAGAATAATCAGGAAGGAAATGAAATGGGACGTTATTCCATTCGGTGGAGAATTCGCGGGAGAAGAGTAGAAGAGGGTTAGTTTGTTTTCATTTCCGAGTTTCCGGATAGGATAAATGCAAGAGATTTGATTGTTTTGTTTGGTTGTATAGGCAATGTAGTTGAAGTGGTGATTCACCTCATAGAAACAAGATTGGAAATGAGTTTGGTTTTGCGAGATTTGATGAAGTGGAGGATGTTCGATTGTTGGGTGTCAAGCTAGACAATGTTGTGATTGATGGGAGGAAGATTCACGCTAATCCTCCTAGATTTGAGTGGAAATCATTGAAGGAGAAGGTATGTTTCAAGTGGATACAAATTTTAAAGTCAAAGAAGGGTGTGTGGAACACACAACATCATTTTCACAGGTCAGGTTTAATTCATCACTTGTTTCTGCCAAAGCAAGTCCTTTGTTGAAGTTGTGAGTAACAAACAGATGACTCCGGATTGTTTGTTCAAGTTTTCTTTGAATTCTAAAGTCATAGAGAAGATGAAGAGTGATTATGATGATTTCACTCATTTTCCTAGAATGCCATATAATATGCAGAGGATTTTCGAGACGGGAGGAATTTTCTATATTAAAATTACTCCATTGGGGCCCATAATATGTTAGTTAGATGAAAAAGAATCGGGTGCTATGAAGGATATAATCAGCGATGCAAGCTTTTGGTGGAACAAGAGATTTAGCTCCATTAGAGAATGAATGGAGGAAGATATTGATAAAGATAGGGTGATGTGGATTCGAATTTTTGGTGTTCCTTTCTATGCTTGGCGCGTATACTTCTTCAAAACCTTAGCAAACTCTTATGGTAGCTTTGTCTGCTGTGATGATAATACTGCTAAGGGGGTGAATATGGATTTGGCTAGGGTGTTGATTAGAGTCCCCTTGTCCTTCGTTATTCAAGAACAATGCCTTGTTAATATAAATGGTAAAAGGGTATACTTTGTTGATGAGAGAAAACTCTTATGGTCCTATGAGATTAGTGCAAGCATCGAAGCCGAACAAGAAGGTGAAAGATGAATCTTCTTCATGTGATTCTGATGACCTGGGTAGTTTTCAAGAGAAGAGTAGTGAGTTGATGGAAGGGCAGTGAACAAGAAGGGTATTTTTCAAAGCCTTTGGTTCGCATAATTTTTTTTAATAGATTTCCTACAAAAGCTTCTTTGTTTTGTAGAGGTGTTTTGGATGATTTTAGCGACTTGTTGTGTTCTTTTGCGCTTCGAGACTTTAGATCGTCTTTTGTTAAACTGCATCGTGACAAAATTGGTTTTGAAGGAAATCTCAGATTGGTTAGATTTCAAGGATGTCGTTGTTATAGATTTAAAGGGAAACTTTTTGGATTGGATCGCTTTTTGCATATCCGGAAAAGTTTTGAAAGGTAGAGAAAGGAGTATTTGGTTGGTGGTTTGATGGAACATTTGGTTGGCTAAGAATAATATCATTTTTTGTAACTCGAATTGGAACATTTTAGATATATTTGGAAGGTTAAAATATCCATTTGGAAGTAGTCTTTGGTGAGAAAAATTACTAATCCCAATTGTAACTTATAGGATTTTGACAATGACTCCTTGTTTTTTGTTTTTTCTTGTCTTAGTGTAATTTGGTTAATAATATATTTTTGTTTTGACGAGCTCTATCTCGACCCTCCTTTTTGTATTTAGATGTAATATCATTTATATTCGTTTGTTTAATATATCACTTGCTTATAAAAAAAACATGTAAATACCAATAATTAAACATTAATTATAAGTATAAATGTTTTTTTTAAACATAATGTTAGAATTTTAAAATTGAAATCAAAATCAAAAGTAAGAGGACGTACATTATGAAATAACTTTTACGTAGAAAAAGATATTTGTGACAATCTTGTAAAGATTAAATTAAAAGTAGAATGTGAGAAGATCAATATTAGTTAAAGAAGTTGAAAGGATGTTGTATGATTAAATTATGTATAATTAATATTTTGGAGTTAAAAATGTAATTATATTAAAATTACTAATAATAATTATGATCTAATAATGGTCCCGTTTTAAAAATGATCTTTTTAGTCTAAATAATTTTGTATAAAAAAAAATATATTTAAACTTTTCATAAAAGATTCAAATGAAAATTTAATTTAAATAGTTATTCTTGAAATGTTATTTTAAATATTTTATTATTTTTAAAAGTAAAATAAAATAATTATTTTGAAATTATTTCAAATAAATTTCCATAAAAATCCTTTTTGAGATACAATTTTTTGAAAAATTTATGATTTCAATTATCTTTTGATCTTCAATAATGTATATTTATATTATAGGATATCAAAATTAGTCTTTCAATCTATAAAAAACAAATATAAAAAAATTTATAAAATTTTAAAAAATATTTTTAAAAAATATTTTTAAAACATAAAAAAAAAACTTTTTTCTTTAAAAGATGAAACAAACATATCCGACACATTTTGATAAAGTTATCCATCTTTTCATAATGAAAAGATAAAAATTACCTGATATTATGCATATCATTATAATAGGGATAGATGATTATTATATATGTTCATTTATAAGTGATTGGATAATTTATCCATCTTTTTGTGAAAGTAACTAAAAATGATCATCTATTTATTACATGATTATAAAAATGATTAGTTGTTTCATTTTATAACACATCTGGAAAAATCTTTTGAGAAAAAAAATCTAAAATAAAGTTTAACCACGTTTTGTGTAATAGAAATTGTAATATATTTTTTATTCTTATAATTATTATTTACAAGATATTCTTGTTATTCTGTTATTTTGGTAAGCAAATTCTTGTTATTCTATTATTAATATTTATTTACAAGATATTTTTAGAATGAGTACAAAGGGTTTTTACCTTATTAAAAAAAAAAAAAATCGAGAAAAGACTCGCCCGAGTAAAAGAGATTACAAACCAAATGTACCTACGACATGAAATACAGAAGGTCATTGTCGAAATTGTAGAAGCTACAATTGAGGTAAATAATATCTCTCATCCTAGACCACTTTCAAATAAAAAATTTAACCTTTCACACCATGTCAACAATGTTCCAAGGAGAGTTACAAAAAATGATATTGTTTCTGACAATCCATATAGACCAACAGACCGCCAACCAAAAACTACCTTCTCTACCTCTCCTAACTTTACACGATTTACCAAACTCCCACCAATGCAAAAAACTACTCTTGAAATTCAAAATCGCAACTTCCGCACAACCACACCAACTAGAAATATCCTTCCAAACCAACCTTCGACAATGCAATTTAACTACACATGGTCTAAAGTCTCAAGAGCCGAAGCACAAAACGGACATAGCGTATAATTACTATCTACTATGATTCATTTACCAAAAAGGGCAATTTTAGAAGGAATCCTATTAAAGAGGCACCACCATCTGAAAGCTCTAATTTTAAAAGACACCGTCGATCTCCACACCCTCCAAAGCCAAATCGTGTCGGTTAAAAGGTCCATAAGGGATATGAGAAGCCATAGCTAAAGAATAGAAAAACCTAACCGAAAACGAGTCATTGTCCTCACAATTCCAATAAATCTGGCCCGATGCTCCACCATTTGGGTTGAACTACTCCATATAATGACAAAACCAAGTTGTCATCGTTGGAAAAACAAAAGCAGCTTATGTTGTGCTCGCTGCTGAGATCGCTGGAAAAACAGTATCGAACTCGCCATCATTTGCAGTAGCCGCCTGCAAATCCTCTTTCCCAAATGCTTCTTCTGCTATGCCCGCCGCTGAGATCGACAAACCACCCGAGGCAGTATGAGAAACTGGCTATAAATACAACTTCGTGCCCGAAACAGACACAAACCTACGTTTTGCACCCGAGAACATACCAGCACCTAAAAACTATCATCCCCGTCCAGCACATGAGTAACAGAATTCTCACTGCCAGAAGCGAGCAAAATCGATGAGACATCATGCCAAAACGCTAAATCTGCCGACTGTTCCAGAACTGGGGCGACTGGACCAAAGACAGCTGAAACAGAAACGGTCGTAACAGTATTTGGCGATGACGCACCTATAAAAGAAATAATGTTAGATAAAACAAAAGCCGATGATGTTGTTTTAGGCCCATTTTTCAAGTCAATTCCAAGGCCAAAATTCCCCAATCTCCATCTACCATTCACCCACCCTCCCATAGCTACCACCGACACATTTTGTAAGTGTGACGCTGCAAACACCTTCGGGAAGAGCCGTAAAAACACCCCCTGGCCAGACTAATTCTCCATCCAAAAAGAAGTACCAAAACCATTGCCCAACTCGACACTACAACTATCCACCAAATAATTGTCTATGTACTTCTTAGTAATTGAAATGAGATCCAAAAACCAATAAGAATAATGAATTTTGCGATTAAGATTCGAGTTACCATCCCACATCATCAAACTATCACCGTATTTTGCCTTAAGAACCTGAAACCACAACTCTTCTGATCCACCTAGAATCCTCCATCTCCATTTTTGAAGAAGCAAATAATTAAAAACGTCCATTCTCTTCAAATTTAAACCACCTTTAATGTATGGCAAGCAAAGCGGTTTCCAATTAATCCAGTGAACCCTCATTTTCAAGACCGAACTCCCCCAAAGAAAACTACATTGAATCCCCATCATCTCCCTCCAAACTTTCACCAGAGCTTTAATAAAAGAAAGGTGGAAAATCGATAAACTACTAATAACCGATTTGATTAGGGTGATTCTACCACTGAAGGATAATAACCTCCCTTGGCAACTCGAGAGCCTTTTACCAAATTTCGAAAGCAAAGATGTCCACGAAATAATCCTTCTAGGATTCGTTCCAATTGGAATACCAAGGAAAGATAATTGGTGCGATTCCATTCTACAAGAAAAAAAAGTTGCAGCCTCCTTGATGAAGTACTCACTAACATTTATGCCAATAAGTTTGCTCTTATGAAAGTTAATCACAAGCCCCAAGACTAACTCAAAAGCTCGAAGCACCGATTTGATAGCCCAAACATGCCTCCACCCACCATCACCCACCAAAAGCGTATCATCTGCATACTGAAGAATATCTATAAAATAACACCGTTTAATACTAAGACCGTCAAAATCTCTACCAAAACCGCATTCTGAATCAGTCCCGTTAAGTCTTCCGCTACTAAAATAAATAGAAACGGGGATAAAGGGTCACATTGCCGTAAACCTCTATTAACCAGAAACTCTTTGGTCGAGCTACCATTAACCAACACCGACATCTTACTATAAGAAACCAAGGCTTCCATCTATCTCATCCACTTATCTCCGAAACCCATCCTCCTCAACATATATCTAAGATAACTCCAAGAGGCTTTGTCATAAGTATTTTCAAAGTCTACTTTAAAGAGCGTACAACCTATCTTTCCGTCAATGACATAATCCACAAATTTGTTAGCCACCAAAACCCCGTCAAGAAGTTGACGGTCCAGAATAAACGCGGTTTGACAAGGAGATATAATAGAATTAAGAACCGCTTTCAATAGAATTAAGAACCGCTTTCAATCTAGATGCCAATAACTTTGATAAAGCCTTATACAAACACCCCACTGACAAATGGGCATATAGTCGTTTAGTGTGAGAAAAGTATTGATTCTAGAATAATGTATTATTCATTGATTTCGTATTAATGTAATTTTGATATTTTCTCTAACATGAATGTCATAGTTTTGATTATCATAACAGTCATACTTTTTTTCTAAATAGTTTTAAATATAAAAATAATGATATCATAAGTTGATGAAATGAAAATGAAAACAAAGAATTTTCCATTTTCCACTTATAAAACAAAACTAGAAGTGTAGAAAGTCTTGCTTAGAAGTACCAAAACCATTTCCCAACTCGACACTACAACTATCCACCAAATAATTGTCTATGTAATTTTTAGAAATTGAAATGAGATCCAAAAACCAATAAGAATAATGAATTTTGTGATTAAGATTCGAGCCACCATCCCACATCATCAAACTATCACCGTATTTTTCCTTAAGAACCTGAAACCACAACTATTCTGATCCACCTAGAATCCTCCATCTCCATTTTTGAAGAAGCGACTAATTAAAAACGTCCATTCTCTTCAAATTTAAACCACCTTTAATGTATGGCAAGCAAAGTGGTTTCCAATTAATCCACTGAACCCTCCTTTTCAAGACCGAACTCCCCCAAAGAAAACTACATTGAATCCTCATCATCTCCCTCCAAACTTTCACCGGAGCTTTAAAAAAAGAAAGGTGGAAAATCGATAAACTACTAATAACCGATTTGATTAAAGTGATTCTACCACTGAAGGATAAGAACCTCCCTTGCCAACTCGAGAGCCTTTTACCAAATTTCGAAAGCAAAGATGTCCACGAAACAATCCTTCTAGGATTCGTTCCAATTGGAATACCAAGGAAACCGAATTGGTGCGATTCCATTCTACAAGATAAAAAAGCCGCAACCTCCTTTATGAAGTACTCACTAATATTTATGCCAATAAGTTTTCTCTTATGAAAGTTAATCCCAAGCCTCGAGACTAACTCAAAAGCTCGAAGCACCAACTTGATAGCCCAAACATGCCTCCACCCACCGTCACCCACCAAAAGCGTATCATCTGCATACTGAAGAACATCTATAAAACAACGCCATTTAATACTAAAACAAATAGAAACGGGGATAAAGGGTCACATTGTCGTAAACCTCTATTAGCCGGAAACTCTTTGGTTGGGCTACCATTAACCAACACTGACATCTTACTAGAAAAAACCAACGCTTCCATCCATCCCATCCACTTATCTCTGGAACCCATCCTCCTCAACATATATCTAAGATAATTCCAAGAGACTTTGTCATAAGCTTTTTCAAAGTCTACTTTGAAGAGCGTACAACCTATCTTTCCGTCAATGACATAATCCACCAAAACCTCATCAAGAAGTTGACGGCCTGAAATAAAAGCGGTTTGACAAGGCAATATAATAGAATTAAGAACCTCTTTCAATCTAGATGCCAATAGCTTTGATAAAACCTTATACAAACATCGCACTGGAAAATGGACCTATAGTCGTCTAGGCCCAACGGATTGTCCCTCTTATTATTCTATTATTCTATTATTATTTTGATAAGCTTATTCTGTTATTAATATTTATAGTGTGAGAAAAGTATGTGATTCTAGAATAATGTATTATTCATTGATTTCGTATTAATGTAATTTTGATATTTTCTCTAACATGAGAGTCATAGTTTTGATTATCATAACAGTCATACTTTTTTTCTAAATAGTTTTAAATTTCAAAATAATGATATCATAAGTTGATGAGATGAAAACGAAAACACAGAATTTTCCATTTTCCATACATAAAACAAAACTAGAAGTGTAGAAAGTCATGCTTATAGAAAAAAACAAAAATGTAGAAAGTCTTTGCTTACATACAGTTTTCATTTCCCCTGCTCAAGTGAATACATTATATAAACATTTGGAATCACAACAGAAAAACCACATCAAGAGCCATGGACACCCTTTCCCTCCTTTCCTACACTCTCTTTTATCTTGTTCTATTCTACACTTTCAACCTTGTCTTCAAATCAAGAAAATTCAAAAACCTCCCACCAGGTCCACTTTCTCTTCCCATAATAGGCAACCTCCACCACCTTAAACGTCCTCTCCACCACACCTTCAAAGGATTATCCAAAAAATACGGCGATGTCATTTCCCTTTGGTTCGGTTCACGTCTCGTTGTTGTTGTCTCATCACCATCTTTAGTCCAAGAATGTTTTACAAAAAACGATGTTGTCCTAGCGAATAGACCTCGTTTTCTCTCCGGAAAATACATCTTCTATAACTACACCACCTTAGGATCCTCATCCTATGGCGAACACTGGCGAAACCTTCGTCGCATCACTTCCATCGATGTCCTTTCAAGCCACCGTATCAATAGCGCCGCCGAAATCCGTAAGGACGAGACTCGGAGACTCGTAAAAAAGTTAGCCGATGATTCGTCTGAGGGTTTCGTCGAAGCTGAATTCAGGTCTAGATTCTTCGACATGACTTTCAATAACATAATGAGAATGATTTCGGGGAAAAGATACTATGGAGATGATTGTGACATGGCGGATATCGAAGAAGCAAAGGAATTCAGAGAGATGGTGTCGGATTTGTTGAAACTGTCGGGTGCTAATAATAAGAATGATTTTTTGCCAGTACTTAGGCTGATTGACTTTGAAAACTTGGAGAAGAGACTGAAGAAGATTAGTAGCAAAACTGATACGTTTTTGAGAGGACTCATTCAAGAACATCGCAACAAAAAGCAACATACAAATACTATGATCGATCATCTTTTGAGTTTGCAAGAAACACAATCTGAGTACTATACTGATCAAATCATCAAAGGACTTGCTCTGGTAATCATTTTTTTCTATGCTTTTAATCATCTTCTACGGAGTATTTCTGACATTTTTATCTTTTATAAAAGTTAAACTAAGTATTAAAAAATAACATTTTTTTCTTTATTTGGACATTCTGTAAACACAGTTTTCTGACATCCATAAATTGGTGTGGTTGTAGGGTATGCTTCTGGCTGGAACAGACTCATCAGCTGTAACATTAGAGTGGGCATTATCTTGTGTATTGACGAATCCAGAGGTACTAGAGAAAGCAAGAAAAGAACTGGAAACTCACGTAGGTCTAGACCGTTTGTTAGATGAATCCGACCTACCAAAACTCCCATATCTCAAAAACATAATCTACGAGACACTTAGGTTATACACTCCTGCTCCATTATCACTACCTCACTCTTCCTCAGAGGATTGTATTATCGGAGGATACAAAGTTCCACGAGACACCATAGTATTGATCAATGCTTGGGCCATTCATAGAGACCCTGAAACATGGAGTGACGCAACGAGTTTCAAGCCGGAGAGGTTTGAGAAAGAAGGAGAGTTGGAGAAATTGATTGCGTTTGGGATGGGAAGAAGGGCTTGTCCAGGAGGAGCGTTGGCTATGCGTGCAATAAGCTTGACTTTGGGTTTGTTGATTCAGTGCTTTGAATGGAAAAATGGAGATAATATTGATATGACTGAAGAAAGTGGATTTACTTTGTCTAGATCGAATCCATTAAAGGCTGTGTGTAAAGCTCGTCCAATTACCAAGAATCTTCTGAAGTAGAAGAAATTTGTTGTGGCTTGTTGTGGATCAGAGTTGCTTAGAATAAAATGAAGGCTTAATAAGTTTTTCTAATAAGTTTACATAATAATATGTGAGGGAAAGCAACAGATATGTCAATTTTTATTTTGTCTTTTAAAAATAAATAAATACATCTCACGAATTTGAATACTATGTCTACCTTCATTAATTTTATATGATGTTTAATTAATATTGATTATTAAGTATAATATTTTGTTAATGTTGATTATTAGGGGTGGTAAATGTTATCTTTTTCAACTTTATGGGACTCTTGATTCCACAAATTTATACTTTTGTTCAAAATATTGTGCCATTTGTTAGTTGGTTGGGTGATTGCCACAGGATTTGTAGTGAAAACCATAAGATGATATTGAATAAATTTATTGGATCTTTTTAAACTTTTGAGATTGACATATAAGGGCCAAATCTGATAAGAAAAACAAAAATATTGTTTTTTCTTCCGACACTAATGATAGAGTAGAAGAATGTGATATGAACAATGAGAAAAGCATATCAAATATCATAGTTCTTCTTGGAAGACAATTCAACAAAGTAATGCAAAAAATAGACTGAAAGTCACGATCAAATGTCAAGAACACCCCATCAGATATCAATAGGTCAAGTCATTCTGGCATACATGTCTGTTTTGCCTTTTTTTATTTGCTGATTTTTGCGGGATGGACCTAAGCGAGACGAATATATCTGTTTGTCATCTTTCCCGCAATTACGATTGAGAGAAGATTGAGATGATTATTAAAATAATTTAAATATAAAATTAACCACAATTACAATTTATAACAAATTTATATATGTATTTTAGTTTTTCACACCCCAAAAATTTTCTTCAAGATCTGCCATTGATCATACACATTCATATTAATTTTAAGAAAGTTTTGATTCAATGTTGAATAGTCAAGTTATTTTTCAATAAAAAAAATTAATCAAATTATATTTACCCTCGTCATCGTTAAAAACTATAATTTTGTCATTTTCATCATATACAAAACTTCAATAAAAAACATAACTAAAGTCGCAATCTTTTTTATTTGTTAACCACAATCTAAAAGAGACAATTTTTATTATTTAGGAAAACAACAAAACCAAATTGTCACCCCAATAAAATAAACGACTCTCCAACTTTAACTTTCTTCGCTCAACATCCAACAAATTTTATGATTTTATTTAGCCTTCCTTTACATAGAGACACAACACTCTGATAGTGAGTCTTCCATCACACACTTTTTTGTTTTGTTTATAACTCTAGTTTTTATCTCACTTGTTTTACTTTTTTTTTTTTTTTCAAATTTAAAAAGGAGAATAATTCTATGACATCTTTGAGTTTTATTGAATATGGTAGGTACTTTTAAAGCAAAAAAATATTCAATTTTTAAATAGGATAAAATGATTAAATATAAAAATGGCATAACACGAATTGATTGGGAATATTACAAACCATATCCTACAAAATTCAGACTAACTGTTAATTGATAAAATGTTGTGTTTATTGAGTAATTGAAAGGAGTAAAAAAAATTAAAGAAGGTGGGAAGAGTGTGGGTGAAGTTGATCTTCATGAAAGAAGTACAAAAAAAATTAAAGAAGGTGGGAGAGCAGAACCTCGAGTGGAAGCTAGTGTTGTTAATGGCACGAGCAAATTTTATCGGGAAATAGTTACGGGTATCTCAAATAGCATTGATGTTAACATGGAAGTGGAGGATGGGATTATTTATTAGTGATCAGCAGGATGAGGTTGAAGGTTTGAGAATTGTGGAAAAGAAAGTCGAAAAGTACGGATGTCCAACCTTTGTACTGTCTGAGTTATAGGATAAGAGGATTTATCACCCCTGGAGAAGAGGATATAATTAAATTAATTAATTTTTTTATTTCCTTCTCTTTTTTAAATATAATATAAAATATTAAATATTATGAAAATTAAATTTAAATTTAAAATATAATATTGTAAATTACAATTGGTTGGAAATAATTAATTTCAATGTTGATTTTCCTCTTCGTCATCTACGTCTGGTAAACAACTACCGCTTCCACATCTTGTAGGTCTGCGAATTCGTGCAAGACGATCAAAATTTTGTGTTGGAGCTGGCGGATGGGTAGAGGTTTGGATAAAAGGTGCTTGGTTGGGGTAAATTTCAAATGGTTCGAATTTTCAAAAAATTCATTTGGTGGAAATTCGTTAAAGGTTTGTGTGAATTGGGTGGGGTTTGAGGCTGAGGGTTCAATGCTCGCGATGTAATAGTCGGACACATCGAGGGATGATGAAGTTTGATTTGTATGTGAATAATCAAAGTTTGGTGGTGGAATTAGTGTGTGGTGGGCGGAACCATGTTTGTTGTTGTGATTGGTATGTGTAGTGTGTTTGTTGTTGTGGTGTTTCGTATGTGTATTGGGTTGTTGTATGTTGAGTTTGTGTACGGTAGTTAACTTGTTGGTATGATGTTGTTAGAACAAGATTTTGATTCTACCTCTCTATTAAAGTTTTGGTGATAACAATTATCCTAAGAACAAAATATGATACCTAAAATTATTATCTTCTATGTGCAGGACAAAAGTTGTTGCGAAGAGAAATGTTCTAAAAGCTCAACATCTTCTAAAGCGAAGCTTTCTACTTCAAAAAAGATCTGATCCAAAGATAACATAAGTTCTCATCATGCACATAAGATCAATTGTGAACTAAATTATACTCTGATATGAAGCACGCATCTTCTGATTCTCATAATCAAGTGCATTAATTAAAGAATCAATAATAACAACTAAAGACGAAAATCTTTATTTTTGGAAGGTTTTAATGACATTTATCAAACAACTAAAAATAGCACAAGATGTCTCCAACGGATCCTTTCCTCAAAATCTATATAAAGGAAACACTTGAAGAAATTTGGTGCTCTCACTCACTCTCTCGTGTGAAGCAATACAAACCAATTTCTTAAATATTCTTTCATTTGTAAGAACTATCACACTTGTGATAACAACTTACTAGAAGCAAATTATAGTTACACTCTTGATTGAATTATTATATTTGTTCCTTGAGTGACTAAGTGTAGTCAGTAGACTCAAGAAGAATTTGACAATAAGTCTTAGTGATTGTATTCATTATTTGATTAGTGAATTAAGACCTCGTTGAGAGAGGCGAAATCACCTTGGCGGGTGGACTGGATATAGTTTGAGTTCAAACGAACTAGGATAAATCAAAGTGTCTATTGTCTTTAATTTTGAAAACCCAATTCCAACTCCCTTCCTTGTGTTTTTGCACATTCAATTGGCATCAGAGCTCTAGGTTCTGAGCGAAACACTTAACAGTGTCAGAAAAAGATTCAGAAGAAAAATATTATGGCAGAACCAGTCAACAACAACAACGATAATCAGAATGACAAAATCAATGGAAAACCTCCTGTATTCAATGGCGACAACTTTGACTATTGGAAGGATGTTCTGGAGAGTTTCTTTCTAGCTCTGGATGGAGACCTCTGGGATATGGTGACCGAGGGATACATTCATCCTGTTGGAGCATATGGTCAGAAGATCGAAAGGAGAAATATGACGGCTCAATAGAAGAAGGAATACAAAAATCATCACAAGGCCAAAACTATACTTCTAAGTGTTATCTCATACACAGAGTATGAAAAGATCACCAACAAAGAATCAACCAAACACATGTTCGACTCTCTAAGTATGACACATGAAGGAAACACTCGAGTCAAGGAGACAAAAGCTCTAGCACTCATCCAGAAGTATGAGGCATTCAAGATGGAAGAATACGAAACGATTGAGAAAATGTTCTCAAGGTTTCAAATTATGGTTGTTGGACTGAAAGTTCTGGACAAAGGCTACTCAATAGCAGATCATGTGAAGAAGATCATCAGAAGCTTACCAAAGGCTTGAAGACCCATGGTCACTGCTCTTAAGCTGTCAAAGAATCTGAATGAGATATCTCTTGAAGAACTGACCAGCTCACTAAGGAGTCACGAGATAGAACTAAAAGAAGATGAACCCCAGAAGAAAGGTAAGTTTATTTCTCTTAAATCTAACAAATATGAATCTAAGGCTTTTCAGGCAGAAGAAGAAAGCTCTGGAGGCTCATCAGAAGAAGATGAACTATCACTTCTTTCTAGAAGAGTTCAACAACTCTGGAAGCATCGTCAGAAGAAGTTCAGGAATCCCAGAAGATCAAGCAATCACTCTGAATCATCCTCTGGTTACAAGAAGTCCAAAAGAAAAGAAGTAGTATGCTATGAATGCAAGGAACATGGACACTACAAGAGTGACTGCCCCAAACTTCAGAAAGAGAAGCCTAGAAAGAAGTTCAACATAAAGAAGAAGAAAATTCTCATGGCCACATGGGATGGCTCAAAATCTTCTAAAGCTAAATCAGAATCAGAAGATGAACACTCTAACATTGCGTTGATGGCAAAAAAAAACAGATGATGTCAATGCATCAGAATCAGAATTAGATTCAGATACAGAAGAGGTATTCTCTAAACTTTCTAGAACTCAATTAGAAGATAGCCTCTCATAAATTCTTGAAAAATATCAGAACCTTCAATTTAAATACAAATACCCGAAACAAAGTCTAATATCTAAATCGGAGGAGACTAGAAAACTGAAGGCAGAAAATTCTGAGCTAAAAGAAAACATTTTAAAACTTGAAAATTATTTTGAAAATCTTAAAGCCTAGAAAGAATCTAAATAAGAAGTTTCATCTAGTTCTGATAGTATCTTAAAGCAATATGACTACAGTTTTAAAAAATTTCTAGCTAAAAACATAGATAGAAGCAAAATTGCCTCAATGATCTATGAAGTTAGTAGAAATGGTAGAAGAGGTATAGGATACGTAAAACCTACAGGAGAAGCACCACTAAAGTTTAAACAAGTTGATGATATGATTATAAAAGTTAACACACCATTAAGTTATCACTTCACATATGGTCATAATCATGATTTAAAATATATCAGTGAGTCATCTTGTTCTACAAGTTCTGATGAGAAACTCAAACTCAATCAGAAGTTTGTGAATTCTAACAAACAAGGACCCAGAAAGATATGGGTACCCAAAGATAAAATTGTGTATGTTACAGATGTCTTTAATAACAAGATTGAAACACCAATCTTGGTACCTGGACTCTGGATGCCCACGATACATGACGGGAAGAAAGCATATGTTCCAAAGTCTTGAGCTGAAAGCTGGAGGCTATGTAGGTTTCAGAGATAATCAAAAAGGAAAGATCATTGGCTCTGGAACTATTTGTAACGGTACTCTTCCCTCTATCTCTAATGTTCTTTTAGTAGAAGGATTAATGCATAACTTGTTATCCATAAGCCAATTAAGTGATAACGGTTATGATATAATCTTCAATCAAAAGTTCCGTAAAGCTGTTAGTCAGAAATATGGAACAATCCTATTTAATGGAAAGAGAAAGAACAACATATAAAATAAAACTTTCTGAATTAAAAAATCAGAATGTAAAATGTCTTATGTCTGTGGACACTGAGCAATGGGTTTGGCACAGAAGATTGGGATATGTTAATATGAGAATATTATCTCAAATTAACAAATTCAATCTGGTCAGAGGACTTCCAAATTTGAAGTTCAACTCAGAAGATCTGTGTGAAGCATGTCAGAAAGGCAAATTTGCTAAACCTGATTTTAAATCTAAAAATGTTGTTTCTTCCTCTAGACCATTAGAACTTCCGCACATTGATTTGTTTGGAGCAGTGAAAACCGCCTCAATCAATGGCAAGAAGTAAATATTGGTGATCGTAGATGACTATAGCAGATGGACATGGGTAAAGTTTCTCAGACACAAGGATGAGTCAATTGTTGTATTTTCTAACTTCTGCAAACAAGTTCAAAATGAAAAAGAGCTTAAAATTGTCAAAGTCATAAGTGATCATGGTGGAGAATTTGAAAAAAAAAATTGGAATTATTTTTTTAATGAAAAAGGCATCTCTCATAATTTCTCTTGCCCTAGAACGCCACAACAAAATGGAGTTGTAGAACGTAAGAATAAAACATTACAAGAGATGACCAGAACCATGTTCAATGAGACTAACATGGCTAAACACTTTTGGGCAGAAGCAGTAAATACAACATGCTATATTCAGAATAGAATCTCTATAAGACCTATTCTGGAGAAGACTCCTTATGAATTATGGAAGAACATAAAGCCCAACATTTCTTACTTGCATCCTTTTGGATGCACTTGTTTTATTATAAACACTAACGATCGTCTGAACAAGTTTGATTTTAAGGCACAAAAGTGTTATATGTTAGGATACTATGAACACTCGAAAGGATACAAAGTATACAATACAAAAACACAAATTGTGATAGAATCCATCTATGTCAGATTTGATGATAAGCTTGGTCTTGAAAAACCAAAGCAGAATGAATCTCTTGCAGATATAAAAGTTCAAATCACTGAAGATAGAGCATTTGAAGAACAACCATTTACAAAACAAGACAAGACAACTATATCAACAACTTCTGAAGAACCCAGTCAGAAGAGACAATCCAGAAGCACGTTGAATCATCCAGAAGATGAAATTCTGGGAAAGAAAGATGATCCAATCAGAACAAGATCCTCCTTTAGAACCTCTGAAGAATCTTTAATGGGATTAGTTTCACTAAATGAACCAACTTCTGTGGATAAAGCTCTTTCAGAAAATGATTGGATACTTGCAATGCAGGAAGAACTAAATCAATTCACCAGAAATGACGTATGGGATCCAGTTCCTAGACCCAGAGGATTCAACATCATTGGAACCAAATGGGTGTTCAGACACAAACCTAATGAACAAGGTGAACTTGTCAGAAACAAAGCACGACTAGTTGCACAAGGTTATAGTCAGCAAGAAGGAATAGACTATACAAAAACCTTTGCACCAGTCGCAAGGTTAGAATCTATCAGACTTTTAATTTCTTTTGCTGTAAATCATGACATCACTCTTTATCAGATGGATGTCAAGAGTGCATTTTAAAATGGCTATATTGATGAAGAAGTTTATGTGCACCAATCCCCTGGTTTTGAAAACACCAAATATCCAGAACATGTTTACAAACTGAAAAAATATTTATATGGTCTAAAACAAGCTCCCAGAGCTTGGTATGAAAGATTAAGCAATTTTCTTTTAGAAAATAATTTTACCAGAGGGAAAGTGGACATAACTTTCTTCTGTAAAACATTTAAAAATGATATTATGATTTGTCAAATTTACGTAGATGATATTATTTTTGGATCTACTAAAAGTTCTTTGGGCAAGGAATTTTCTAAGTCTATGCAGGAAAATTTTGAAATGAGCTTGATGGTAGAATTGAAGTTCTTTCTGGGAATTCAAATAAATCAAACATTAGAAGGAACCTATATTCATCAAAGCAAAGAACTTCTGAAGAAATTTGACATGTCAGAAAGTAAAATCTCTAAAACTTCAATGCATCCCACTTGTATTCTGGAGAAGGAAGAGATAAGTAAGAAAGTAGATCAGAAGATCTACAAAGGTATGATTGGCTCTCTTCTTTACTTAACTGCCTCAAGGCCATATATTATGTATAGCGTTTGTCTATGTGCTAGATTCCAATTAGATCATAGAGAGACTCACTTAACAGTTGTTAAGAGAATCTTCAGGTATCTGAAAGGTACTACTAACCTTGGCTTATGCTACAGAAAGTCCAGAGAATATAAGCTTGTAGGGTACTGTGATGCTGACTTTGCTGGAGACAGAATAGAAAGAAAAAGCACTTATGGAAGTTGCCAATTTCTGGGAGACAATCTAATATCTTGGTCCAACAAAAGACAATCAACCATTGCACTCTCAACTGCTGAAGTTGAATACATAGAAGCAGCTGGATGCATTACTCAGATGCTCTGGATGAAAAATCAGCTTGAGGATTTCAACATTTACGAGAGTAACATTCATATCCTCTGTGATAACACTTCTGCTATCTGTCTTTCTAAAAACCTTATTTTACATTCTAGAGAAAAAAACACATAGAAGTTAAACATCACTTCATTAGGGACTATACTCTGAAGGGAATTTTTGTTTTAAAATTCATAGATACATACCATCAATTGGCTGACATCTTTACAAAACCCCTTTCTTAGGATAGGTTCAATTTCATTCTGACTAATCTCAGTATGGAATTGTGTCCAGAATGACTGTGTTTAATCTATATATTTATCTCTCATAATTTTTTTAACTTTTTATCTTCTGGTCAATAGTTCTTCTGTCAATAAAGCTCAAGGAAATAACATGTAGATCAGAACATCAACATCTGTCAATAAAGCTCAAGGTGTCCTCAGAATCTGATTATGTGTTCAAACTCTGAGGGAGGACAAAACATGCACTCCAGCACTTGGACAATTGTCCTCTGAAGCAAAATACTTGTTCAAATTCTGGGAAACTGAAATGGTTGAAAATACAACATTGAGGCGCTAGTCGCGTTGGTAACTGTTCCAAAATATTTTATGCCACTGCCCTGTCAGAATTCAATTAATGCAGTTAATCATTACGTTTTGTGCATTAATGTTTTCCACTAATTATTATTTTTACCGTTTCAATATTTCTATATATATATATATATATATGTGTGTGTGTGTGTGTGTGTGGTTATTTTTCACCTCACAAACACTTTTCACATTTCACTTTCACCTTCACTTCTCTTGCTTTCTATTTTCTCCGCATTCTCTGCATTTGCACTTCAAAACCATCCTTCTTGTGAATAATGGATTCTTCCTCAAAGGAAGTTCAACCAACTCCTTCATCTCAACTAGCTCATTCAGTTCAAACCTCTGAAGAACTTCATTCTACACCAGTCAGAATGTTACTTACTCCTGTTGAGAAATTAGAAGTTCTCTATGAGCTTTTTGTTGATTTTAAGAGTCTGAAGAAAAATGGGTATATCTAACACCAGAAGTTAACTTTTAAGGCTGGGAAGAGTATTTTGATCGTCTGATGGGTCCAATATTTCCTAAGTTAGTTAAGAAATTCTGGAAATTCGCTTTTGCTTCCAACACGCAAGTTACTTTTTACGTTCTGGGAAAGAAGATTGTCATCACCAATGATCACATTGCTAAGTTGATTGAATCTGATGGCAATGGGATAAAATGTAGTTATATGGATAAACATTATAACTTAACTCTTGTTTCTCAAGAAATTTTTACGACTGGACAACACTCAACCAAAATCAAAGACCTTAAGGATCGTCTGAGAATCTGGGCGAAAATTATTATGGGTTGCATCAGCCATAGAAAACCAACAACCTCCCCAGACTACATCAACATGGATCAACAATTTCTGTTGTATTTCATATCTACCAACAAGAAGGTCAACCTTGCTCACATCTTGTTCAACCACCTGAAGAACAGTGTCAAAGAAATAAGAGAATATGAGAAAACAAAGATAGATTGGATTCCGTTGGGAAGGCTTATCTCAGACATTCTGGCTGAGAATAAGCTGGTAGATCATCTGGTTAAAACTCAACAAGTGGACATTCTGGAAACCACTGCTGGTAGACCACTCAATGCAAAGAACCTCAAGAAGATGAAGTTTATTGATACCATCAAGAAGGATCCCATCCTGCACTCTAGAGAAGTTATCACCACCAGGAAGATTCCACTAAAGGATTTCCTTTGTTTTCTGTTGATACTCCTTCAGAAGTTGTTGTAAGATATCTGGAATCTTGAAAGCTTGATGGAACTGATCTTGGGTTCAATCCAGAGGAAGTTTAAAGACCTTCTCTAGAAGTTGCTTTGAAGAAGAACAATAAAAGGAAAGCTACTGAGGGAACTTCTCAGAAGACACCAAAGTTGGCCAAAAAGAAAGGTACTCCTTCCTCTTTTATTTCTGTTATAGAGTCAGTGACAACTACAACATCTGATCTCCCTTCTGATATCATTACTTCTGATATTCATGTCTCTTCTAATCTAATAACTTCTGAAGCCCCATCCTCTGTCATTCCAAACACTGAAATTTCTCAACCAGTTATCCCACAACCTTCTGAAATACCATCCTCTGTAATCCCTGTTTCTGATGTTCCACAACCAGAAATCCATCAACCTTTTGAGAACATCCCACAACCTGAAACCACTCAATCGGAAATCATCATCCAACCCAAACCCATCCCACTTCCAACCTCTCAACTTGAAAATCTTTCATTTTCTCCAAAACCTTCTGAACACCACTCACCATAAACCTTAGATGATTTTGACATGATTATTTATCCAACCCCTCCATTTGATCTCAACACCACTTCCTTTGTTGAAACCCACTCAGAACTTCAACAAGTTCTTTCTGATATTGATGTCTTTCCCACATACATTGCAACTTCTCAAGCTCAAGCTTCTTATCCACCACCATCCACTATAACTCAAACAATTCCTGGAATCAACTATCCTCTGAAATCATCGTTCCCTAGACTTGTTTTTGACATACCTACTATTTCAGAAGAATCCTTATCTTCTTATGAATCAACACCTCCCAAATCCCCCACATACATCACCATTCCTGATACTTTCACTCCCACCAATGAACTAGAAGACCCTCTTAGAACATTCATAGATGTAGAAGCCTTATAGAAACTTTCCTCTGTTTCTAATAAAACTGCAATACCTAAACCCAAACCAAAACCAACCAAATCAAATGTTGGTGTTTTTTTACTGGCTTTTGAAGCAAAAATGAAAAAGATACTGGAGAACTTGAAGAATGCGTCTGCAGAAAATCTGGATCTTGCTGCCTCTGATTACCTTTGGATGACTCTCAGAAAATGCTCAACTCTGAAACCAAGAAGCTGAAAGATATCTGCTATGATATTGTTCGTCAAAACTTCTGCGAAAATCTGCAAGAAGTTATCACTAGCTTGGAGAAGAAGAAGACTCATCTTCTAGACAATAAACCATGGAAAGAACCAGAGCCAACAGAATCAACTTCTGTATTTCAGCTAATTGTTGTTCCTTCTACTGAAGACAAAGGGAAAGAAGTTGTTGATTCACCTTCTGCTGAAGAACCTACTGTGCAAACTTCTACTCAAGTTGCTACCTCTATTGAAGAAGCTACTCCAACTTCATTGGTATTGAAGACTCTAGAAGAACTGAAGAAAGAGAATGAGTCTGTGAAGTTCAGATTGGACAAGCAAGATGAGACAAACGCTGAACTTAAGAACATGATTGGGCAACAGGTGGAGTCAACTTCAAGACTCTTATGGAAGCGTTGTTCACAAAGATTAACCCCCAACCTTATATTATGTTTTATATGTTTTTCTGTTTGTTTTCTTGTTGTTTCTCTTTATGATTTTCTTATCTGATCTTCTCTCACGTCTATTCTAATTAATGAAGATCTGGTGTTTTGGTTATCTGATTACTTTTAAATCTCTTTATGATTATCTGCTTTTTGAATAATGACAAAAGAGGGAGAAAACGTAAACTATTTTGATCCATAACACCTTACCAAGGCTAAGCCTCAAACATCCTAAAACTTTGGCGAATTTGTTTTGATGGTTAAAAATGAGATAAGTATTTAACTCAGGGGGAGCATTTGTACTAAGAACTTCTCATAAAAATTTCTGAAGGATCATCTCAACATCTCAAAGGGAGTTTTTCTATTACTTTTGTTATTTTGTTCTTAATCAAAATACTATGTTTTGTCATCATAAAAAAGGGGGAGATTGTTAGAACAAGATTGAGATTCTATCTCTCTATTAAAGTTTTGATTATAACAATTATTCTAAGAACAAAATATGATACCTAAAATTATTATCTTCTATGTGCAGGACAAAAGTTCTTGCGAAGAGAAATGTTCTAAAAGCTCAACATCTTCTAAAGTGAAGCTTTCTACTTCAAAGAAGATTTGATCTAAAGATAACAGAAGTTCTCATCACGCACACAAGATCATCTGCGAACTAAATTATACTCTGATATGAAGCACACATCTTCTAATTATTAGAATCAAGTGCATTAATTAAAGAATCAGTAATAACGGCTGAAGACGGAATTATTTATTTTTGGAAGGTTTTAATGACATTTATCAAACAACCAAAAATAGCACAAGATGTCTCCAACGAATCCTTTCCTCAAAATCTATATAAAGGATACACTTGAAGAAATTTGGTGCTCTTACTCACTCTCGCGCGAAGTAATACAAACCAATTTCTTAAATTTTCTTTAATTTGTAAAAACTATCAAAGTTATGATAACATCTTACTAGAAGCAAATTATAGTTACACTCTTGATTGAATTATTGTATTTGTTCCTTGAGTGACTAAGTGTAGTCAGTAGACTCAAGAAGACTTTGATAGTAGGTCTTAGTGATTGTATTCATTATTTGATTAGTGAATTAAGACCTCGTTGAGAGAGGCGAAATCACCTTGGCGGGTGGACTGGATGTAGTTTGAGTTCAAACGAATCAGAATAAATCAAAGTGTCTATTGTCTTTAATTTAAAAAACCCAATTCCAACCCCCTTTCCTTGTGTTTTTGCACCTTCAGATCTATGTTGTAGTTCATATTGGATGGATGCGGTTGGTTTTGGGCATTGTGTATGGGGATATTTGTTGTTGTGATTGGTAGGTGTAATGTGTTTGTTGTTGTGGTGTTTGGCATGTGTATTGGGATGGCGTATGTTGAGTTTGTGTATGGTAGTTAGGTTGTTGGTATATGTATGTTGTAGTTCGTATTAGGTGGATGCGGTTGGTTGTGTGTATTATGTATGGGGGTATTGTAACACCCTAATTTTTTACCCTAATATTTTGCATTTTTTCATTTGCATCATTACATACAAACAAGATCACACATTGGTTCGTCTATCCTTTTTGGTTGCAGGTTTATGCCTCACAGGGGATCACCATTGCTTTTGTTTTCCTTTAATATTTTTATGTTTACCAACCTTTAATTAAAATCCAAAAAATATTTTTTTTTTCTTTTATTAACATTTTCAGGGGAAGAACAGGTCAAAAATACCAAAAATAGCAATCTCACAACTCAAATGAATTTCACTAATAAAAAGTCAAAGTTGATCCGCAATCATGTCAATTTTTCTGATCAAGGATTCCTCAATTTTTAATTGATTTATTCAAGAAATTCCAAGGTTCATGTGTTTATTTCCATGCCTTCTTCGATGTGCAAAAGAATCGAGCCAAAACAACAACAATGCAATCAAAAGAAAAGCAAAATTCTAATTTTGGCTTGGTTAATCAATTAACCTGGGTGAAATTTTGAAAATTGATTTTACTTTTGCAACATCTCATCCCTTGATCTCACTTGGAATATTCTAGATCACATCATTTTAATTCCCTACATCACTTTGATCATTTCCCACCATATACCTTCATTAATCACCACTATTTTATGAATTTCCCTACAAATTTGAATTTCAAGCCTAATTTTGATTATCCAAGCCTAATTTCATTCCACAATATTCCCAAGTCTAAACTCTTTAAATAAATGTCTCTTTTCATTCATTTCTCAAACTTTAGAGAGCCAAAAAACTCCTTGCAAAATATCTCCTCAAACCACAAAATTTACCAAAGCTCATTTTCTTCTTTTGAAAATTATCAATAATTTGCATTGAATTCTTGATTAACTTTGAGCTAAACTTTCATCATTTTCATTTTTCTTCATCAATTTCAGTAGATCAAGCTTGCTTGTGAAGTAATTTGGATTTTGCTCTTGGTAATTCATCTCACTATTGTTACACCTTCATCTTCATCATCAATAATGTAGATCTTGGTTGATTCTTGTTGCTTGATCTTTGGATCTTGCAATTGTATTCTTATTGGTATTATTTTTTATTTATTTAGAGGAAAATTTGTACTCAATTAAATCCATGATCATATGGTGTTTGAAGGAATGATTGAACATGGATTTTTCCATTTTAATGCTGATTTTTGCAAACAGAACAATATGCAATCAATTTGCATCATTTGCAAATCGATTGGCATTATGTTTTTTTGGCATGGATTTGAGTTTTTGCACAGTGTAATCGATTTGTACACTGGTGAAATCAATTTGCACATGTATGTATGTGATCTTTGGCTCTATTTTGGGACTGTTTTATCTCTTGTTCCTCCCTCTTCCCATTTCTTCTTATTTTCACATTGAGAGACATTTTTGGGACTGATTTCTCTTTAATTTCAATGGACTTTGAGTGTAGATTATAGGAGATAATATTCATTAGTTCAAATATATCTTTAATTAAATTATTTAATTCACTTTAGGTGCTTTGAATTAGTGATATATTTTCACACTTGAATCTACCAAGATGAGTTATTGAACTTAAGGATGAAAGAATAACATAAGTTTAACTCAATTTGGTATTCATATTTATTTTTGTGTGGCATTGCATTCGGATGATGATTTACATATCTTTCATCTCGCATGTATTAGTACACATATTATATTGGTCGACCTCATTTGTAGGGTAATTACTTTGTAAATTACTCGACGATTGCTTAACATAGACCTAAATGTGTCCCTATTTTGGGATAAAAATCCAATCGGATACTTGCATTTTCATGGACCAGAACTAAATTGGTCGCGCCACCCCAATGTTGGTTAATCATTTGCATTAGATCTATGACTTCTGAAGCTTGATGTGTAGTTGCTTTGGGTATCCCAATCTTCTTTCAAGTCTTCATCGAATTTGGGTCTAATTGCATCGGTTAATCACTATGGACTTTGGACACCAAAAATATTAATAAAGGATTAAACATCTAAAAAAATTGTGATCCTAATCTTGGACTATGGTTACTGTTATACCCCAAAAATTTTCCGCCCTATTTCTAACAGTCAGATTATTTCTAAACTTGGGTTTCATAATATTTTCTTTGTTTATTACTGATATTTTAGCAGTAGGTAGTTTTTCTTAGTTTAAAAAAAATCTACAAAAAATTTACTTTAAATTATTTTTATTTTTTAAATATTAAATATAGGTTGGACATTCATATGTTTTCAAATGCATCTTTGTTTTGAATAAATAGTTTTAGCACAATGTGTAAGAAGGGAGAACTTGTACATATAAGGTCCCGGGTTCAAATTCTAATTTTCTCATTTTTTGCGTTTTTTCCTCTTATTTAGTTTCTAACTCTATTTTCATTGTTAATTGCATTTTATTTACAAAATCACAAAAAAAAATTATTTTTATTTTTGTTTTTTATTTTAAGGCATTTTTAAAAAAAAAATATTTATTTGAATTTTATGCACTTTTTACCAAAAAGGAGGGTAAAAAATCATAATAAATACCAAAAAAAATTTCCTTTCTTGAGTACTTGTTTCCTATTGGTCAATCTGTGTCAGTTTGTGTCATACCCAACTTTGGATTGGTCAGCTTGCTAACCAAGGAAGATCTTATTTGTTAATTTCATTCTCCTTTTTGCTCTTTAACCTGATTTTCTCATGCTATAAATAACAATAGATTCATACACATAAAAGGAGAAAAAAAGAAAAACAAAAGTTGCACCTATAGGCAATCCTAAATTCTTCAAATTTCTTAAGAATTAGGTGTAATGTCATATTAGTACTTCCAACCAGATTCGAAGCAAATCAAGTCTTCCGTTTCCTTCTTGAAGATTCAAAGGGTAAGTCTAGGTCATTCACGATACCTATCATTACTTGAATAGATTATAATTACTCTCTCCAGTTTGCATATGTTCTAACATTTATATTTTTTGAGCTCATGCAATATTATTGATTACTAACCGTCCAGATCTGCATATGTGCCTATTTAGAACAAGTTGAATGTATTTCATGGAGCTTGTAGCATTAGGTTCATGATCTGTCATTGATGAATCGTGATAATTTATTTTCTTCGAAACTCATTTTACAGGCACACTTGCATCTGTTTTTTTAAAAAAAAATTAATTTACTAAAAGAGAAATCCATATAAAAATCATAAAAAGAATAAAGAAAATATATTTAATTTTTTTTTTTGTAAATTAATTTTGTTTTTTTTAACTAATTAGATTTAGAATTAATTTATTTAATCATGTAATTAATTTTAATTAACCATTTTTAATATTCCTATAGTAATAAAAAAATTAGATTTAGTTTTTTACTTAATTATTTTTAAATCACTTATAATTTAATCTAATTAGACTTAGGTTTTTTTTAATTAATTAATTTTTTAATTATTTTAAAATTAAGATAGTCAATTTTTTTTCTAACACCAAAGTAATCCCGAAATTACAAAAAAAACAAGAAGCAACTTTTGACACTTTTGAATCTTAAGGCTTTAAAGTTTTTTTTTCCTAACATTTGTATTTATTTTTGCCATTTATTATATTAGACAAATTGTGTAGGATGTACAAATATTGTAATAGCCATAGATGTAACTTCTCGTAAATTTTATCAAATATTGTAACTGCCCCAAGACCATGTAATTGCGTAAGATTTACTTTTCTCGCATTTTATGTTTTATACTTATCTATAATTGTTAGATGTATGCTAATAGGATTGCATGGAAAGAAATAAAAACAAACGATAGATAACTCTAATCCAAGATAATATAATTGAAATCAACACACTTTTACACACACACACACACCTCTAGGGTAGCCTCTCTTCGTTTGCCTTACAAAATAATGGTTGTCCCTCGAACTTAGGGATACTTTAGCAAAAGACACTTACAAATAATAGCATCATAGTCCCTTCGATATCAAGATCATAGTCCCTCGATGACCGATCGAGTTGCCTACAAAAAGATGATATTGTCCCTCGATGACCCTACAGAAAAATGATGATAGTCCCTTCGAATTACTAAGGTATCCTTACATGTTGCCTTCTATGAGCATTCAATGACCCTTAATTATCCCTCCACATCTATATATAGGACTATCTACCCACTAATGGTATGGATTGTACTATTTCACAAGGAAAATGATAAGTACAAGAAAGACCTTACAAATTTAGGGTAAGTAACTTTTAAAGGCTTGCTCACGATTAAAAAAAACAAATACTTTTCATATCTCACACTTTCAAAAATATTTATAAAAGAAAAAAACAAACACTTTGTATACATTCTTACACGAATTATTACAAAATCAAACTTTTACAAAATATTTTCAAACATTCACACATATTCATAAAAAAACAATATTAAAGTGAACATACAATTAAGGTCTTTTCCTGTTCTTTTAGCCTTTCCTAAAATTAGATAAAATGAAAGTCAGTGACGACTCTTGCTATCCGCAATATGTTTTGCGAAAAAAAAACAAAAAGAAGTCAGTTCTCCCACCGTATTACAGAAAATGACGACTCTCTTGGGGACATTACTTTAAAAAGAGGGGTTACCTTAAGAGTTAGATCACTTTACTTTTTTTAACTGTTTGGTTTGTCTACTTTAATTTAATGAGCTTTGCTTGGGTATTACTGTCGTACCCCGAAAAATATGACCTCACGCGATCCGAAAGGACGGAGCCGCGCGCTGGACAGACTGAAGAGTCGCCACCTAATTCTATTTATTCCCGAAGAGGGAAAGGGAAGATATAGATAAAACCCGGGAAGAGAAGGATGAGGACAAAGGTCAACTGAACCATTTCCTGGGTTCGGGAGTCGGTTATGCAGGGGGAAGGTATTAGCACCCCCTACATCCATCGTACTCGATGGGAACCATCTAAGTTATCACGCGTGAAAGGATGTCTATGCTTAAACGAATTACTTGCTAGAGGGAAATGAGCTTAAATTATAAGTTAGATTGATCCTAGGTGCTCGGCAAGGATTGAGATCCTTGTGCCTACGTACTCCCGCGTGCAATGGGAATATCAGAGCCTCGTAGTTCGACCTACTACGGTTGATGGTTGTTCGATTTTATTACCTTTCTTCGATGAAAGGGTTTAGGAGTTGAAATGCACTAAAGACTATGGATAGTTTATTCCGTCCAACAAGACGAGCGTCTTGCGTCAAAGTAATTAGAGCGAGTAACGAGAGCTTGCTATCCTCCTTTCTACCGCTTAAGGCTCATAGCGTACAGTTCTTCTCGTATTATTAATGTGTTTTATTACCTAATGACCGCTTGACATTGGATCAAGGGTTTGGATATAAAAAGAATCGTTTTTGTTTTTTGAGGTTAGAGGGTGAATGCGAATGGAAGTTTATTTTGTGGTTTGTTAGCGAAGCACAATGCGCTCGGCTCGCAAAGTGAGGTGGATCCTAATAAACGAAATAACTGGAAAAAAAGTGCGAGTGTGTGAGAGTGCAACCACTTGGCGTTGGACCAAGGGTTCGCAAACGAAATAAAAATTGATAAAATGCGGAAAGTAAAATGCGTACAAAGTAATGGGAGAGGGGTACAAAATGAATTACAGGGGATTGCGAGAAATAAAGGGGGTCTCGTTGTAATTCGCCCAAGAGAAAGCATGTGTGCAGTGTTTTTGAACTGTTCGAAGGCGTTCGGCCTTTTTATTCGGATGCAACTGTTCGAAGGCATCGGACCTTTTCAGACGCGTCAGGATGTGGTTCGTTAACTACCTTAGAGCCGGTTCAAATTCGGAACCGTTCTATGAGGAGTCGAATCATTTAATTAAAATGCGATAAATTGAATAAAATGGATAAAGTGCGAATTGATAAATAAATAAATAAATAATGAATTAAATTAATTTGTGAAATAACATTAAATTGGAAAAAATGGAAAAAATAAATATATAAAATTACATGGGCCTCATATTGACCGAGTATCACCGATTTAACGAAATCGGGCGAAACATCAGCCTTTTGTTATATCATTGGCCCAAAAAAATAAAAAATAAAAATAAAATAAAAATAGACCAATCAAGAAATTAGTACTAATTAGCAAGTTCTAAAAGCAATGCAATGAACTAAACTATTATAAAAAACAAAGAAATAAATAAAATAAATTAAAAACTAAAGATAAAGAGAGGTGGCATTGGCAACAGGATGTATATGTTGGCAGATTCAACCATGGGCTTGAGAAGCCCATCAACCAAAAAATCACTGTTAAAAAAAAATAAAAATAAATAAATATACGTAATATCAACGGGTGGATTAGATTGAATCTTACCATTTATAGAATAAAACAAAAATAACAAAATTAAAAACTCAGCCTTTAAGGAAAACACAAACGGGAGAACGTGTTCAAAGCATATTAGTATGTTTCGATCGATTCAGAAAGCCTACCCCTTTGCGATTTGAATTTCAACGGCGGTTCTCTCGGCTCTCTCAGGCTTACTCTCTCGAACTCGCTTCGGCTTCTCACGTGGATCTCTTTCGGTGGTTTCGGTACGCGTTCGGTTTCGAGGCGGTGGCGCGAATTCGGAGGTGGTGAGCGGCGTTTCGGACGGTTCGTGATGTTGAGGTTGTTGTGGTTCAGATCGGCGGTGGTGAAGGTTTTGGGATGGTCGGCGCGGCGGAATGGTTGAGATGGAGGTTTCGGGTCGGTTCCGTTTTGGAGCGGTGGTGATTGAGTTCGTCGAAAAAACGACTTGCGGTGTATGGGGTTGCGATTTGGTTTGTGGTGAGGTTTTTTGTTTCGGTTTTGATTTATCTGTTTCTGTGATTCTGTTTAGTTCATCTCTCGGCTTCTCAGATTTTTCCTTTTTTTATTTTTCTGGTTTGTGCTTATGGAGTTTATTGGTATGTTTGAAGGTGAAGGTTGTTTATAGAGGTTTAAAGGTTTATGAAGGTGTTTGGAGGATGGAAGGTTATGTGAAGAGGTGATAATATGGTGAGTTGCTTTCGGGAAGTGGTTTCGGCTTTGTTGGTGGTGGCTGTGAAGCTGGTTTTTGTGAGTTTTGCAGTGATGTTTGCGATTTGTAGGCTGGTGTTTGGATTGAAGAAAATTCGTGTATGTGTTGTGCAGGGTGTTGGTAAAGTGATGAAGAAAGGATTTTCTGGTTTGTTTTAGGTAGGTGTAGGTTGAAGAAGAAAAATGAAAGCAGGGTCTGTGTTTTGAGTTTTCCGCTCATTCCAATTTCATCTCATGATTTTTTTCGTTTCTGGTTTTTTGTGGATTTTGTTATGGTGAGTGGTTTGTAGCCTTTTTTATTTGAAGGGGTTGATTTGGATATTTGTACCAAAAAAATGGATAAGAATGGATCTTTTTGCTAGCTGGAAATTGTGATTTGAAAAAAGGAATTTGTTGTTGCAAATGTGTGCCTGCTGTACGGTTTGCTAAGGGAATGTAAAAGGTGAGTGGCGAAAATTGTGTAGTGGCTGGAGCAATTGGAATATTTTCGTTTGACAGACTGGCATATAAAAGTTGTTTTGAGATTTGTTTGGAAAAAATAGAAATTGGTGAAGTAATTGTCTGACAAATTAAAAAAATAAAAATGAAAAATAAAAGTGGAAATAAAAATAAAAATAAAAATAATAATTGATAACAAAAGTATAATAAATAATAATAGTAATAGTAATACTAATAATAATAATAATAATGAAATTTGGGATAATAATAATAAGAAAAAATATATTAAAAATTAAAATAATAACAATAATAATAATAATAATAATAATAATAATAATAATAATAATAATAATAATAATAATAATAATAATAATGGAAATAGTAAATGCAATAAAATAATAATAAGAATGAATTTTTTGGAATTTTTTGGAATTGGTCAAAATTAATGGACTTAATAGTTGTTGATAATAAAAAAAGAAAATGGTAATTGGGTATTGAAAGAAATTGTTTAGAAATGGAATATGAACTAAAATAAAAAAAGGAAAAATAAATTGATTTTTTTTAGAATTTTTGTAATGACTAAATAATGAAGAATAAAAAACTTGAAATAGGGAGAGAATGCATTTTTCGAATAAAAGGAAATGTGACATATATTTTTTTTTTTGAAATTTTTTTTTATAATATCAGACAAAATAATAATACATGTTTTTTTTTTAATTTTCGAAATATTTGTTAAACAGAGAAATAGAATGGTATAAGTTTTTTTTTTTATTTTTGAAACAAATGATTAGACAGTAAAATAAAATAGCACAGGTAGGACAAATTTGGGGTATGACAATTACTTGTGTAAAATATCCCACACCCGGATCTAGTGATTCCTTAGGTAAGTGACATAGATCATAAAGATTGTACATCGTATACCGATATGGTTAATAGGGTAGCTACAATTAGTGTATACACTTTGATTTGTACTAATGTTCCTTAAGTCAGTTGAGGATAAAATTAGGCTTCCACTTGGTGTCGCTAACACTAATTTACTTTTAGAACCTTAATTGATCCATTTTGGCCATTAGAAAGTAGTGAGATAGCCGGCTCTGGTACAATCGAAGTCGATTGATACTCGAGGCTACGCTCATTGAAATTTAACCTTCGGGATGTTTTGGTGGCAAATCAATTTCCGTGTGGAAGGGCACTTACCTATTAACTTAACGTAAGCCTTTAAACATAAGGCTCTTGTTTGACTTGTTTATGTT